>WAAF01003882.1:392921-903131 GCA_013400475.1 Tricholaema leucomelas | reverse complement strand
CGGGCCCCGATTCCACGCCCGGGCCCCGGCTCCACGCCCGGGCCCCGATTCCACGCCCGGGCCCCGGCTCCACGCCCGGGCCCCGATTCCACGCCCGGGCCCCGGCTCCACGCCCGGGCCCCGATTCCACGCCCGGGCCCCGGCTCCACGCCCGGGCCGAGCGCCCTCCACCGCAGTGGCGGCGGCACCAGCACGTGCGGCCCGTGCGGCAGCTCCCGGCCCGGCCCTGGTCGCCGCCGGCGGCCGCGGGTACGGAGCCCTCCTCTCCCGGCCCTCCCTCACCTTCCTCCGCGTCGTCCTCAGGGTCGCGGAAGCTGGGCCGGGGGTCGAGCAGCTCCTGCAGCTGCTGCGCTAAGGGCGCCGCCATCTTGGCAAGGCAGGAGGGGCGCGGGGCGGGGCCTGGCGCGGGGCGGGGCGGCGCCAGCGGCGCGGGACGGAGAGGCCGGGACGGGTCCCGCGGGGTCCTAGCGCCCGCCCGGCCGGAGCCGCGGCTGGTTCTCGGGAAGCAGCCGGCCCGGAGGGTTGTTATTAAGGGATAACGCTAATCGTGCCCGTGGAGGTGGTGAGAACCGGTGCTTGCCCGGTGCTCTGAAGCTGAGCAGCAGGGGCATAGAGGCAGTATAAAGGCGCAGCCTGGTTATAGCCTCTGAAATGCTACAGCCGATTATTTAAGTCAATATTGCGCCGTTTTTTAAGCACCACCGGGTGCACGGAACTGAGCGAATTCTTCTCTTGTTCCGTATGTCAAATGTTTTGTGGCCTCTGCTGAAGCCAAGGGCCCTCTTCCAACAGCGAGAGCAGGTTCTCTGCTTAGCCCCTATCCTTGGGACTCCTTATGCAAGAGCTACACTGGATCTACACCACGTAGGTCCTTACACCACATGGAGTCTTACATCAAAGTTACACCAACCTCAGTCAATCCACACCAGCACCAAAGCTTCTGGGATACTTTTGCCCAGCGGCAGCAAAGCGATGCAAAAGTGACCTCCTGAGGGTGCTGCCAGGAGGTGGTTCTCCTGTTCTTCAGTGTTAGCCTGCTCACAGCTTCTGCCCGCTCCCTGGGCTGAGGTGGCTCCAAACCACAAGGTTCACGCCTGAGCTGGGGAATGGCAGCAGAGACTGGGGCATGATTTTGTTAGAAGGGAGCAGGGACCCAAATCGGGATCTCAAATCCAAGTTGCACATGTAGGTCTGAATTCAGCCCACACAGTTAACAGTTTGAGGGTGGTCAGGATTTGAAAATTCGATAACCGGTGTTGGGATGTTTGCCTGTGAAGGTACCAGCAGCATCCTGCCAGCTCCAGCCCCAGTTTGGAGATGCATGAGCCACTTGCTCTCCTTGTCAGCACAAGACTCTTCCTCACTCTTTATCTGCTCTTCAACACTATACAAATTAATCCAGCCACGCTTTCTAATTAGGATGCAGGACTGTAGAGGCCAGGCGGCAGCAGCAACACTCCGGGATGCAGCTGCATCCCGCAGCAGCAGCAGCAGCGTCCATGCAGAAATTCTCCTACAGAGGGCAGAGGAATATCATTAATTACCGCTGGCCTCCAGCCCCGGGGGTTTGATGCTCCCCACAACCTGGGACGGGGCTTGGGTTGCTGGGAGACACCGAAGAAGGAGGCAACTGCAAAGCACCCAAACACCTCCCCCCTCCTCAAATCTCTCCCTGTCGAACCCTGCGATACTGGGTAGAGTGAAGGCAGTGCACAGTGCAGTTTCTGCAAAGCCCTGTGTTTACTGCAAATGCTCTTCAGCGTCTCTGCTGTGAGGATTTCAAGCCTGTTTCAACTTTGTTTTGTAGTCTGTTTATTTCACCACGGCTTGATTGGCTGCCATAATGCTCTGCATTGTGTGATGTAGGTTTGCCGCTGTTTCAGCGCTGTGAACCTGAGCACTGCTGTCTGGGGCTGGCTTTTTAACTGAGACATGGGTTTGTAAAGCAGGAAACTCAGAACCCAGAGGATGTGCACACTGTGCCTCCCCTGGCCTTCCTGCTAGCTGGTTTCTTTACATTTCCTTCGCAGACATTTCATTTCCAGAGTGAAAAATGCCATTATAAACAAAGGGAGGAGCCTGGAGAAATTAGCCTACAGAAAATTAAGAAGCAGAAGCAAGAGTTTACCCAGGCAGTTTTTTAGGAATAACAAACCAGCTACTTAACAGCAACAAAACCAAACAATCCAGTGCCAAGCCCTCCTGCAGAAACACATTTTCAAACCTCTGTGGCAAAGGGCTGTTCCCTAACCTAACAAATAATAAACAACACTGGTAATAAAGGGAGAGAGGCTTTTAGTCATGGTTAAATAAAACATAGCCAATGTAATTACTGTAAAATACACAGAGTTGAATTAGTCCTTTGGGGTAAAAGAAAAAGGGCTCCTTGAAGTGGACAGCACTTTTGTCACCCACGGCAGCGAGAGCAGGATGTCACCCAGTGAGAGGAGCAGGGCCATTGTTCGATGCCAGTCCCTGAGCCAGCGACACAGGAGAATTCACATTTGCGCAACTGGAAACCTGAGGGGTTCTGCCAGAGCTTGTAGACCTCCTTCTGTTGTATCCTGCATCCCTCACTTCCATCAGCGCAAAGCAAACGTGAGGGGGAAAAGCCTCCCCTGCGCAGGACAGGGAGCAGGGGGAGACCCCCACGCTGGGCCTCACGCAGGTTACCCCAGCCCCACAGATCAGCACACGGCTGCAGGAGCTGGAAATTCAGAATTTCTGCCAAGAAGATTCAGCCAATATAAAACAGCATCAAACAGAAAATGCAGCCTGTGGGAGTCGTGGGCTGTTAAAATATTTCCACCACCAGTCTCTGTCCTTTGCTGTTTATCCTCTCTTTTGCCTTTCACTTAGCAGAGTAATTAAATCAGATGCTCAGGCTTGGTTTTAATTTCTGGTTCACATGCCCTCAAACCATGCTGCCACGGTTTGGCCTCATAAGCATGCAGAGAAAATATCTGTACCAAAAAAAAAATACCTCATCAATAGCTTCTCAAGGAGGAAGCTGGTGAGAGCCTTGCTACGCACCGCGGTGTGCTCTGCAAAGCCCTCCTCCTGGTTCTAAGCGCTGGGCAGAAGGCACCAGACTAACTGACATCATCTCCCTGGCATTGTCTCTCTTAATTTTACCTTTTATTTACATGCTTGTTTGCTAAACTGGCAATAAGACCCTAAGCAGGGCAGACGATAACCAAGTGCATTTCTGTACTACAAGCAGCACTTCTCCTTTCTCTCATTCAGCTCCTTCCTTGCTCCCGTGCTTGTAGAGCTTGTTAGGAAACTGTCAGATCCGACGGTTGCTTTGGCAGAGAGAGATCACACCATCCTCCCGTGTCTGTGGAATTACAGCTGGTTATTACAAATCCATTTCTTGGAGCATTTCTTTGCTTAAATATACAAAGAAAGGTTTGGGAAATGCCAAGCAGCTCACACCGTCAGCGAGCAGCCAGCTGCTCGGCCACGTAACCTGCACCCAGCAGCACCCGGCGCTGGGTCCTTCCCTTAGAGAGCAGAGTGGTGGAATGAGGTGGGCTGCAGGCACCGAGCTACAACGGGATTCCCAGAGAGATCCACAGGAATTACACATGCCAGAGCCGTGTCTGCTGCATTTAATTGAATTGCATTATCACTGGCAGGATTTGACCCATATAGCGAGGGCTGCGCTGCCAAAAATAGCTACAAGCCAGAGCTGAGCTTATCTGCCCCACACTTTGGCTAGCAAATGTAATTTCCAAACCCACCTTTTTCATTTCTTGTAATTCTATTCCATTTTAAGATTTTTCTTTTTAAATCAGCAGCACAAGAGGGGAAAATAAAAAAAGAAGAAGAAGAAGAAGAAGGAAAAAAGAGGAGGAAAAAAAATTGGGAAGAAGCAGGAAAGAGGACAGATAAAACCTGTTCACAGAAAGAAATTACAGAACAAGGAATTTAGATGATGTACATAACAAACCCCACACTCCTTATAAATATTTATTACTATTTTTCCTCCAGGTTTTTATTTACTTGAGTATTTCTGCTATTCCTAACCCATCTCTTCTGCAAAAACCCCAATTGTTTTAAAGATTTCATCAACCATCACTGGTTCCTCCCTCTAAAAATATAATGTGGGACTAGATATACAGCCCAGAGATGCTTCCAGCAGATGAGAATTTTAAAGGCCACCCAACTACAATTTAAAACCAAGAAGACTTTGTTTAGATAGAGAAAAATAATCTCTTTTCCGTGCCCAGAAAGGCCTCCCTAAGCAGACCCCAAGGGGCACAGGTTCCTGCGCCCAGCCAGTGCATTTGCCACGAGCATTGCTACCAGCCACGCTCCACAACGCCCCTCCCGTGACTCTAGAAGTGGGGCAGTGTTTCCAGTGTGGAACTGGGGAAGTGTTTCCAGCTCAGGTACTCAGTCCATGCTGCTTGGTAATTCCTGTGCCCCCTGTCCACAAAACCCACACTGGACCTGCCCTGTAAACCGGAGGAGCTGAGGGTTTCATGCCAAACCATGTGAGATGCCATCGGCCACTTTACGTGGTCAGATTCTGCAGGAAGCAAGTTTGTGTCAAATCCAGAAAGGAAACAAAAAAAAATCTACTTCTTATTGTTGCCAAAATGCTCCCTAAAAAGTGCCCCAAATGTCACCAAAGCAGAGCTGTCCCTGAATTTAAAAGCAGCCTGTAACAGGAGACTGAAGAGAGAGCAGTTGTGCCACTCGGCCCCAGAAGGGTGATGCAGAGGGTCAGTGCATTCCCCACGAGCCAGCCCATGATGCACACAATAAAACCAGTCCCAGCACAACTGGTGCAAACACTGCAGGAGGAGCAGCTGCCTCAGGAGCACCCTTGCCACGCCAGGTCCAGCAAGCCCAAGTACGGACATTTCAGTATTTGAAGGTCAGCTACCTGCCAGGCCAATTCACTTTTCCATTTCTGTTACAATTCTGCATTTAACAAATAAAAGCTCTCCAGACAACAACCAACTCCACTTGTAAGCGTGCCCCTGTGCTCTGTTCACCCTGTGCTCTGTGCTCCCTGTTCATCACAAATGCTGCTGAGAAAGAGACAAAAGACAGCAACCCCACCAACATTTATCATCAAAAGATATTTACACAGTCCCACTAATTCCATTTATAACTTCATAAACATTTTGCTGGCATGAGGAATGCAGAGTACCCTGGTACCATGGCAGACACAAAGAAAAGACTTTCCAGAAGCTGCTCCAGCATCACAGCTCCCTATCCCCAGCTCCACAGCGCTGGAAGCATTTCAATGTGTATCAGTTACTTAATCTTAATACATGTGAATGTATCTACTAGAGGTAGTAACAGAAAGCAAAACTAGAACATTTGTATTTCATATTGTGAGACCATGCAAAGCTTGGTCTCTGGTTCCTTCAAAACAAATCCAGACTGTGTCAAGAGGAATCCTTTCTAAGAGGGCACTGCAGTGGCTGCCAGTTCCCAGGATGGCAGAAGCATGCCCATCACCACTAACAGTTTGAAATTGTCTTTCCTGACAGACTTGTATCTTGCACTCACTGCTCAGCACTGGACACAGGCAGAGAGTGAAGCAGCACACAGTATCTTTCTGCAAATCATCATTCAAGGAAATTCTTACTCTTGGGATGCAAATCTTTGCCAAACGCTCCTGTTCTCCCAGCAAAGGCCTAAGCAGTGACCAGAGATGAAGGAGAGAGCAGCACCCAGTGACAGCGCAACTGGACAGGGCACACAACCAGTCTGGGCCAAAAAGCAGAGCTGCTTGGTGCTGGAAACTCAGGGTGCTTTAAACCCCCTGTGACCAGGCTAGGAGAACCTTTCTGTGTGGATCAGCTCAGTGTGAATGATGCTCACAGTGCCTGCCCTGTGCCTTCTCCCTACCAGGTAGCTAAGGGCCTTGCACAAGCCCCCAGTCTTGCGCAGTGCCACTCACCCTGGCTACAGCCATAGCTGCCATCCCACACTGGGTGAGCAGGCATGGGCTGTAACGTCACTGGGCTGCACCTTCTGCTGGGACATAGCAACAAAGTGAAGGTCACCCAAACCAGCAGCAGACAAGGGAAGAAAAGGGTGAAGAGAGCAGTTAGTGCTAAAACCCCCTCTGCAATTCCCTGCACACGTATGGAATCACATACGTGGCACAGCCGCATCTCTGCAGCTCCAGCAGCAGCACACTCATGCCAAACCCACCCAAGCAGCACAGATTTTCCAAGGCCCTGCTCCTGCAGACCCCTGTTCACCCAAGCCGTGCTGCTGAAGTCAATGGAAACGCTCTTGTAAACAAGGGCTTACAAGAACCCAACGTGACAATGATTTCAAAAGGAGTTTTGACTGTGCAATTGTTGCTGGATTAGGGGCTTCAGAAACGCTGAGCTCACTCTGAAGAGCACAGAATCCCAATCTGCAGAGTGCTGGGGCCTCCGGAGTGGATCCTGGGAAGCACAGAAGGATAGGCACAGCATTCAGCATGGGAACGGCTCCCTGGCTTCCCGGGGATGAGCACAACCTTTACGGAACGGATGGGAGCTGGGAGCAAACACAAGCTCCTCTCCCTCCCTTTTACAAGCCGCTGACCTAAACTGAACCATATCACATCACTGCCTAAATGAACAGAGAATAAACGGCACAAACACAAAAACAACCCTCAACAAACACACGTTACAAAAACAAACACAAAAAGAACCCTCAACAAACAAAAAAAAAGGAAGGAAAAAAAAAAGNAAAAAAAAAAAAAAGGAAGGAAAAAAGAAGAAGAAAAAAAACTCAAGACAATTGAAAGGGGGGGAGAAAGAAAGGAAAAAAAAAGGGAAAAAAACAGAAAGGAAAAGAAAGGAAAAGAAAAAAATGAAAGAAAAAAAATGAAAAAAAAAAAAAAAAACCCAAACCAAAACCACATCCGAAAATAAGAAAGAAAAAGAGGGAACAAAAAAAGCTGCAGAAAAGCCACTTGGCAGAGATGTTTTCTACAACAGAAGCCTGTTTAGTGAAATTCTCATTAAAATTTAAATAATTGATTCCACAATAAAGCAGCAGCACGGAGCAGGAGCACAAACAAGCAGAATTTATCAACAGCACTCACCCAGATGAGTAAAAGTTTGCAATAAACAGCTCAGCCTTTACTGTGCTTCTATAAATGCAAAAACGCAGCAACAAAACATCACAGCCACACAAAAGACAAATAAACGAGTCCCAGACAGAGCCCAGCAGTTTAAGAAGTCTCCCCTCTATTTAATAAAGCAGGAATTATTTATTTTTAGAAACGCTACCAGATCCCTCTCAGGGAGTTAATAACCTTTATATTATTATAGAAGACATTTTTGCATTTAAAGTGAACTATTGCTTCATCTAGGTGCCCCTGTGCCGGGCAGAGAAACCAGGTCGTCAGCAAAATAAGAAATCACCACTGGAAATTACAACTCAGACAACTTGAAAGCATTTGGATTGTTTCCCCCCACCCCCCGCTCTCAGACCAAAGAGATAAATAAAGGAAGGGCTGGGAGCACAGCAGTCAGTGTTTTAGCATCAATTTCTGTGTCTGCAGAGTCAGGGTAGGCTGAGGGGCGAAGGCAAACGGGGCAGTTTTGGCCCATCCTATCAGCTCAGGTGGGAAATATTTAAACCAGGATTTGATCTTCCAGAGCCAAACCAAATTCTTTGCTTCTAACACAGGTCCTGTCCGAATCAGTGAGAGTTCTGAAGAGCTGAGGATTTGGGATGCTGTGATCATTTAGAATTAAAATCTCTCATTTCAAGAGGCTCCAGACCTTTGTTCCATTTTTCACCAAGAACATTAGTATCAGTCTAGAGCAAAGCAAAGCATTCGCCCCCGCTGCCCTTCAGAGAACTTCATCTACTGCAGACACTATTAAACAATTGACTTTGCATCAGCTTGAAATAAAGGGATTAAAATTACTGTGATGACACCGAGGTTATGCTCTGTTCAAAACCATCCAACCGGGGTGGGGTGGGGGAAATATAAATAAATTACCTTTGGAGAATTAATTTCAGTAAACTCAGATCGATTCAAGCGGCATCTCTGCAAGTGTTTCACATTTGCAATGCCGTTCTGTTTAGGCATAAACTCAGCCTCTGGAGAAGGCTTTTCCCTCGGTACAGAGCACAGACGGTTGAGCTGCCTGGCAGTTGGATCATTCTCCCCTTTCAGAGTTTAAGGTGCAGGGATCGTCTGTACTCCCCCGACCCAGGCTGCGGGCGGGGAGCGCGGTGGAGCTGCCACTGACCGCCAGCCGCATCGACAGCAGGGTTCAGGCTTCAGCGAAGGAAGAGAGCGGCCCGGGGCCAGTAGCGGGGATCGGCCTTTTCCCGGAGCTGTTTTTACTCAGGGGAGGATCCAAAGAAAAAACTAGCTCAAAACATCGAATGAAACACAAGTTATCTAAACATCAGATTTTCTAATTTTATTAAAAACGCACAAATTTTATCCAACATGTTTCCTTTCATACAGTGAATGGTCTAATATGCACTGGAGGTCACACAAGCTTAGGTTTATTAGAACAATAAAAGACATATGAGAAAAATTTAATATATAAAGAAAAAAAGTAGCAGCTGTTGACTGCATATTTGACCATAAAATTTAAATATTTTGGACTTTTATTTTAAAGACACAAAAATAAAACCTGTGTGGGTCTATATAAGTCATATTAACAATCCCATGAATGTTCAACAGGACTAAAAATTAGCAAAGATGTCTGTTTGTTCTTTTTTTTTTTAACCTTGTAACACTTTTTAAATACCTTCTGGGGTTGCTGGTGCAAAGCACCTTACAGTAGTTGTGCTATAGACTTTATTTGGCAACTGTCTGGGTTTTGTGGGTTTTTTTTTTTCTTCTTTGCCTTCTGTAAACAACACCTTTTTACAAACTAGCACAGTGAACCACAAGCCCTGCAATCAGAACATCGACAGAAAAGGGAAAAACGAACGATTTTGGTTGGTTGCTCAAAATATTTCGCTTTTTTTTCTTTTTTTTCTTTTTTTTTTTTTTTCTGAACAAGAGGTTCTAAAACAGGATTTATTAGTAAAACATTGAGCTCCTGAATTTAACATTAGACGTAAACAGTTGACTGTTTTTTAGTTCAATAGAGTCTTTTTGTTTAGCTTTTCTCTCTCTCTGAAGGTAGAATACTTTGTGTTTCTTTTTTTTGTTTTTGTGTTTTTTTTTTTTTTTGTTTGTTTGTTTTTCAAGTCATTTTCGTTAGAGGTCTGGGTGGTGACCCTTGCTATGATGAGGAGGCTTTTGTACGTGTAGCTTTGTGAAGGTAGAAGAGTTGGCGCTGAGGGCTTTAACATTTAGTATTTGTTATTCTCGGAAAACAAAACAGAAACAAAAGAGACAAACGAACAAAAACAAAAACCAAAAAGAAAGTTGTCCCACCTGGTCGTCAGCAGGCTGAGATGGCTGCAGCTAAAAAGAGTTTCTTGTTGTCGAGCTTTCTGAGAGACAAAAATGAACAAATTCAGAGTGCCAGAACCATCCTTAACCGGGACCGCTAGAGTTCTTGAGGCTTTTTCTCCCCCTTTTCTTTGACCTTTCCTTCATTCAGTTATTATTTTTGTTTGTTTGTTTTTAAAATGAGAAGTTTCTAAGGATTGTGGCTCTTTAGGATGACATCCAAAGAGGGTAATCAAACTTAACGCCATCCTACGGCATTGGCAGCAGTGTACTGCACAGCTTCACCAGTTTCTTTGTCAATGGTACAAAAAGAGTCCCCTTGCTTGTCTGATACAACCATAACATGAAGATTGTCCTGGTCTAGAGCAAAGCTTGCCTTGGAGCGATTTGGATTCAGTTCGTTCCCAAGGAAATATTGTCTTAGGGCAGGAGAGATGTTATATGTATTCATTTCTGTACACCATAACAATAAGCAGACTAGATGATCATCACTTACTTAGACCCAGTTTGTTTTAAAGCTACCACACAGCCGCTTCGTTCATTTCTGGTGGATGTGACAAGTGATTGCCATAGTTAGCACCACCGTTGACGGATATCGAAGAAAAAGGAGGGCTGGGACCAAAGACTTCCGCAGACATGGAGTGCAAGGACCCGGGCAGGTTGGGTTCGGGACTGGGTGAGTCTCCTGGGGGGTGCGACATGATGTCAGTGAAGCGCTGAGCCTCACTGGAGGGGTGATGTCCGGGCAGGGGGTGGTCCATGGCCCCCAGGGGAGTGCCTGATGGCCCTGAGGAGGGCACGAACGGGAGGTCCACGGGGGTCTGCGCTTGAGATGAAGGAGGTCCTTGTGGGAAGAAATCATAATTGCTTCCAGGGCCGTAATACTCACTCTGATAATCTGGAGGACAAGGAGAGACAGAGGGAAGGTGACGCACAGGCAAAGGAACCGGCTAGAACAGACAGGAGAGCGTTTTAACGGGGTGCCACAAAGTGTCACACTGAGCTAGCTGACCCCAAAAAGAGACTAAGCTGATGGCTTGGCTGGGCTCTGGCTCATTCCCAAACATCCCTTATTGCAGCAGCAGAGGAACACCGCAATGGTGCCTATGCCCTTAAAGGTTTTTTTCCAACTGAACCGGTTCTACGATTCCATGAAAGGAAACGGATCCCTCCAGGAACCCCCGGGAGCAAAGAAATAACGCCCGAGGAGCAAGCAAGCAACCCCCGAGGAGCCAGGAAACCGGACTCCGAGCAGGGCTGGGTGGGTTCGGATGGCAGCACACGGCTCCAGTGACGGAGCAAAGAGCCTGGACATGAGGAAGAGGAGGATGGAGCAGGGATGGGGCGCACGTTAACCCACCTCCGTAGAAGGAGAAGGGTCCGTTGGGGATGAGCTCTCCGGGCTCCAGCCGATCGACCAGCGGCCGCATCCTGCGCGGGCTGCGGAAGAAGGCGTGGCGCCGCGCACCCAGCGCGCTCAGCTGCTTCATGCGCCGCTCCTTGGAGCGCCGGTTCTGGAACCAGACCTGGGCCAGCGGCGGCAGAAAATCGGCGCTTAAAAGGAGCCGCGGCCGTGGAGGTCCCGCTCACGGCAGCTCGGGACGCGCCGCCACCCCGTGTCTCCGACGGAGCCGCCGTGGAACGACAACCGCCCCCACCTCGACATCCCCTCTCAGAGCTCCCCAGGATCTCTTTTGTTCGGGAGACCCCGGTCCGGTGCATCCCGTGTCCCCACCCGCCTCGTTTCAAACGGGGCCGAGCCCCCACACGTGAACCCAGTTTCCCGGCGCCTGCAGGCTGCAGGTCAAGAATGATTGAGTTAATTCTGATTACCCTGACGAGCTTACTCCTAATTACCCTCACACTGAGCCTCTCCAATCTAACCTCGTCCTTAATGGTCCTTTAACCCCCCATTACCCTCAGCGCCGCGGGTTTATAAACCTCCCCGCAATCCCCGCTCCTTGCCCCCCTGATTTCTCCATTAACCCCTCACATTTCTGGTTATTAATTTCGATGCCGTTTCCAGCTTCTTTAGGACTTTCTGTGAGAAACCCACAGCTCTGCCCCGCCGACGGGGCCGACCCCATAAATCACGACTTGAAACGACGACAGAGCTTCCCCCGGCCCTGCGGTGTGGGGGCTGCCGAGGGTCGGTCCCTCCACAGTCCTGCATTCCCAGCAGCGTGCAGAGCCGTGCCCGGTGTCCCCGGGGTGCGGCGGGAGCTCGGTACCTGGATGACCCGCATGTTGAGGCCGGTCTCTTGTGCCAGCTGCTCCCTGATGTGCCGGGTGGGTTTTGGGGTGGCCGCGAAGGCGGCTTTCAGAGTCTCTAGCTGTTTGGCTTTGATGGTGGTGCGAGGGCCCCGTCGCTTGGCCCCCAGGTTCTGGTCGTCGTTTTCGTTGCTGCCCGTTTCCTTGTCGGACACGTTGGCGCTTTCCGAGTCCTTGGCATCGTCTTGGGAAGGGTCTTGAGAGTCGGGGGACAGGCTGGGGTCACTGCCGGTGGTGGCTATGGGAGGGTAAACCGGGTCACGGTCAGCCCGGCGGCGGCTGGGGTGGAGATACCGATCGCGGGGGACGGGCTGAGAAACGACCCGGGAAGAGGAAAGAGCGCATGGGAGAGGGGAAGGGAAAGGGAAAAGGGAGAAGATTGGAAAGGGAGAAGGGAGAAAAGACAGAATAGAAACAGCGACGAGAAAAGATAGAAGAGATGGGAGAGTACAAAGTAAGGAGAGGAGAAATAAAATAGAGGAGAAGGAAGGGAAAGAAGAGGACCGGGCTGACCTCGGAAGAAACCGAGGCTGGGCTCATCCCTGCTCCGCACCCCTCCGGCCGCGCTCCCTCACCTGAATGCAGGCTGTTTTCTTTGGCAGTATTGCTGTTGTTTAGGTAATCTTCTTTGCAGACAAACTTGTTTTCGTCGATGATGTAGAGCTCCTCGCCGGTAGAGAGTTGCTTGTTACACATCATACACGTAAAACAGTTCAAGTGGAACACTTTGCTCCGCGCCCTGCGGACCAGGTCGCTGGGGGAGATGCCCTGGGCACAGCCCGCACACTTGGTCCCGAAACACCTGCGAGGTGGGGGGGAAGGAAGAGGCCGGGGAGCGGGGATCAGAGCCGCGGGATTTTACTGGGAACCACACGCAGCCCGGTGCCGCCTGGTGCCACCGGGCCCAGCTCTTTTCCCTGTCGCCTCTGCTCGCTCCGCAACGGAACGAGATGAACTGACGCATCCCCACCGAGCGCTCTCGCTGTTAACGAGAGAACGAATACCCAAATTTAAATACATCAAACAAGAAAGGACGCGATGCGGGTAGCGGATGAAGAGCTGCGGAATGGATTAAACACTGAGGCTTCCCCTCCGCACCCCGGCACATCGGTTCACGCCGCGCTAATAAACATGCAGAAATTCTTATCCGTTATCAATGGCCCACGGCCGCCTGTTGGCCGGAGGAGCCGCCGCTCCAGGCTCGGCCGGTGCCGGGGAGCCCCGGGCCCGCACCGGGCACCGAAGCTTCCAGCGCTGCGCTCCCCCCCAGGATCGGGCTTCCGGTAGCCGGACCTGGTGTAGCGCCGGATCACCGTGTCCGAGGAGGAGCGGCGAGGCTCGGGGTCGTGCTCCGGCATGCAACGCTGAAGGCTCTGCGGGCATTCCGGCCCCGTCATTGCCAGTACCGGCGGGCCGGGGCCCGCTCCCTGCCTGGGATTATTCCAGGGCCCGTCGGGATGAATGAATGTCACTACTCGCTCCCCTCTCTTTCAGTCCGAGGGGGTGGCAGAGGTGGGTCGTTGTCCTCCGGGGCAGCCTCGGGTCGGCTTAACGAGAAGCGCCGGGCCTGCCGAGGCGCTCACCCTCGCCGCACTGAGCCTTCCCCGCCGGGACGGTAGCGGGCTCCGGGCGTGTTGGGAACATCACTGTGCTTTGGTCCGCTCACGGTCGCATAATGCCCCGCCGAGAAGCCTCGGCAAAGTGCTGCAGGCCCGGGGCCGAAACAGTCCCCGGCTGCTCGCTCGCCCGCCAGCAGCGGGGCCCGGTCCGCACCGCCCCCGGTCAATAGTTTCGAGGCAACTTTGGGGAACTTGAGCTCGGCCGGTGCCCGCGGAGAGCGGCCGCGCCTCGACAGGGTGCCCGGCGGGTCCCTTCTCCGAGATATCTCCCGGAGGAGTAACAGGGGATTCGACAGTGTTCTCACGGAGGGGAAAAAGGGGGCATTTGTGGGTTAGTCTGAGAAACAGGGGGAAACACACAACAAACAAACAAACCAAAACAAAAGAGAAAAGGAAAGATGAGAAATGGATGGAAAGGATGTAGGGCTGCGGGCAGGGCGGGCCGGTACTCACCGAAAGAAGTCGTTTTTGCAGTAAAGCTTGCCTTCTCGCGAAAAGCATTTCTCTGTCAAATTGCATTTACATTCACAGCACTGAACACACTTCACATGCCAAGCCCTGTCCAGTACATTCAACAAAAACCGGTCCAAGATTGGCCTTTTGCAGCCTGCACAGTGAACCATTGTCTTTGGTTATTTCTGAGGGTGGGGGGGGGTGTTGATTCCCAGGTGTCAAGCAAAAACAAAACCAAACCAAACCACCCAAAAAAAAAAGAATTAAAACCAACAAAATCGTTTGAAAAAAAAAGACAACACCGGCGTAGGTTTGCTTTTTTGTTTGTTTGATTGATTATTATTTTTGTGTGTGTGTGCGTGTGTTTGTTTTAAAAAGCCTTGGAGAAGCAAAGGAGGAGAAAAAGAGAGGAGGAAGGGGAAAAAAAAAAAAAAGTCTTCGCTGAAGTGTCCTAGGAGGGATACAGAGGAGAAACTACCCCAGAAGCCCGAGGAGATCAGAGCTTCACACCATCGCAGAGTCCCGTCCGCTACCAATCGCAACAGCAACGATAATAATAACAACAACAACAATAAACCAACAACGACTAAAAAATTTAAAATTAAAAAAAGAAAAAGAAAAAAAAACCTAAAGGGAAAAAAAACCAACCGCCAAAAAAGCGAGCGTGATGAGTTTTTCTCAGGTCTGAGGTAGAGCAGTCAGGAGTCAAAGTGCTTTTTCCCAGAAAAAAAAAAAAAAAAAAAGAAAAATAAAAGGAGGAAAAAAAATTACCAAAAAAAAAAAGAAAAAGAAAAATAAATAACAAAAGGGGACATGGAGCCCCGAGAGCGGTCAGAGGGGCTCTGCCTGTCGCCGTCGCGACATGGCCCTACGCACCACGGAGCGGGCCGCCGTCCTTACGCGGGTGGGTGGGGGGTGTGTGCGGTGGGTGGATGGATGGAGGGGGGGGCTCAGACGCTCCGCGGCTCCTCGCTCCGTCCTCTCTCTCTCTCTCCTCTCCTCTTTCCCTCGACGTCTCGGAGATACGGTCGCGCCCGGTTCCTGTCTACCCCCTGCGCGTTACCCGCGGCGGCCGGCCGCTTTCCCACCGAGCCGGCGCGGCATCGCCTGGCTCTACCGGCTTTTGTTCCACCTCCCTCGGTATCGGTGTGGCGTGTGGTGCCGTGTCGGGAGCGGAGGGGGAGGGCGGGAGGGGAGGGCGGGCGGAGGGCAGGATCGCGGCGCTGCCCGCGCCGTCCCGGCCGCGCTGGGCGCTCTGCATGTTCCCGGCAGCCCCGCGCCCGCAGCCTTATGCACCGCGCGTCCACGTCACCGCCCGCTTCGGCCAATCAGCAGCGCCGATGCTGCCAGCCCNCACCCCACCCCTCCGACAGCGCCCGCCGACCGCCGAGCACCGGACGGGGCGTCCGCGCCCCTTTATAGAGCCGCCGGGGCGCCGCCGCTCCGCACCCGCCATGAACGGACCGACCGATGGACCGACAGACATGGTCCCGCAGTGAACCGACAGACTCACCGACGACGATCAGACCGACCATCAGACCGCACACGGCTCGCATTTGCACCGACAGACTGGCAAACCGACAAATCGACCTACGGACGGACCGAAACGGCCCACAGTATTCTGACAGACCGACGGACAGACCGCACTCGGCCCGCAGTACACCGACAGACCGACGGACAAACCGACGGACAGACTGCACTCGACCCACAGTATACCAACAGACAGACCGGCCGACTGGACAGATTGCATCAGGCCGGCACTGCACCGACAGACCAACCGACAACGGCCCTCTGCCGCGCACGAATGGACCGACGGACGCACCGTTCTCCAGCTTGGGCCGGTGCAGCGGGTAGGTTGTGTCGGTGCAATGCCTGTGAACTTGGTAACGGGATCGTTCGTCGGGGTCTGGGACCACCCCCATTGGGTGGAGAATCCGTTATAGGGACGCCTTGGTCTCTGCTACCCGAAGCGCGGCACCGCTGGGGAGCGGCGTCCAACGAGTTCCCAGTTGAGCAGAGGTCTCCTCCCCGTTACTAACGGTGGCACATGAGGGTGGAGGGCGCGGAGCGCATCGCCGACGGCTTACTTTTCCCAGGAGAAAAGGTCCGGAAAGGCCGAGGTCGAGGCCTTAGAGGGGTCCAAGCGAGGCTGCGTCGGTGAGGAGGGGGCGGCGGGTCCCGGGGCTGCCCGCCCATCGTGAGCAGAGGGAAAATGCCATTAACTCCGCAGTGGTTCTGTTACCGGCGCTCGCAGCACCCGTCCGGAGCCGATCGACTCCAACCGCTGGTGATGCATTTTTATGGCATATTCTTTTTTTTGGGGGGCAGCAAATAAAAACCGATTTGCTTTTGCCTTCCAGGGGGTCGATCGGTACTGGGACGGTTAGAGGGATGTGATTTCTCTTTGCCGCCCGGAGGGAGCTGCCGGAGCGGCACCTCCCGGTAGACGCGGGCAGAGCCCCGGGACTACCCTGGCCTCTCCGCGGCGGAGCCCTCGCTCCTACCTTCCCCGACTGACTGAGGGAGAATTGGGAGAGGAACACCACATTAAACAGCCCAGGGTTACAAATGCGGATAAGAACCGGAGCCGAGCGCGGGGGATGATAGCAGAAGCCCCCCCGCCCCGCATCCCACACTCTCACGCACCGTCCACACTTCTCTCTCGTCTGTTTTCCTCCTCCTCCTTCTGAATCACCAAAAAAAACCCAAAAAAACAACCCCCCCAAAACAATCACCAACCCCTCCAACAATAAACAACCAAATCAAAATAGACCAAAACCAAACAGAAAGTGAGTCAGTCAGTTAAAAGTTGCAAACCAAAAAGGAAAAACTCAAGAAACCCGCCCCGGTGACCCGTGTCCTGCCTGTCGGTGGCGGATGGGGCTAGCAGAGGGTGCGGAGCCTGCGGAGCAGTTCCTGAGGTTGTCCCTTGGTGCTCCTGGGGGTGTTTAAAAGCCTCGGGGCTGCGTCGTCCATTTGCTCCCCACCTCGCCCCCGAAGTCTCCCTTTTTCTCCGAGCCGGCCATTACGGCCCCATCGGGGCCGCGTCGGGCTCTCTGCGTCCCTGCCCCTCCTGCCCAGCTGTTGGTCTGCTTGGCCGCCGGTTGCGGGGATCAATAGACCCCCCCAGGCACCCCCCTCCTCCATCCCACTCTACCCCCCTGCCCGGTCCCCCCGCATATGGGCCGCTTCTCATGCGGAGCGGAGGGACCGGGGCGGTGCGGACGGCCCCGCTCCGCCGCCCGGGAAGGTGACAGCTGTGAGCTGCCGTCAGGGGACAGCTTCCCTTTGACTGCGGGCCCCCAAGTGACATGTGGTGCTGGGGATGAATGAGGGGAAGGAGATGAGCATCTTATGTCCAGCAAGCACCAGTTTTTCACAGCGATTTGGGTTGGTTTGGGGTTTTTTGTCGTTGTTTTTTTTTTTTTTTCCCCAGGAGGTAGCGACAGCATCTGGTTGTCTCCTGCCCCACCCCCGCCCTCCCCCTGCCAGATTCCGTGGGGACGGGACCGCTGTGTCCCGTCTCCGTCATCGCCAGGTCTACGGAGAGGGAGCGGAGCGCCTCGGCCCGGGGTCCACGGCTGATTTAACGGCGGGGCTCCCTGCCTGCCCCGCCACATTCAAATTCCCCCAAACTACTCTCGGGAGGGGACTGTCCCCCCGAGGTGGGAGGACCGTGGCGTGCTCTAAGACCATCTCTCCTCCCTATCCCCTCCCCATGGACACCGACGCCGTGGGGTGAAAATGTCAGCGCTGATTCAAGCACGCTCCCAACAGAACTCCCTATAACCCGGCTCCCTCGATCCGCTTTTGTCCCGCGGGACCGGCGTGTCCCGACATGGGACACCCACGGGTCAAGGGAATCAATGGAGCTTGAGGGGAGGAGGCAAAAAAATCCTCCCGACCCCCTGCCATGGGAATGACCAGCACGGCACTACCTGGACTGCCGCGGCTCCCTCGCAGGGCACGGCTCTGCGTTGGAGTTATTTTGGGAGGGGAATTTCGTTGTACTTTGCAATTCAACCAGGTCCGTTCCCGGTTCCCAGCCCCCGAGGAGGGAGGAACCCCGGAGAAAATCAGGACCAGGAAGTTTCAGAGCCGGTGCCGAAAGAAAGAGAAATTAAAAGAGTAGAAGGGAAATAAAAAGAGTAAATCCCAAACAAAAGCTGAAAGGGTAAAAAGAAATTAAAATTGCAATAATTCAAATACCTCAAATTTATCTGATAGATAAAAGGGGTGGTGGTGGGTGGAGGGAAATCCCTTTCCAGGAGAGTTTGAATTTGAATTTTATTGGTGTCGTTCCCGTCTTTTTTTACTTAAACATCACCCAGTTTATCATCAGCCGTTTTATTCTACACCGCTGCGCTGGGTACTGGGATTTTGGTCTCCTTTACCGGGCACCAGTGCTGTAGAAACACCGCAGTCGCCTCACCCCACACTGGGAACATCCCCCTCATCCCCATCATCTTCCAAAAAAAGCAAAAAACTTTCTTCCTGCCCTGGCACAGACACTTCCTGCCGTTTCTGCGCTAAGAGTTGCGTATTTGCAATTTAATTCGAATTCCCTCCGTCCCCTTCCTTCTCAACGACCGCAACCGAGATCAAGAATGCTACCGGGCTTCTCCGTGCTCTGATGAGGCGAAGGAAGCAGCGCTAAACCCCCTCTTTGATCTCTCTGCATCCCGAGAAAACGCCGCCTGGGACGGTGGGGGATGCTCCGATCCTGCCCGGGGCTCCCGGAGCGGGAGAGCAGGAGCGGATCAGAGCATCCCCTGCCGTTCCGGGCAGTGCTGGTGGGTACATCGGCGGAGAGGATGGGATGTCTACCTCCCTAAAACTTTTCCTCCTCAGGAAGAACATCTCCGCCTGATCAAATATATATTTGACTAGTGTACTCATCAAATATCGAAGTTCATATACGATTAAGCTTGGAGAATATCCCCATGAAATAAAACGGGTGCTGGACAGGATCCATTCATCCTTAATTTCTGCACCCTTTTGTTGTTGTTGTTCCCCCTTGCCCTACCCCTCCTTGATTATTATCTCTCCACGTTGCTAAATGTTGTCACCTCATGCACTGTTGATGGGAAATACAGTTAATAAATAATTACAAATCCGAGCTGTGCCTCTCTGGCTTTGACTAAGAGATGCCGGTGGAGATGAGAAAAGGGGTGGGGGGGGTGGGGTGGTGGTGGGGTGTATCTGAACCTAGTCCCGAGGTGGGGAACCGGCTGAGGTAAGGAGAACCGGCTTGTGTGCGAACAGAAGGGGATTCTTCACATTGTTAAAGAGAGAAAAGGGCAGATAAAAGATAAGTAAAAGAGAAAAGAAAAACAAAAGTAAAGAGGGAGTGGGGGTGGGGGCTGGGGGGAGACGATAAAAAAAGAGGGTGAAACAAACCCCAGGAGGATGCAGTGATCCCGGCTCATCCATCTTCATTGTCTCCGTGTGTGCAAAAGCAACTCCAGTAGAAGGAAAAGCCACTATCAAAGCCATGGCTTTATTTTATATCCTATAGATCAGGAGGGAGGCAAAGCTTTATTTTCGCCCAGAGACAGATATTTTATTTCTCTCTTACGGTTTTATGTGTGAGAGATGTCAAAAAGGTAAAATAGATTGCTAATGCATAGGCAAAACGAAGCTGTTTTGGCATGCTCTGTGTCATGAGGTCTCCCAGGGAGAGCAGGCTGGGGATTTAGGGCTGATGGGAGACTCGGGGGGATTTCTGCTAAAACATCTCTCTCCATAAATTCAGCCACATGGCCAGCTCGGAAGGGAGAAAGACTTTTAAAGGGGAAGATGTGGAAGCGTGGCAGAGCAGAGCGGGGGGACCCCCCCAGCCCTCCTTTAGCCCCATTGTTTTAGGCTGGGGGGTTTTACACTGCCAGTTCCCATCACTCCTCCGTGCTGAGCTCCCACTCCCAGCAACACGAAGCGTCCCTGGCTCGTCTAGCCCTGTCTGTGCTCACTCATCACTCCACTTCAGCACACTCCTCACCTTAGTTGATATTATTCACTCCAGAAAACAACAAACCCAAGCCACCAGCCCCCCACTCTAAGCCCTGCAATTGTCTCCACAGCCTCTCCGCAGCTGCCTCTCTCCTGCAACCCCACAGTGGATTTTGCAAAGGACCTTTTGCAAAGTTTAAAATATATCTCCCCAAGCTGCAACAATTTTCCTACTTTTTTTTGACCTCGGGGATTTACTTAGCGTGTTAAGTTCAAGGCTCAGAAGCCCAAGGCTATTACTCATTGAGGCACTCCCACCGCCACCACCACTTTTCATCACATATTTTATCATTTGACTTCCTGGGCTTAAATTCATGTTATGGCAAATAATGGATGGTAATACTTTCCCCCTTCCCCATGCTAATTGTCTTGTCTGACAACCTCTGCATCCACAATGATTTAAAGCAAACAACGGCACAGCGAGACCGGGAGGACAAACCAGCACAAAACATCCGCAGGAGCCCTGCAGCTCCTGGCTCTTTCCTCACAAGGTGATGGGGAGGGCTGCATCTGAAGCACAGCAAGACCCCCTCCTCTTGCTGGAGTCACCAAGGTGCCCTGCAGGCCTCTGGGCCCCTCTGTCTTTGCTGCCCCAAATTTCACTCTTCTAAAGGTGGTTGAAATGTAAGAAACAAACCAGAGTGCTAGTTGCAAATTAAAAAAAAAAAAAAAGGCAAAGTGTAGTTGATTAGCAAATTAATTATTTCAGTCCCCCCAGGATTATATTGTTTTGCTAAGTTCTGTGGGCCTGTGTAATTTACTAATTTCACAGTGGCTGAACTTCCCTGGGCGTCAGAGTCGATCTCATCCGCCCATCACAGCGCATCAACGCCGCCCTGTGCAATGGCAGCGGCTCTGGTGGTGGTGCTGGAGGGAAGAGGGGTCCAGGCCTTTTCCCCCTGCTTCTGCCACCAACCTGCTGCACTCGAGGCAAATCCTTTGTTTTTCTCATTTTTGAAGGCTGGGCAGCACCTTCGTGCCCAACAGGAGCACAACTTCCTGCCTAGCAAGGAGTAACCACACAGGTTTTCCTCTACTGAATGCTGGCACCGGCTTCCCACATGTGGACAGCAAAAGGGCTGCTGCTTTATCAGCCCTTGGCAAGCAGCTGGAGGTTCCCAGAATCAGAGGAGTTTTGTGGTCATAAGCAGAATGTCAGCTTTTGGTATCTGACATCAGCATCATGGCTGGGACCAAATCAAAGAGGACTTCCCTATAAGCCATGGGGATAAAGCAGCCCTTCCCCTGCCTGTCTGCTGCAGACATGGAGCAGATCAGGGTTGGAGGTGATCAAACAGCATCATCTGGCCCAGGTATTGCAGCAGCACAACCTACCCTCAAGTTCCAGAGCTCCTGGTGTGCCTATCTGCTCAGTCCTGACCTCTGACCAATCTGCTAAATATAGAGTCAGTAATGGGAGCCCATTGCTATACAACACCCTAGGTCACACCTATTTATACAGGCTTCTATTTTAAGGTGTCTGTGAGGACATGGAGGCCCTGGCCAGTGTGCTCTTCATTCTCCCCACCTTCTCACACTCTCACAAATGGAGGCAGCCAGGTTTGTGCAGTCTGAACCCCACAAAGCTCTTGGCCATCTGGTGCCTGCAGCTCAGCAGGACATTTTGCCCACCTGGACCATGTAAAGCTGGACACCATGAGAGGGTCCATGGCTCCAAGCTCTCTCCCAACCCTGCCTTGCAAGAATGGAGCAGTTAAAGAGGTCCCTGCCACGCTCCTGGAAGGGCTTGTTAGCATTGTGCTGCTGCAAACCCCTCAGCTACTAACTGAGCAGCTCATTTCTGTGGAGTCACCACTGCCCTGGTGTGAGGCAGGAGCACTGCAGCAAAGAGACATGGTCAATCATTGTATGTTATTTAAAAAATTGCCCACTTCCACCCCTGATGCCTTCCCTTTGCACAGGAACTGATGCTCTGGGTGTGGCTGTACCTATACACTCCTTATTCCAACACAACAGGGTATGGCATGCACAGTGCCAATCCTCAAGATGTAGTTACCAAGATGAAACAAAAGCAGATAATTTTGTTCCAGAATGTGAAATGTCACTGGTTTGAGCCAGGGGTAGATCTCCATCCCCACAACTTATGCCCTGCTGTCCTCCAGGACAAGCTCTTCATGCAGGGCAGAGCCACACACAAACATCAATGACCTCTACGCTCAGAACCTCACTTAAAAGACCTGTACTGTCCTAAAGAAAACCATTCCCCAGCACCATTGTCATTCCTATTCCAGCTAGGCCTGCAGGCCCTTGCCAGAAGGTGAGACAGCAGAGGCGGGCACTGGGTAGAGAGCATCTCCTGAAGGGTCACCCAGAGATGGGCACAACCCCATCTCCAGAGCAACTCCCGTGTGCACCGCACCCTTCAGACTCCATCACTTCTCAGTTCCCTTACTGTGTTCACTGGGGATAGACACAAAACCCCCTCCAGATCCCATCTCTGTTGACTTCCCAGGGGCTGCTGCAGAAGGCTGGGTGGGTCTCTGAAGTCTGGCAGCTCCACAAAGGCCATCTTGGTCCACAGGGCACCACATGCCCTGGAAACTCAGCCCCACGGTGGCATTATCATTCCAGAGAGATGAAAATGTGACATGGAAGGCTGCTCAGCCCTGGCTCTGCTATGCCTCAGGCTGCACTGGTCTGTTTCCCACCCAGTACTTGCAGGGTTATTTTCTGGATGCCCAGCAGCAGGCTGTGAACATCTCACCTTGCAGCCTCTCACGTCAGCTGCTCCCAGAACACGCACACATGATGCTACAAACCTGCAGCAGCTAATCAGGAGATATCACCCGCTCCTCCCCTTGCTGATGGCCCTTCAGAACCTGTTACTGTGACACTCACGCCTCACTGGGTGCCGAGAGCTCCACGGCAGCCAGGTCCTCCTGTGCTCTTATCCCTCCATATCTGCAGGCAAAGCTGGCTCTGGAGGGCAGAAGCTGACACGTCCAACCCCACACAAGGGCAGGGGACTTGTTTGCCTTTATTTCACGTGTAGCCAGGGGAGGCTTAGGCTGGCCATTAGAAGAAACTTCTTCACTGAAAGGGTTCTCAAAGACTGGCATGGGCTGCCCTGGGAGGTGGTTGAATCCCCACCCTTGGAGAGGTTTAAAGGATGCAGAGATGTAGTGCTGCAGCATACGGGTTAGCACCAGCTGCCAGCTTCAGCTTAGTTTAGTTATCAGCTACCTTGGTAGAGTTAGACAATGGTTGGACTTGATCCTCTTAAAGACTTTCTCCAACCAAAACGACTCTACAATCCCACAGTTCTATGATTCCATCCATGCTTCCTTCAGGAGCAACCCCAAGCCCTAGTGAAGAATTTCACAAAGTACATGAATTGCACTTTTCCCTGATCACAGCTATCTGCAGAGGATGATGATGCTCTCAAAGGTCTCTTCCAACCTCAACACTTCTATGACTCTACAGTCTGTGCTGAGCATCCTCATGCCAGGATCGTGGTGATGCCACATGCTCATGGACACAAACACCTCCTGAGATGTGCCAGCTCAGGAGCTCTGAGTCTGCAGAACTCCCTACCAACATGGTATGTTTTTTTTCCAGCTCACTGCTGTAATTATGAACGTTTGTCAAGCCTGCAAGATTCAGCAATAAATGGCTGCAAGAAATGCAGGTGGCTAGCAGGCACGTGGTGAAGATGGCCACTGAGAGGACCTCCCTCCTGCTGCTGCACGACTCAGCTCCTTAAGGGTCTGCTAATAAACAAAACTCATCTCTGAAGCCTGGCACATTTATTCCGACTGCTCTCAGAGCAGATAAGTTTCTCGAAGCACAGCAAAGTCTTGCTCTTTTCCCCTCTCTGAGGTTCCTCATTCATGCTTGCCCTGTTGGTTACAAGGAGGAGCTCCCCTTCACCCCCAGCACCCTAGATGTTAAAACCTGTTGCCTTCAGTCCTGACCTGGCAGACAGCCAGAGGGGCTTGCCAAAGGACCACTTAACCTCTGTGAAGGAGCTTGGGTGCTTGCTTTTATCCCAACGCAAGCTTTGTAGGGAATCCTCCAATGGATCTCCAGGTCCTGGACCGGCTTAGTCATCAGCTTCCTGGCCCTTCTCTTTAGCAGGCTCAGAGGAGGCCACAAAGACAATCACAGGGATGGAACACATTCCCCATGGGGACAGGCTGGGAGAGTTGGGGCTGTTAGGCCTGGAGAAGAGAAGGCTCCAGGGAGACCTTAGAGCAGCCTCTAAGGTGCTCCAGGAGAGCTGGGGAGGGACTTTTCACCAGGGCTGGGAGTGCCAGGACAAGGGACAATGGCTTTCAGCTGGAAGAGGGGAGACTGAGACTGGAGATGAGGAAGAAATTCTTGACAGTGCGGGTGGGGAGACACTGGAACAGGTCCTCTACCAGGCTGCCTAGAGCAGTGGGAGCAGTGGTGGATTCTCTGTCCCTAGAAGGGTTTCAAAGCTGTGGAGATGTGGCTGAGGGTGATGGTTTGGAGATGCCCTGGCAGTGCTGGGTTAATGGGTAGGCTGGATGATCTGAAAGGTTTCTTCCAACCAAAACAACTCTACGATTCCACAATTCCACGAGTGTGGGTGCTCCTCACACCTCTCCCCTGTGCTAACGCGGTTATCAGGTGTGCCCACAAGGACTGGGGTGATTTATTCCATTGTCACTCTTCAAAGGCACATCTGTTTACCATCCAGCCCCGGCCTCCAGCCCTCCCCGGCTCTGTTTGTTTGGAGGGGCCGAGGTGCAGGAAGTGTGGAGCTGTGAAGCCATCCCGCGCCCGCCGCTCTTCTCACCTTGACTGCGAGCTGCCGGAGCCTCGGCAGCGCCGGCTCGGCATCCCCGCGGCTCTGCGGGGGCTGCTCCCAGCGATGCGAGACCCGGGAGGGCTGACCTGAATTTAACCTTTCTCCGTGCCGCACGTTTGATGGGGAGAGGAGGTGAGAGATGTGGCAGCCTGGTCAGAGCCGGCAACAAACTGTTGGTGTTTCTTGGGCTGAAGGAGGTGACATGGGGGAGAACAGGCTGCAAGCCCATCCCAGCAGGAGCTGCTGGGCACAGCTGCCCTACGGCTTGGTAGGGTTTGGGCCGTGGTATCGCTTCTTAATAACGTGAGTGCGGTACCTTACCTCTCCTCAGGGGGAAAGAGAAGGGAGAAAAAAACGCAAATGAGGAAAAAAGAAAAGAAAAAGCTTTGTTTTTTTCCTAAAAAAGGAGCACAAGGTGGAGTTGGGGTTTCAGTCCCTGGCTGAGCCAGCCCTACAACCCCAAAAGTCAGGAATTTCAGCCCTGCCAGGTCCAGCTAGGTAGGGAATCAGCTCTTCCAGTGGAGACTGGGGAGGGATACTGGAATTTGGAGTGACAGGATGAGGAGCAACTGCTTTGAGCTGCAAGAAGGGAGACTGAGACTGGAGATCAGGGAGAAATTCTTGACAGTGAGGGTGGGTAGACACTGGAACAGGCTGACCAGGGAGGCTGTGGATGCCCCTGGCCTGGAGGTGTTGAAGGCCAGGCTGGATGAGGCCTTGAGCAACCTGGGCTAGTGGAGGTGTCCCTGCTCATGGAGAGGCTTGGAACTGAATGGTCTTTAAGATCTCTTTCAACTCAAACCACGCTATGAGTCTGTGATCATCCCTGGCAACGTGAGTACACAGAGCTATATGCTCCCAAGGATGCCCCCAGATAACTGCCCTCTGAGGTGCCAGCAGTGCTCCACCATTTCCCCATTTCCCCAGATAAGTGCCAAAGTGGATGGAAGTGATGAGGAGGATGAGTAAGGGTGTTTGTACCATGGCTGGGAGGTGCGCCCTGCCTGTCCCTCATACTCACCCCAGCACTCGTGGTCACCACCAAGCCTCTCTGGTCACCCTCACCTGGCACAGTGATCATTGCATAACTCAGAATTATCAGCTAAGCATTTTTTTTCTTTCTGGGCCAGCCCAACTACTTTCAAGCATACCCATTTGGGTTTAGTACCAAAGAGATTTTCTCTCCAGTGGTTTTCACCCAGAAAACCTTCAAATAACAAAATGCTGGAGCAGCAGACAGTCATGGCCAGAGTCACCCACAGTCACAGAATGACCCTAAATTTCTCTGAGGTAACATCTTTCAATAAAAGCTACTGGAGAAATCTGGATGAAGGCTTTTCCTTGACATTTTCTTGGTTTAGAGGAAACAGGAGAGCAATTTTTTGCCATCACTTTCACAGTTTGTTATTTTTTTTTTTCTTCCCTCTCTCTACTCACTCCCAAGAGTTTGCTCCAGGATGGCCACTCACACAGTGCCACGAAAGGGCTGAGGAACATCATTGTGCTTCCAGCTGTGTAAATGTCAGTGCAGCTGGAAGAAGGGAGGAAAACCAACCTTGCTGAGAGTGTGAGGTGCACCTGTGCCAACTTGGTGGTGAGCAGGGAGGTCCTGGTCTGGGTGCTGTAACCCCATGATGGTGGGGTGAAGTCAGTGAGCTAATCCGGATTTCTAGGGTGTAAATGGGATTAGGAGCAGCAGTTAACAGATGTCACTTCACAGATGAAGTCAGACTAAAGAAAGAGGAGGTGGGCTGAGCTGAGGGTGCTGGTTCATCCTTGAGGTGCACAGGACCTGCTGTCACCCAGAGAAGAGCAGAGTGGTGAGTGAAGGGGCCAGCAGAAACCATGGCAGCTCAGCACATCCTTTCCTGATTAGTTGAATCAATGAGACCCTCTCCTGAAGCTCTTGAGGCCAGAAAAGCCTGGATTCTCAAGAGTTTGGAAACCACTGGCTGCTCCAGAGTGCCATTTGCTTAGTAGTAGTAAGACTACTGCACAACAGCAGCATCCTGAGGGCTCACCCGGGGTGGTCACAGAGTGGTAGAGGTTGGAAGGGACCTCTGAAGATCATTGAGTTCACCTCCACTACCGGAGCAGGATCAGCTAGGGCAGGTCACACAGGAACACATCCAGGGGCGCCTTGAAAGTCTCCAGAGGAGACTTCACCACCTCTCCAGGCAGCCTGCTTCAGAGCTCCAGGACCCTCACACCAAAGAAATTCCTTCCTGTGTTCATGTTGTAGATTTATGGTCCTCACTGAGATACTCAGCACCCAGCTGCCCACCACGACACAAAAATGAGCCAGAAACCAGCCTGCCAGTTGCTTGTGTCCAGGTTTTTCACACCCTTCTGCCAACCAGCCATTGTGCCAAAGGGTCTGTCACATTTAAATGGATGGAATTATCTATTATTATGCTCCAATATTTCTCGTAGAGGATTCACTCTAACTGCTTTGTAAATCACAGCAGAAGTCGTGGCCTCCCAGCTGAGACCCGCGCGCCGCCATCAGCGGCAGCAAGCCCAGGCTGTGATTTAAAGTGTGTGCATTCCCCAGCCCTTCTGTGCACACTTTGTGAAGAGCTGGGACTGAATCCAAGCAATAAGGCCCCACCAAAGAAGAGTTTTTCCCAGCAAATCAGTCAAGGGTTTAGAGGAGGCTCAGGGGGTGCTGAGGGCACGTTGTGACCTCCCAAGACTATAAATATGTTGGGCTGTCAGATGATTTAGAGTCATGGAGCCACAAAACTTGAACAGAGAATCACAGACCTGAGGAGTGCCCAGCACCTTGGAAGCTGCAGTCAGCAGCACCATGCTCTCAGCACAGCAGAGCTGGACACTCAACAACATCCTTGGGCCAGGCACCCTCCCCTGGGCAATGCCACATTGCCCTTGTCGCAGGCTTGCTGGCCTCTCCAGCCTCATCTGTCACATCCCTCCCTGGCTCCAGCGCCCTCTGCTCTGCCCTCAGCCCTGGGCAGCTTCCTGCTGCCACCTCAGCCCACTTGTGACTGCAAACCCAGTCCTGTTCTCAGCTGTGCCACTGCTCCAGCTCCCCACCACCACCTAGCTAAATGGCAGTGTGCACACATCTGGTGCTGCAGATCTGCAGTGACCCTGCCTGGCACAGGAGCCCTCCCTGCCCAGTCTTGCCCACTCCACTCTGGTAACTCCAGTTACTTGCCTGCTCTTCCCACCTGCAGAGGACCTCTGGGATACAACTGCTATTATTGTTTGTGCAACCCTGCAGTGAAACAAAAGTCCAGGTACACCATCCTTGGGACAAGGATGCCCTGAGGACCTGAGAGAACCATCACAACGTTTTGTTTGGTAGAGGCCTTTCAGGTCATGCAGTCCAACCCTTGACCCAGCACTGCCAGGTCATCACTAAACCAAGGCCCTTAGCACCACATCTCCATGGCTTTTAAGTCCCTCCAGGGATGGAGACTGCACCACTGCCCTGGGCAGCCTGGGCCAGCTGTGACAACCCTTTTAGGGAAGAAAAGGGCTGGATTTCTCTGAGAGCCTTCTCCCGGTGAGGGCCATAGGTTTGCAGTCCAGCCCCACACAGGGCATCTGAGCTCTTCTAGCAAGCTACAGCATCCCAGCATTTCTGAAGCCTCCTTTCAATAATTATCACGCTGCCACATTGGTGAGTTCTTGACAAGTTATTAAATCATAATTTCTAATTTAAATGCCAGCTTTTGGCTTGCATGCCTGCTCAGGATAAGCTCATTTTCATTTTTATTAAACATCACCTATTAAAGACAAGAGAATTCTTAGGAATAGCAGAAAACACCACAGGTGCCTTATTTCCCAGCTCATTCTGGAACAGCTTCAAATAATTCCCCAAACACATAACCATAATAAGGCAATTGTGGGTTAGGGGCAGACTGAGGTGTCAGTGGGCATCTTGCCTTTGTTTGCTTTCCTTGCAAGCCCTGGAGGTGACAGACCCCCATAAAACACCTCCACATTCTCAACCCAAAGAGCACTCACAGAAAACCAGAGGAAGGCTCAGGAGGTCCAAGCTAAGCATCCAAAGCACCCAACTTCCAGAGCTATTCTGATAACGTGGCAGTCATCCTTCAGTGCCACCCAACGTGTGGCTCTTCAAGCAGATGGTCAATTAATTATCCTCATTTGGTGTCTCTTGTGCCTGGCCTTGGGCTCACCATCAGTGCTGCAGGAATGGTTGCAGAGGTGCTGCTGGCTCCATCCCACCCAAGGTTACCGTCTCCCCCCCCCAGATTTACAGGGTGTGGGGGTTGCATGTTTGTGGAGCCCAGGACTGAGCCCATGGCACAAACCAAGCCCACACAGCTGTTTTCATCTGAAATTGGGAAAGGAAGGAGGAGGAGGTGTAGTGTCTGAGGTGGTGTGACAGGATGCTTAAAACTACCCCTGGGGATGAAGGGTCCTGCACTTGGCCTAACCCCTCTTTCTGGGATGGATTTTGGGCTAAAATCCTGCTTTACCTGGGGGCTGATGGGAAAAGGAATTACCTATTTCCCCAGATGATTTCCATCTCCAGACTGCTGTCTGTGATCAGACTGATCAGTCAAATAAATCATCCTCACCTGAGGAGCACCCAGTTGTGCTTTGTAATTAAACTCAATCATGACAACTTGTTCTGCTGCCAGCCGGCGTCTGCAGCCCAAGCCCAGGGCAGGGAACTCCTCTAGTTGTGTTTACCTCCAAGCTGAAAGAAAAAGAGCAGAAAAACCCTTAAAGGGCATCCTTGGATCATGGAATCATAGAATGGGTTGGGTTGGAAGGGACCTTAAAGATCATCCAGTTCCAACCCCCTGCCATGGGCAGGGACACCTCCTGCTAGACCTCAAGGCCCCCTCCCATCTGCCCTTGGACACCTTCAGGGGGGGGGCATCCACAACCTCCCTGGGCAGCCTGTGCCAGTGTTTCCCCTCCCTTACTCTAAAGAATTTCTTCCTGATCTCCAGTCTCAGTCTCCCCTCCTCAAGCTTAAGATGTTGATCAGCATTGATCCCCTCTAAGGCTGCTCTTCCGCAGGCTAAACAGCCCCAGGGCTCTCAGCCTTTCCTCCCAAGACAGGAGAGGCTTCTGCACTCCCAACGGGTGCAGAAAGACCCCGATGGGGAGCTTGGCACCGCCGCTGCTGAATGCGAAGCCAGGACTTGGTGCAAATACAACAATTGAGACAAGGTGGTGCCCTCTCTGGAGCCCAACAGGACAAGAAAGCAGGCCCTGTGCTTTGCCAAGGGCTTTCATTCAGGTCAGCTTTCCTTCACCCTACTCGCAGAGAGTGAGAGAAGGAGTAAGACAGCAAGTGCAGCTTGAAGAGATGTTAGAGACCTTCCCTTCTCCAAAAGTCCTCTGTAGCTCCTCTCCCTCTCCTCTCCCCTCCCCTTCTCCTGGCACTGCCTTGCTCAAGTTCAAGGCTCGGGTGTGCAGCAGGCTCTGTGCTGTTTGTTTTGGGTTCAATGGCATCTCATTTACACGTGTTAATTGCAACTAATTGGCACTAATTGGATGAACAGGAAACCCTCTGGGAGCACTCATACCTTTAATTTGTAGTAAATATCATTAATTAACATATGCTAATTAGAGCCAATTAACATTGATTAAGGGTTGCCAGCTACTTGGAAAGTACAACTCTCCATGTTGCATTAAGTCAGCACAAAATATGATGCATGCTGCAAGAGCAGGAGAAGAGGGGAGCTGCCATAAGGCAGCATCTGGGCCGTGCCTGGCTGCTGGCTGTACGTGTGTGGCACATGGGGCACCTCCAGCTTCTCACCACTCACACCACAACTGCAGCACTCTGCAGACATGGCACAGGGGGGAAACAGCCTGGGCCCACCGTGGGCTGTGCTCACAGATGTGGTAGGAGAGAAAATGCATCTTCAGAATGGACAGGTACAGGACCAGGGCAGACATTGTCCTCTTGTGCTGGGCATTGGTGAGGCCACACATTGAGTACTGGGTTCAGTTTTGGGGCCCTCATTAAGAGGATATTGAGAGGGTGAAGCAGGTCCACAGAAGGGCAAAGAAGCTGGGGAAGGGTCTGGAGAACAGAGTTGGTGAGGAGCAGCAGAGGGACCTGGGGTTGTTCAGACTGAATTAAAGGAGGCTGAGGGAAGCCCTCATTGCTCTCTACAGCTCACTGGAAAGAGGTTGGAGCAAGGTGAGGGTTGGGCTCTTTTCCTGAAGAACAAGTGACAGGATGAGAGGAAATGGCCTCAAGTTGCACCAAGGGAGGTTTAGGTTGGACAATTTCTTCCTCAAAACAGTTGTCAAGCCCTAGAACAGGCTGCCTATGGCAGAGGTGGAATGCCCAACCCTGAGGGAACTAAAAGCTGTGGAGATGTGGTGCTGAGGGACGTGGTTCAGTGGTGACCTGGCAGTGCTGGGTTAATCTGGATGATCTGAAAGGTCTCTCTCAATTGAAATGATGCTATGATTTTATAGAATAAGAAAAGAACCTCAAACAACAACAAAGCCCAGCTGTTCCTACCCAAAGCAAGCAAAACTCTTCTCTGGTTCTCCAGGGAAGACCACCACCTCTTCACAAGCAGGTCTGTGAAAGGGGATCCCCAGCATTTCGAACGTCTGCCTGTGTCCATGGGTGCTGACATGTTTCTGGTGGCCCTCGAGCACAACGCGTCCCACCACACAGCAATGGTTTTGGTTGGAACAGACCTTTAAGGCCACCGAGTCCAATCATCAACCCCACACCACCATGCCCACTAAACTGTGTCCCAAGGTGCTGTGTCATCCAGAGACAGCTCTTGTTTCCCAGAGAGCAGTGGAAGTCCTGAATTCAACCTTCTGCTCTTACACTTAGCAGAGCTGAACAATGTGGAGAGGTGTCCAGACTTGGCTGAGTCAGTTACAGGGGGCTGAAGTTCCAACAGCTCTTGTGCCCTAAAGCTTTTACAGTGAGGTGAGTACCCACCTGCCTCCTCTGCTGTTTGCCCCTGCACTGATATCACTGCTTATCTGTTTGCACAGACACTGCTCCATCTGAGCCAACAGGCTTCGGGCTGACACCAGCTGCCCTCCGCAGTTCACACGTGTCTGAAGGGATTAGCTCCTCACGCTGAGAACACAGAGCCTGGCCCTGAGACACCACCAGGAGAGGACACCCTGCAAATGCCTGGGGTTTTGTTGTTTGGCTACAGAAATGAGCTTTGTTAGCAGAGCAGGAAACACCAGGTGCTGGCAGAAGCAACGTGTGGTGGCACATCCTGGTGCTTTCCTTCCCCAGCTGCTACAAATGCTGGTTGCATAGGACGGGGGCACACAGTCAGCTCTGCCACCCCATAACCTGAGGGCTGTGATTGAACATAGTGGTTGGGGGCCTCTCTTCATTATTTACATCCCAGAGTGCCACGAGACAGGGTGATGGATGGAAAAGGGGCATGGAGAGATCCTTCAGCCCAAATCATCAAATCATAGACCCAGTAAGGCTGGAAAAGCCCTCTAAGACCACCCAGTCCAACCATCAACCCCACACCACCATGGCCACTAAACCACGACTCTAGGTGCCATGGCCACATGTTTCTGGAACACCTCCAGGACTGCTGGAGAGGAGCATCCCTGACACACTAGAAGCAGCAGCAGGCAGCTGAAGAGCTCAAAGCCCTGACAACACAAACCCACAACATGGGCAGACCAGGTGCCCCTCTGTTAGGATGTGCTCAGTAACCCACCAGGTCTGCTCCCCCCCTGCTTACAGGGATCTCAGAGACCTGGTGCATTCCTGTACCCCAGGCTTTACATCTGAGTTTACAGTACTTAGGAAGCCTTGTCAATAATGCTTACAGTGAATTAATTACTGAAGTGATTTTAATGTATTTTCATTAATTATAATCTTATTAACCAATTAATTAAATCCAAATAGAGGATGTGACATTGTTTTGGTGGTTACACCCTGCTAAGCAAACAAGCAGCATAATCAGACTTCCAGCAAAGCAAACCAGCAATTAGGGAGGAGACTCTGCAATGGGTTGCCCAGAGAGGCTGTGTATGTCACTTCCCTGGGGGTGTTCAAGGACAGGTTGGATGAGGCCTTGAGCAACCTGGGATAGTGGAAGTGTCCCTGCCCATGGCAGGGGGTTGGAGTAGATGGATCTCCAAGATCCCTTCCAACCCAAGCCATTCTTTGATTCTATGATCTGAGACACCAGCTCCAGGTGGATCCTTCCACAGGAGTGTGTGTGTGTTCTTGGGGTGCCGTCCATCTGCTGCTCCTGCCACTCCATTCCACTCCTGCTTCCCTGCCAGGCACTGCGTGGCCACCCAACAGCCACTGAGCTGCACCAACAGTGTATTTTATCCCCCTGGGACTCCTCCAAACACAAAAGGCTTCATTCAAACACCCCTTTGACAGTTGCCCCAGCACCAACCTGTTGCTGCTTCTCACCCCACCGCCCAGAGTGGGAGGTTTGTGCCAGTGTGGTAGGATAAATTCAGGATTACTGGCCAGTGTATGGAGCACAGATCCCTTGGTGAAGAGAAACCAGCTGGGCAAACGACACAGCCAGTGGCAAATTCAAGATCTCTGGTTTATGGCTGCCTTAGCACCCAGCCACACATGGACACAACCTCCTTCAACAAACATGCACAGGATTTAGTAGAGCTGTGCAAGGTCCTGGTGGTCTACAGTCCCTCTTCATCACCTGAGCAGTGGAGTGTATTGTTCTGACCCCTCCACTCCCTCCATGTGCCCAGAACTCCAGCCACTTGCCAATTCCCCAGCCCTGACATGCACACACACAGTGCCACAGTGCCACGTGAACTGCCACTTCCAGGTAATTATCATGTAAAATTAGGCTGCTCTTGTACATGAAACTAGCAATTAGCCAAGGACTGAAGGTCAAAGAGATCTCATTTATAGAGTCTCTAACAAAATGTTAAGTGTAAATGTGTGTCAGATGGTCCAGGATGCTGGATTATATGGGGTCATGACAACGGGGCTGAAGTGTCATCAGGCACTATGTAACCAGTCTGTTGGGCACAGCAGTACAATCTGGGACTTATCTCTTTCAGCCTTATCAGAACCTCTGCTAAATCTAGGACACAGCCTTGGAGGAGTTCTTGCAAAAGCAGAAAAATGAGCTGCAGCCCACTGTCTGCCTTGCCTGGGCTCTTCCATGGACTGCTCTTTACCACAGCACACCCTGCAAGACAGCCCTGCTCCTTGTGCTCCCAGGACATGCGTGTGCCAGCCAGACCAGGTCCTTCTTGCTCCCATTTGGATCAGGTCAGGTTTTGCCCCAGCCACACCCACAGCAGTACAGGCTGCTGTGCCATAAGGAGGTGAGCAGGAGATGCCATTGCTGTCCCTGGCAGCAGTGCTCGGTTCTGTGTGGGTGCCATGAGGCTATAGACCCTCCTCCAGCTCCAAAGGGATCCTGCCAGGAGTGTATCAGCTATCAGCACCAACCCATCATTGTTTAATGGCACCGGAGTGGCCTTATCCAGTAGGTCCAAAGGCATTTGGGACCTTAATCAGGTGTTAATTTGTTCGGCCCCTGTGGAGATAGCAGCCTGAATTTCTGCTGATGCAGGATCTCATCCTGCAAGCATTTGGGAAGGCAGAGCAAAGCTTCCAGGGTCCCTGTGGTGCTGGGGCAGACCTTCCCTGCCCAAGCAGAGCACAGAAGGGCTCCATGCCATCTCCAGAAGCAGACACCAGCCTTTATGCTCCTTCTCCAGCACACAGGTGAGTCCTTTCTGTGCAGAGCAGTCAGGGATGCTCAGGCTCTCGATTCTATTTAAGCGTTTGTGGCTGAGCTCTCTCACCAACCTGTTCCCTCCATTTTTCCCTCCTCCAGACAACACTCTCCCACTGCCCAGCTGCACTTGGGTGAACAGAGACAGAGCACAAAAGCCAAGCTGGCAGCAGAGGCCCGTGCCAGGACTACTGCTGAACGAGACCTTCTCCTCCTCTGATAAGGAAGGTGATCTGTCTTTCCTCCCTGCCTCTCCAAAAAGGTGAGAAATACTGAAAATAAAGTCTTTTCTTCCACAATCCAATATCCCAGCAGGGTATATCCTCCATCCGCCCTGCCAGCTACTCCAAGTCCTCACTGGTTGTCACCCACTAGCTCCTTAAGTCCCCATTCCTGTGACAAGCAAGTGCTTCCCCCCGTGCGCCCCCGCATTCATCGATGGGGTCTGTGGCTGATGCCCTTCACGTGTTCCCCACCGAAGGCAAATGAAGCAGAGGGCTCACAGCGTTTTGCTTCCAAGTGTTCCTCCCCGTCTCTCCCCTGCCCCTCTGTTCCTCCCTGCGCTCTGAATGTCGCCGCCGGGTTCGCTTCTCCTCTCCTCTGCCACGCCGCGTCCCTGCCCGCGTCCCTGCGGCTCTGTGCGCTGACTGCCAATGACACCGCCAGCCCTGCTCTGCATTCCGCCGAGAGGCTCCGCTTCCCAGCGCCTCGCCTGCCGCACAGGGCCGGGAGGCTGCGGCAGGGATCGGCGCCGTCCTCCCTCGCCTGAGCGTGGAAGCAGAGCTTTGCTAGCTGCACACCAGCAGACGGGGCCCGAGCAGCGCAGGGCAGACCCAGGGGTTCTCCTCGTTCTTCTCTCTCATTGCAGGTGAAGGGCGGAGGGATGCCCCTTGTGCCAACGCGCTCAGGCTCAAGGGGTTATTGCAACTTGATCCTTTGGTTTGCCATCGAGATCTGTTCCCACTGACAGGAGGGCCTCAGACTGTTCCCTCCACCCTCGAACTTAAAGAACTATTATAGAATCACAGAATTCTTTCAGTTGGAAAGGCCGCTAAGATAATCCAGTACAACTCTCAACCCAACACCACCTTGGCCACTACACCATGTCCCCAGGTGCCATGGCCACAGGTTTCTTCAACACCTCCAGGGATGGGGACTCCACCACCTCCCTGGGCAGCCTGTGCCAATCCTTTACCACTCTTGCAGCAAAGACATTTTTCCTCATCTCAGACCTAAACCTGCTCTGGTGCAACTTGAGCCCAACTTCTCCATCTCTTCCCTCCACCCCGTCGCTGTGGCGCCCCGGCTCACAGCCTCTCTTTCCCGTCCTGGCAGCCAGGTCGTAGCAGCACTTAGCTAAATTATATAACTGCAAACAAAGTGTGACAGCTTTATTTGTAATTATACTGCATTTAAAGGAACAAGATGAGCTTAATGAGTTAATAAAGTGGCTGCCTGTCAAAGCCAGGGCTGCTTTGCATAGGCGCCCGTCGGGTCCCGCTCGGGGCTCATGCATATGGAGGGTGCTGGAGGTGCCGCCGGCCATGGCAACGCGCAGGTAGCAGCCCGCGGCCAGCTGCCCCCGTCCCAGAAGACTTGTATGAAGTGAAGACTTGTGAGAAGCGAGCATTTTGTCTGCACACACTTGACAAAACAAAGACAACTCACTCCTCTGGTTTCATGCCACATTTTTTATTCATAAACAAGCTGTTGGCTGTAAAGACATGATAAAACTCGAGCTCAGAGGAGGCTGCCGAACATTTGAATGCAAATCCTCAGCTGCTACAAATCCCTCCTATTATTCAGCTGATTTTTTTCTCTCCCCCCCCCGTTTTTTTTGTCTTATGCTAAGCTAGACAGGATCCCAACCAGAGATATGTGATAAACTCTGGTCAATGCAAAGAAAGGCATCAAAATTCAAAGGCTTGCCTGGGAGAGGGGAGGCAGGCAGCTCCGTGGGGTGAGGGAGCAGGAACAAAGGGCACCAAGCTGCTGGGGGTGGGGGGGGGCTCACAGGCAGCAGTCCACGGTTTAGGTCTTCATGCACAATGTTTGCCTGCTGGGAGCTTTTTTCATCTCTATTTTTTTTTTTGGCCCCAACTAGGCAGCCAGGGCAACACCCCCCCCACACACCCCCCACACCCCCAGACGAGTAATTGCATATTTTCCACTTTCATCATAGGCTTTGGGTTGGAAGTGACCTTGAAGGTCACCTTGTTCCAGCCCTCTGTCATGGGCAGGGACACTTCCACTAGCCCAGGTTGCTCAAGGCCTCATCCAGCCTGGCCTCCAACACCTCCAGAGAGGGGATATCCAAACCTTCCAGTGATGCAGGGGCATCCCAACACTGCTCAGACCCTTTGCACACACAAAGCTCTGTGCAGAGGATGAGGCTCTGTGGCCAGTACTGCTGCTGGTCATGGCTGAGCATCTGGGTTGAGAAAATCAAGTCCCACATGATTGATTCACCAGGCTGGTGCTGAGCAGTGAAGAGCAGGGATGGCCCAGTGGCCAAGCTCACCACAGTATCAGAGTCTATAACTTAAATCCAGCTGTGTCAGCACCCCTCAAACACATCCCAACTGGTTTAAGTCAAGGTGGTTGACTGAGTCCAACTCTGGAGCTGTCAGCTGTCAGGCTGGAAGTGACCTGACTCCGGGGTAACTCCTGCCTCTTTGTGCAAGACTTTTAACCTCTGCAGCCCCTCATTTTCTCATCGAGCAGGGGATGAGAGCAGTTCTCTCCACTGGCCTGCTGAGTTGAGAAGGGCTCCTGGCTTTTGCTGAAACACCTCACCAGCAGCAGAAACACAGCCAAGCTTTGCCCTTGTCCACAACAGTGGGAAGTGGAGAGGAGATACAGCTGAGAGAGATGAGTTTTGCATGACAACTGGGAAATAAAGAAAATAAAAGTTGGCAGGAATTCATTTGCATGAGAAGGCAAATGGTGGGGGGAGAAAGAAGAAGCCAGATTATTTCCTGCAGCCCCTATCCAAGAAATTATTTTGAGGAGAAACTGCAGCAAAAATGAAGAACATGAGCAGGAGGGCTGGGGATCACTCAGGCCTGGGGTTTGCCACTCTGGATCCTGACTGATAGAGGTATTTGCATTGCTGGGGTCATTGTGCAGCAAGAGGAAATCTGCTATCACAGCACTACAAGACACCACAGATCCTCATCAGAAGCAAAACAAGAAGTCACTAAGCCAAATCCCTTTGCCCCTCTGCAAAACAAACATGGCCAATATCACATCACCAATCCTGCTTCCAGAAACACCCAGCACCAACTGGCTTCAGTTTTGGTGGCACCTCAAGCCAAGCCTGCAGCTGGAATCAAAGTCAACCCTGCAGTGGGGGTGACCATCCCTGGAGATGTTCAAAAAACCTGTAGATGTGGCACTTTGGGATGTGGTTTTGTGGGCATAGTGGTGTTGGATTGATGGTCAGATTGGATGATCTTAGAGGCCTTTTCCAGCCTCAATGGTTCTGTGATGCAGAAGATATTTGCTGTTCATTCAAGGTGGCAGTGCCATAAGAGGTAGATGCTGGACCAGAGCTGAAATCACAGCCAGGCAGTGTCACAGGAAATGTCTGACCCAGCAGAAATGGCCTTTCACACTTGAAGGCAAAGTCCAGGGAGCAGACTTGATTTTTGTGACTGCAGTCACTATTCTGGAGCGTCCAAGCCATTTTTCTGAGTGAGTCACCCCATGGACCAGCTGCCAGTTGAAGCCCCTGAAGTGGCCATGACTCACAGTGGGACTGGCACCTGGGGAAGGTGCAGCTGCCTCTTGTCACTCGGCAGGGCAAACCCTTCCTGAGCTGGCAGTGATGTGTGTCCATCCTCCAAGCATCTATGGATGGGGGTCTACACAAACCAGCCCTGTTCCCCCCATTTGTGAAGGCAAAGATGCCACTGATCTCAGCACTGTCGGAAAAGGCACAGCAGGACGTGAGCAAGGCCACCATGGAAAATGATGGGAGAGGCGAAGAAAATATTAGTGGATGAGTGGTGGGAATTGGATCATCTTTAAGGCCCATTCCAACCCAAGCCATTCTGTGATTGCATGCTTCTGCCAGCTCTAGTGCAGCTGGAAGAGGCCTCAGTGCAGGACATGCTTCGATGTGTGTTTAATCTTCAACTTATGTTAGATCACGGCTTTGACCCTCTCTGTGCTCCCCCTCCCGGGTTCCTTAAGCACCTCTTTATATACCCCAGCATCAACCTGCTTGGCTGGGAGCTGCTTTCTGCAGATGCTGAGGGCTGGCACCAGGAAGGAAAATCAGGAGATGGCACCTTCCCAGCTGGGCATGGGTTCCTGCTCCCTCCCCAGCACCTTGGGCAGAGCCCAGGCTTCTGGCGTTCTCACTGCGATCAATGCAGGGCCCCTGGTTGTGGACAAGAGGAGAGACTTAATTCTAATCTGTATTGACTGCTCACTGCTTTGTCTGCCAATTTGCATCATGGACTTGTCTTGCACAATGATGTGGGCCTGGCAGGTTCTCTCACAGTAATCCATACCAGCGGGGCAAAACCTCTGAGCACTTGCTGGAGCCCATCCATACCAAATGCACCTTTAACTGCTGGGAAGACTCTGAGGTGCATCTGTCTCATTATTTGTCCACCTCCATCTGTGAGCTGTTTAAACCCCAAGAATGCATTCCATTTTTGGCAGCAGGAGGAGGCCACTTCCAGCAGAGAGCACTTCTCTGAGTTTAATTCTAAAATACTTTGTCATCATGTGGAACAGGTCACTCACAGAACCACAGGATGGGTTGGAAGGGACCTTAAAGCTCATCCAGTTCCAACTCCCTGCCATGGACAAGGACACCTCCACTAGCCCAGGCTGCTCAAGGCCTCATCCAACCTGGCCTTGAACACCTCCAGGGAGGGGGCAGCCATGCAGAATGCAGCTATGTACAAAAGCAGATCCAGACACCATGACTTTGCTGCTGCTGTACTCTGCTCTGGGGTAGATTATGGGGATGAGGTCATGTGGACTGCCCTGTGGAGTGGCACAGGGGACCACCGGAGAACATCTCTGGCTCCAGCTGCTCATAGACTCCTAGATCCACCTCCAGCCACGGCTGAAAAGGAGAACAGCTTTGATCTGTGGTGCTGGGCCACTATCCCCATGCCATCCTGTAAAGCTCTTAAGTGCTGAGGCACAGAACATGGCAGAGAAGCACAGACAAGGGTCTGGGTTAAAGGATGACTTGCCAGGGACATGGCTGAGCTCCAAAGCCCAGCCCCAGATTTGGCCAGTGCAGCATGTCACACCTCCCTGTCTGTGTGCCTGGGTGCTCTTCCCTGCATGTCCATGCCCTGTGTCCTGGCGCTGACTCTAGAGCTGCTTTGGGTGGCAATTTAGAGCCCCCGTGACCCTGGTGACAGAGTTGCCAAAGACTTTGTCCAGCCACTGCTGCCTGGACCATGACTGCAGCCCATAAACGTGATTTATGGGCAGCCATGAGGGACAGGCACTGCCTCTTGCATCAGCTCATCACACCAGATGGACTGTCTGTGACTCAGCGATGGGCTTGGGTGGCAGTCAGGTGACCAGGGCACTACCCACCTCCCTTGACTTCCTAACTAGCTGGTTAGCTGGGATTTGCCACCTGTCAAGAGGAGCTTGAGTTTTGTAAATGGGATCCTGCTCTTGGATATTTGAAGGTACAAAGCAGGTTCTGAGGAGAAACCCAGAGAAGGGCACCAATGCTGGTGAAGGATTTGGAGAATAGGGTTGGTGAGGAGCAGCTGAGGGGGCTGGGGGTGTTCAGTTTGGAGAAAAGGAGGCTGAGAAGACACTTCATTGCTCTCTACAGCTCCTGAAAGGAGGCTGCAGTGAGGTGGGGTTGGGCTCACTCTCCTCCCTAGTCTCAGGTGATAGAAGGAGGGGAAATGGCCTGAAATTGTGCCAGGGGAGGCTTAGGCTGGAGATGAGGAAAAAGGTCTTTGCTGCAAGAGTGGTCCATGATTGGCACAGGCTGGCCAGGGAGGTGGTGGAGTTCCCATTCCTGGAGGTGTTCAAGAAACATGCGGCCATGGCACTTGGGGACACGGGTTAGTGGCCCTGGTGGTGTTCGGTTGAGGCTTGGGCTCAATGATCTTAAGGGTCTTTTCCAGCTAGAGCAGCTCTGATCCTGTGTGGTTCTGTGAAACAGCCACTTTATTCTAGAACAAATAAAATAAGAAGCCACTTTGATCCTGTCCTGGTAACAACAAAGTGGAGGGACAGCTGGGGACAGCTCCAGCACACATCCGTCCCTATGCCATGAGGGTCCACAGTGCACGGTGATGTGGTGATGTGAGACAGCCAGCAGCCAGTGTGGCATCACGGGCACCCCCAACAGGACCAGCACCTCCTGCTTGCTGCTTTCAAGCTACGGTTGCGTTTTTTTCCCATTCCTTGACTGCCTCAGGTGTCTGCCTGCCCTTGATAGTGCAGGTGCTGGGGAACTTTGGGGTGAACCTCCCAGCGTGGTGACAAACCAGGGAGCAGCCACCCCCTCGCCGCACAGGCTGGCGGCCCTGAGGAAGACGAAGATGTGAAAGAATGCTGGCAGCGGCAGCGTGGAGACACAGACTGCTCAGCCAGCAACCGTAGAGAATCTCGATTTCCCACATAAAAATATTAGTGGCTGGCTTAAAATATTAACAAGTGGCTGGCACGGCCCCGGGAGCTGCGGGCCGGGCGTTTAACGGCAGCACTTAGACACAGATAGGGCATTAGAAGAGTGCGCAGCGGCTCAGCAGCCTCAGCGCTGCAGCGCAGAGGCTCTGCAGGACCGTGGCGAGGGAGGGAGGAGCACGGCACAGCCCTGGGAGTTTGGCATACACCTTACTTCTCCTGCATACACCTTTCCTCTCCTGCGGTCATCTCCTCCCCCGGTTAAGCGGAGCTACCACAGCCTGCGGTCAGGGGGCTGCGCCCACTCAGCACCCCCGGGGTTAACCCCTGCTCAGCCTGTCAGCCTCTGCTAGCAAGCTGGGTCTATGCTGGGCAGCACAAAGCACCTCGTGGTGGCAGGAGCTTATGGTGAAGGTGTTTGAGATCATCATGGAGCCACAGAACTGGTTTGATTTGAGATCATTCTGTCCAACCCTTAACTCAGCACTGCCAGGGCACCACTAAACCATGGCCATCAGCACCATAGCTCCATGGGCTTTGAAACCCCTTCAGGGATGGGGACTCCACCACTGCCCTGGGCAGCCTTGGCCAGAGCCTGACAAACCTTTCAGGGAAGAAATTGTTCCCAATGTCCAACCTAAACCTGCCCTGGCACAACTTGAGGCCATTCCTTCTTGACATACTCCTTCTTCCCTGGGAGAAGAGACCAATCCCACCTGGCTCCAATCTCCCTCCAGGGAGCTGTAGAGAGCAGTAAGGTCTCACCTCAATCTCTTTTTTTCTCCACACTAAAAAACTCCCAGTTCCCTCAGCAGCTCCTCACCATCCCTGTTCTCTAGACCCTTCAGCAGCCTCCTTGCCCTTCTCTGGACCTGCTTCAGCCCCTCAATGTCCTTCTCAGAGTGAGGGGCCCAAAACTGACCCCAGGATTTGAGGCATGGCCTTTCCGGTGTCTGCTACAGAGGGACAATCAGTGCCATGCTCCTTATCACCTCCAACCTCATGTAGCTAACACTTCACCAGCCCAGCTATGCTGGCCACACTCTTTCTAGCCGAGGGTGCACAGCCAGCTTTGGCCCAAAGTAAGCAGCTGCTTTGCAAACTGTGAGAGCACAGAGGGTTTAGGTGCAGCCTGGGATCAGCACATGTCCCTCTGCATCTCCAGGACATTCCCGTCCCAGTGCCCATGTGAGAGGGCCATGGGATGAGGGCTGCATCCATCCCCACTGCTTGGGGACTCAGCCCTGGAGCTGCTGAGTCCTCTAGGGGCTACTGCAGTACCAATAATGAATAATCACAGCAATTAATCCAGCAGTGTTGGATGCCCCCCCCAACCCTGCACACGTACAACTCCCCCCTCCAGAGCCCTCTTTCCCTGGAGGCCTGGGTGGGCTGCTTTCACCCACTGACACCCACCCGCTGGGCTCCCGAGCGCGGCTGCTGCCGAGGCAGCTGGAGAAGTTGGGCAGAGCAGAGCTGGGCAGGAGGTGAGTGTCGGAAACAAAACCCCTGGACTGAATTATTATTCCAGCCATAGCCTTCACAAGGAAAATAGAAGCAGCAGATTGAGGCCTGTTTTCATATTTGATAGGGAAGCAGATAAATGGCAGGCAGCTTGCTCTGATAAGGCCTTGCTCTGGGCATAACCTCTCTCTCTGAAAGCCTCTTACTATGCATAGAGTCAGGCTATCTGTGCAGCTGCACCTTGACACAAATATATCTGCACCCAGGATGAACCAATTCCCCCAGAAATTACAGGAGTGGGAATTGCATCTGGGGAAGGGGCCGTGGCCACTGCTCTGCCACCTTCTGCTTTTAACCAGACTTTTTATTTTTCCCCCCAAGTAGCTTCTTGGAGAAGACATTTTCCCTCACTGTCCCTTCTCCCTCTGCACTGCTCTGTCTTTCCTGCCAGCAAAGAGGGTGCCAGGCAGCTAGAGCTGAGTGCTCCTCTCCATGCTTCTTTGCAGGAAAAGGGATTTAACCCTCCTGAGCAACCTCATGCTTGGAAACCACTTCAAATCCTTATTTTGAGGGGAGCAGCAGCTGAGGTGACATCATTATAACCTGGAAATTCCCAGGCTTTCAGAGCGCGTGAAGAGAGGTGTGACACTACACACCAGTGTGCCACTACACACCAGTGTGCCCACCACCCTGCCTTGGGTATTCCCACACTTCCCAAACCCCCTCCCTGCATGACCACAGAGCCCAAACCCCTCATTTCCCACAGGAATGGCTCTTGTGTACCAAATTCATATGGGAAATGGGACCTGGCTCCAAAGCCATCAGGGCAGGAGTTTCTAAGGGTCCTCACTCGAGACAGAGGTGAGTCCATTCCCAGCAGGTCCAGCAACAGCCACACAGCTCCATGTGCTTTGTGCCTTTGGCGACATCTCCTTGCTGCACTTGAGCAGCCAGAACAACAAAGATGATGATAGTGGGGAAGGAGCTGGGTGGAAGCTGTAGGGCTCAACGATCAGGAATTAGGAGGCTTTTCCCATCTTTGCAAGCTGAGCTTCTGCCCTCCAGCACAGAAAGAAACACCCAGAGCACCTCCAGCTCCACGAGGAACCAGAGGAAAGCAAAAGAAAAGCTGATAACAAAGATTTGAGAGAAAAGGAGGAGAGAAAGCTGAGGACATGCCCCTGCTAGCTGGGTACTGAGCAGCTCATGCCCATACCCATACTCATTTCCAGCCACGAGTAAAGGCCTTGCTCCAAACACCACTGTTTGATGCTTTCCCCTTTAACCAGAAGGGTCTATAAATTAGTTTTCCAGATGCATGGCCACTTTAAAGACTTTATCCTAATGTCCTGTTCTGTGGTGACAAGAGCTCTATCATCATAAGAGAACAAATCAGCAATTAGGCTGCGAGAGGCAGTGCCACAGAGGCCGAGCAGCCCCCAGTCAGAGGCAGGGGAATCCTTTACCATGAAGAGCCCCCGGGAGAGTCGAGACCTGGCCCTGGTGACGATGATTGATGCTGGCACTGCAGCATGCACCACACCTCCCCAGAAAATTAAAAGCCTATTTGGTAGGGTCCTAACAGCACAGCACATGGATATTGTCTCATTACCCATCAGCACAGGCTCCTGGCTCCCCATTTGTGGGGTATTAGGGCAAAGCCCCACAGGACAAGCACTTTCCCCTTTTCTCCTCATCCATCCCAAAACGTGCCTGGAAGACCTGAAAGTGAAGGTTGGGCTGATGCAGAGCCCTCCTACCCCTCCTTAGTCCAGAGATTAGAAAGACATTCTGTGCAGTGAGTGTGGGGAGACACAGGTTGTCCAGGCAGGCTGTGAATGCCCCTTCCCTGGAGGTGTTCAAGGGCAGGTTGGATGATGCCTTGAGCAGCCTAGGCTAGTGAAGGTGTCCCTGCCCATGGCAGGGGGTTGGAACTGTATGAGCTTTAAGATCCCTTCCAACCCAACCCATTCTGTGATTCCATGATCCCTAGTACATCATCTTTATTATCATTTACATTAATATCTCATGCAAAAGCTGTGGGGCTGGACACTGCCCATGACAGCAATGGCCCCTGGGGCAGCCTTCTCTTGCCACAGCCTGAGCGAGACAGGGTGATGTTGGCTACACAGCTGCAGACTAGGTCTGGCTGTGCCAGCACCAATGCTAAGCACCACATGCCCAAAGCACCTCGGGGATTTGGATGTGGCCATATGAAGGAGCCAATGTGAGTGAGGAATCAGCTACAGACAGAGCTGGGGGGTGGGAGAGAGGGAGTGCTGGGGGCAGAGACACGGGAAGGTATTTGCACGAGGGCAGATTTTCTCAGAAGGCTGCAGTTGCTGAGCTGCAGTCCGGCCCTGCTGCCAACTGTGAAGGGCTGTTGGTAGAGAAGTGAAATATTAGAGCTTGGGGGTTTCCCTGCCCCCACTGCTTCCAAACTGGCATCTGTTCCGTGTTGGGTTGGAGCAGCAGATGCCTGGTTGCAGCTAATGACAGCAGTAGTCTGTTAACAGATGCCACGGATCTAGCAGCAGCCTTTGTCTGATCAGAACACCGAGGGCTGGCTCAGTTGTAAAGGTAGTGTGGCCGCAGCCTGCACCTCCCACACCCGACCGGGCTGAGCAGGAGCAGTGCACTCCCTCCTGCCCTTCCCTGCTGCCGGCAGAGATGCGCTTGTTAATCCAGCTCCTGATTATGAGCATAAAGGCTCAGAGTAAAGTGAGATGTCTCAAGGGTGCTGGACTTGTGGGCTAAGTATTGAGCTTGTGATGGGGTGCACGGGGTGCAGAGTGTCCCACTGCTGGGCTCCTGTAAACCTCCACAGGTACTAACCGAGGAAAGCCAAGGCCCAGCCCGGCACCCATGGCAGTCCCTAGGGTCACGAACACCTGGGCACCAGGTGCTGAGGGCACAAGTGCAGACACTTGTTTCTGAAGGCTGACTCCAGCAGCCCTTCTGCTGACATCTCCCCAGCCCCATCTGAGATTAGATCACGTTCACCACCAAGGGGTCTGTTCTGCTGCCCATGGGCTTCTGCCTCTGCTGGTGACACTACCAGTGGTGACAACGGCTGTGTGCAGAGCGGAGGAGACCCCGAACTGCTGGACAAATGCCATGGTCAGCACCAAACAATGAGAACATGGCACCAGCTGCAACAGAGACCTTCTGTGCTGCTTCAGAAATGGTAAACATCCCCTTCCCTCAAGTGAGCCACAGAAAATGGATTTCCCTTGGTGTTCCATGCTTGTTTTCACCAAAACTCCCTTTTAGGGGTACATGCAGCCTCCTTATACAAATAAAGTTTAAGGCCTGGTCAGATCTCTTTGCTCTTTCTATGCAAAGATGAAGGCTTGTCCTCCCTGCGGTGTCCATGCTCCCCACCAGAGTCTGAAGCAAGTCCATGCTTCAGACAGGGCTTTGAATGTTGTTTCTAGGAGTCAAGGCATCTGGATCCAGATATCCAACGCAAGTCACAGATCCATAGAGTCACAGAAAGGGCTGGGTTGGAAGGGACCTTAAAGATCATTCAGGTCCAACCCCCACCACAGGCAGGGACACCTCCACTAGATCAGGCTGCTGGTCCTGAACACCTCCAGGGAGGGGGCATCCACAGCCTCCTTGGGCAATCTGTTCCAGTGTCTCCCCACCCTCACTGGACAGACCTATCTCCAGTCTCAATATGCCCTCCATCCTCTCTTGTCCTATCACTACAAGCCCTTGTAAACAGTCCCTTCCTGGCTTTCTTGTAGGGCTCTCTCAGGTACTCACCTGAAGGTCAGCAGTAGTGAGGACCCATTTCAGCCTATGCAGCACTTCCCTTCCAGCAGACCCTTCCAGCCACTCTCCCATTGCACAAACAAAGAAGTTGAGGCAGCCCCTTCCACTCACCCACCCATCCAGCACCTAGCAGCCATCTTCTTCCTCCTCTCAACATTTCTATTTACTTGGACTTATCGCCCTGCCACGCTAGACGGGCAAGGACAATACAGTGAAGAAGCAAATGAAGAGAGTTTTTAACCAACACACAGGAGCCCAAAGGATAATTAAATGACAAGACTTAGCAGCCCCGCGGGGCACTGCCATTGTGCAGCAGATTAAAAACTGTTTCCTTTCCAAAGCAAGACCGGTGGCTGATCCACCTCGTGTTGAATCCATCAGACAACTCATCTGAAAGAAGGTGCACATCTTTTAATTCAACCAGCTGATCCAATCCCCTCCCTCTGATTTCCCCAGATGGCAGGAGCAGCTGGAATGGAAAACCACAGCAACATTCACCCTTCCGCAGATCACAGCACCACAGCATCATTTTGGTTGGAAGAGACCTTTCAGGTCATCCTGTCCAAGCATTAACCCAGCACTATCAGGTCTCCACCAAACCATGGCCCTCAGCACCACACCTACACAGCTTTGGAACCTCCCTAACCAAAAAGTTTGAGCTATGCATTGGATTCATTCCGATAACCTCCAGAGCCCCTCAGAAGTGATCTGCCTGTAATGATCCAACACCAGCCCTTGGGCATGCAGTAGCTTCAAAGGGCCCTGACCAGCCAGAGATGTAGTGGAGGGAGTGCTCTGCATGGCCCAAAACGTTTTGCTCTTCATCCATCAATCAATCGATCAATCACACAAAACCCCCTCCTGCACTTTCACCACCTTTAAACAATGTCAGTACACACTACAACAGCTGCATACTCAGAGGTGTAAGCTGTGAGCACAAGGGGGGAACTTGGCTCAGTGTGGCACTAAACAAGGCTGGACCAGCAAGAAGGGTCAAAATGTCCCAGCTAAAAGTTCTTCTCCTGCAGTATGTTGGGTTCTGCTAGAAAGATCTGCCTTCTGCAGAACACTTGCACGAATGGGGACTTGTGCATCCTGAAAGTACCTGGGCTAGTGGAGGTGTCCCTGCCTGTGGCAGGGGATTGGAACTGGATGATCTTTAAGGTCCCTTCCAACCCAATCACTCAGTGACAGGCACAACAATAGCCTGGCCCCTGGGATGACTGGAGAAAAAAAAACGACATTGGTGTCAACATTTCCTATGGCAAAGGTGGCATTTTGGTGTGACAAAGCTGGCACTTTGGCATGTCCCAGCACAGCAGCCCAAAGCTGGTGCTGGTGACCATGTGCTGAGTTGGGCCCCCCTACCCACCCCCACGTGTGCAATCAGCTTCAAATGTGCATTTAATTGGTCACCTTTGCTCCCTCCTCCCCCCCCTTCTCTGAGGGCTGTCTGAATGTGCGGGGGAAGCAGCCTCTGATTCAGCCACTACCACCCTGGGGTCTCCCCTCCCCTCTTGCCAGGACCCACAAAGGAGAGGTCGCTGCCATGTCAAGTGGGGTGTGGAGACCAGCTGAGGATCTGGGGAGCTGAATTGTACCAATTTGTGCAGCCAGCACCCGCTGAAAAAGCTGCTGCTGGGGGGGCAGCAGCCGGCATATGGTGCCTGACTCGAGAGGTTGTCTCTCAGGGGACCCGCAAGCCATGGCTCCCGCACCCTCCCTTTGTGGCCTTTCTCCTCCCAGGGGCTGGGGGTGCTGAGGAGGAGAGGGGCACAGGACGTCCCTACTGCTGCTCCCACTCTTCCTGACACCCAGCCAGCCCAGCATGAACACTCTTTATCCTGCTCTTCTCTGGATTTCTCCGGTGGCCTCGTGGATGAACCGCTCCTGTCGCTGCAGGGGCACACCTTTAGGCTCTGTTTCACAGACTGTCTCGAGCTGGAAGGGACCCTCAGAGGGTATCTTGTCCAGCCCCCTGCAGTCATCAGGGACACCTCCACTACAGCAGGCTGCACAGGGACACAGCAAGGCTGAGCTTGAATATCTCCAGGGATAGGGCCTCAATCACATCCCTGAGCAATCTGTTCCAGTGTCTCCCCACCCTCACTGTGCAGAACTTCCTCCTGATGTCCAACCTAACTCTTGCCCTGCTCCAGTTCCAAGTCATTGCCCTTTGCCCTATCCCCACAGGCCCTTATGAACAGTCTGTCTCCAGCCTTGCTGTAGGTCCCCTTCAGATTTTGGAATGGAGCTCTAAGGTCTCCCTGGAGCTTTCCCTTCTCTAGGCTGAACAGCCCCAAGTCGCTTTTGCCACTTAATTTCAAAGAAGAGTGTCTGGGGACAGTCCCCTCTGGCACTCCTTGCTTCCAGAAGCCCTCTCCCATCTTGGTGGGCTGCCCTCCTTCTCCCTCCAGCCCACCCTTTAGCCAGGGCTTGTTGCTGGCCTCAAAGCTGCCCTTTTACAAGCAGAAAAGCTGCTGGCGTCACAGAGCTATGAAGAGCCACCACTTAAAGCCCCTTTCAGGAGCAGAACGTTTTCAGCTCTCAAAGAAAGAGTTTTTTTTTTGTTCAGGCTTTGATGTTTCTGGGGTCTGAGACTCCCAGCTCCTTTCTCCATCCCCAGCAGGCAGATACAATCTCTCTCCTCCTCCCTTGCCTCTATTCATCTCGGGGTTTAAACTGAGTAACCAAGCAATCCCCAGTTTGGGACCCAGTCTCAAATGAGGGCCTGTGAGGCTTCAGCTGAGCAGACTGAATCAGGTGGCTAAGGCCCCCTTTGGGGAACAGCTGAAGCCCTTTTGTGGGCTTTGAAGGCCTCAGCAGTCAGTGCATGAGGGAAGGAGGGGGAGATCTCCAGGCAGGTTCTCCAGCAGCTCCCAGCCCTCCAGGCTCCAGTGGCTCTTGCTTATCTTCACCTGAGACCCCACGGACAGGAAGAGCTGTGTCTCCCTGTGAAAGGACCTGACTTGCCAAGTGTCCTAAGTCATGTCCCCAGTGCCAAAAGACCCCCACACATCTCCATCTCCCTCTCCATGTCCACATCCATCCCCATTCTCATCCCCATCCCAGATTGGAGATTAGGAACAATTTCTGTTCTGCAAGAGTGGTCAGGGACCAGAACAGGCTGCCCAGGGAGGTGGTGGAATCTCCATCCCTGGAGGTGTTCAAGAAACCTGTGGCCATGGCCCTTGGGGACAGGGTTTAGTGGCCATGGTAGTGTTACACTGACACCTGGACTTGGTGATTTTAGGTATTTTCCAAGTGAAACAATTCCATGATTCTATCCCTATCCCCATCCCCACCCTTGCCTGTCCTGCTCTAACTGCTCTGGCAGCAGAGACGTCACAAACTCTCCTGCCCTGTATCACAACACTTGTAGAAGAGCCATCAGCAGAACATCAACAGGGAACTCCATGGACCTGCTTCTCGCCCCACAGCTGGCCCTGATGAAGCTGTGCTTGCCCCGGTTCTGGCTGTGATCACTTCTACAGCAAGTCCTTAATCCCAGTTGAAGGCAGACAACTCTCCTGGGTGGGCACAGTGGGGCAGGGGGTGCGGGGAGGTGCAGGACACTGGGTGTCCCTCCAGCCTCACACACCTCTCACTATCAAGAAGCTTAAGAGAGCAGATCCCAAAATACCACTCCACTGGTTCTCCACCCCTGAGAGAGTGAGCAGGGAGCACATTCCTGCCTCTTTATTCGGGTAACAAAAAGGACATTAACAGGCTGCCTCTCACTGCCCTTCGCCTCCTCTGTCAGACCCTGCCCGAGGAGGGAGCTGCTGGGGGTGAAGATGAGGTTCACTGCAGTACCCCAGTGCTGCAGCCAGTCCATGAGGACACCCAGCACTTTTCCACCCTGGGATGTCTGTGGCTGTCGCATACTCTACACTGTGCTATGGCCACCACAGCCCCAGCCATGCTGGCCTGGGAGCCCCTGCTCTAGGGACAGGAGTGGGTAGGCAGAGTCCCCAGCATGTCATGACTTGCAGCATCACTGCAGCTGCTGTGGCAGCTGGGGGAGCAAGGCCATGGGAGCAAACTGTCTGTCTGTCTGTCTGTCTGTGGGGACATTGTCTCGGCCACCATCACACTCCCCTGCTTCAGGCCCTTCAGCAGCCTCCTCTGGCCTTCCCCAGCAGAACTTCCCAGCCATCCCCTGATCTGATTTAATCACAAGATGCTCAGACCTGCAGTGTCCCGACTGTGGGAAGGGAAGTGGAGGGGAAGGGAAGCATCTCCTGCTCTGCAAGACCTGTCTGGACACGTTCCTGAGCGACCTGCCCAAGGTGATCCAGCTCTGGCAGGGGGTTTGGACTCGATGGTCCCAGAAGTCCCTTCCAACTCCGACCATTCTGTGAGTCCATAGAGCAGGAAGGGATGTGGTTGGCCAGGGATGCTAAGTGCAGCACAGTGTGTCCCACCTGCCTGAACTCCTTCAGCACCAAATTCCCACCTGCACGCTGGGCAGGCTGGCAGCTGGGTGCTGTGTGAACCACGTGTGCCCACAGACGCCTTCCCAGGTGCCTGCTCTGGCTCCAGAGGTGAGCTTCCCAGCCATGCTCTATGGCTTATCTGCCAACGCTTCCCTGGATGTCCCCAGCCTGATGTCCCTGAAGCTGCTCAGGCTGCTGAATGGAAGCAGCTCTAATGTGGGAGGCAGATGGGCACCTCACAAAGCCCCTCACCTCTCCAAGCTGGTCTGGCCACATGCCTGATTACATCCTAATACTGAAGTTAGAATTGATACAGTGGCTCTGGGGTGATTCAATTAGTGCAGCAGGCATGAAGAAAACAGCACAAAGAGATGTGGTAGTTAGAAAGTCATTTTCTTTTGATCATTATAGCATCTCACACGTGGAAGCAGAAAATTATAGGCTCATGTGTCTTTGCTTAATATCCTCTGGGGCCAGATTTGTCCTAACAGTGAAGTTAGCTGTCAGCACTGACAAAATCATGTGGTGTTGATGAATTTACAGTGCTGCTCTTAAAAGCTGAAGCAGGATCCAGGAAACGGCTGCCAGACAAATGTATTCAACTTCCATAAAATCACCTTTTCCCTCCCCACCCCCTGCCTTGGCTGCAGTCCCTTCACTGCCTTTGTGGTGCCTTGGCTCTCACTGCAGATGCTGGGCTGGGCCAGGAGCCAGCTGACTTTGCGCTGGTTGTCCCCATGTGCTGCCTTTCTTTTCAGGGTGCCACAGCCCATGCTGCCCTGGGACACCTCTCTGTGTCCTAAAAGCCCCACAAGCAGATACCTCAAACCATCAAATGGTTTAAATGGGGCAATAAGCACCACTTTTTTTAGCTCCCAGAGCAGCTTTGGTGTTGCACAGTGGCAGCCAGCAAGACTCAAGCTTTTGCCATCACCACAGGACAGGTATGGCAGGAAATTGTTGCTTCCAGGACTTAAAGGGGCTAATAAGAAAGCTGGGCACAGATTTTTGAGCAGGGGCTGTTGTGACAAGACAAGGGCTGATGGTTTGGACTAAAACAGGGAAATTCAGACTAGAGAGAGAATGAAGAAGTTTTGTACTCTGAGGGTGGTGAGACACCAGCCCAGGAGGGGTCCCCTTCCCAAATCTCATGGGCAAACTGCTGTTTGAAGGGAGTCCCATTCTCCATGGTTGTTTTTTGTAACAAAACACAATTACCTGCTGATGGAGCTCACTCAGCTTCCCTGGAGCACCACTCTGGCACAACAGAAAAGCTGGGCTGTCTGTTTTGATAGGACTCTGCTCAGTGCAGCTGAACCCACCATGGTGCTGCAGGAGGCTGCTGCTGCTGCCTGGTCCTTTAACCTGCCTCTGACAGCACCTCAAAATTCCCCTGGCACTGGTTGGGTCTGGATTCTGAAACTAAACATCCACCAACTTCCTGAACCGAAACACCTTTGGTACATCACCTATTGTCTGTCCTGCCACTGTCTCACCAGGTGTGCACCATCTCCTCCAGAGGTAAGCACGGTGTCAACCCAACCTAGCTTCCAGCTGCTGCTGCTGTATATTGCTCAACACTAAAAACAAGTCACAGAGGTGCCGTGGCCAGACCCACGTATTTATTCCATAGTGTCTGTCCTGCCCTACAGAGGTGGAAAGGTTCAAAGGTCCTTTGCCTTTCGCCTGGAGAATCCCTCTTGTTGTAAGATCCTCAACACCACCGCGGCGGGGCCAGCGCATCCTAATCGCTTCGGCGCGGCAGGAGCTCCTCTGCTCATTAGTTGAGCTGTGCTCATTGCTTTGCCCTTGCTGGAGCAGCCACAATATTGCTGCTGTATTTAATACAAACCCAGCTCAGCTGCTCTCACCACATGCAGGCACACCAAGGGTCCTGCTGAACAAATTTGGATTTGATTGGCTTTGTGTTTTTGTTGGTTTTTGAGAACAGATAAATATTTTGGCTACAGAAAAGCTTCTTCTTTTGAACCAGAGAATCACAGAACCACAGAGCCACAGAATCACAGAGTCACAGAACCAGAGTCACCCAGTCACAGAATCCTAGAACTGCTTTCAGGTCACTGAGCCCAACCCTGAACCCAGCACCACCAGGTCACCACTAAAGCTTGGCATTCCCCTCTCATCTCTTTGTGTCCATCCTTCCCCTGCAGAAGGATATTCCCAGCAAAGTCACACACCTGACTGCAATGCATTTATGTTTTTAATACTTCAAATCAGGAGGTGAACTTGAGAAGGATTTTGTTTTTTTTTTTTCCTTCAGAAATGCTATTTCTACCTAACTTCAGGATTTTTTTGGGCAGGGAGTTTTATGCAGTTTGTTCATCTTGAGGAATCTCTTTACCTTCTATTCTTCCATCTCTGTCTGGTCTTCAAGATATGCTAATCAGTGTGTAAGTATATCCTTTCAAATAATTACCATACATTATGCTCTACTCATCTCTGTATAATTTCCTCATATGCATAATCGTATTTGACTTCCTTATGAATGTAAAAACCATCTTACCTTGGGCAAGTTAATCTTCATTGATTGAATATCAAATTCATTTGAATGTGTTAGCAAAGCCTTCCCCCTCCCTCCCCAACAGGAGAAAACCAAAGACAAATGCACGTTTCCTAGCCCACTGCTGAAGAATTTCTGTGAGTTTGTGGTCTTTATGTCTCATTTTGCTCTTTAATTCCCTTTTTTGTTGTCCTGCTTCTTCTCTCTCCCTTGTACATCAACTAGAAACAAAAACAGAGAGACCTCAACCAGCAACAGTGTTGCCTTTATTTTCAGATGCAAAATGCTCCTTTCACTCCCTGCTTCTGAGAGGAAGAATGAAGAAACTGCCGTGCGTTGATGATAACTAACTTCAAAAGGGTGAAAAGCAAAGCCAAGAAGCCCTTAACCTGAAGCACAACCCCCTCAGGACCTGGCGTGTGGGAAATCATCTTTTCTCCCTCAGACTCTTGGTGGCTTTTGGTAGCACAAGCCTCATGCACAGTCCCCTTGCTGCTCCTCCGAACCTCCCACTAGTACATGGGCTTCAACCCAAGGTGCTGCTCTGTCTTGAACGGGTGAAGGATGCTGAAGAAGGTCTGACTGACCCTGACCCTGCTCCTCCTCCCAACCAGATTCATGACTTCCTGGAAATCTCCTCACACACCCTTCTGTGGGGCTGGAGAAAGACTACAGGAGAAAAAAATGTGATTCTTGCCCAGGACATGAGACAGGGACATCCTAGCCCTAGAAAAAGCCATCAGCAGGGACGAGTTTTCACCTGGGATGACGCACACAGGTGAGCTTCTGTTTCAGGGTGAATCACTTTGATGGTCATCATGGCACTTCAGCAACTTTGTCTGAGCTATGAGCCGTGACAGTTGAAACATTTCATATTCAGGAGGCAACTGGTTAATCATAGAGGCAGAACTTGTCCTCAGGATGGGAAAAAACATCCCTGCTGTGATGCTTTTGTTCCCCCAAAGTCACATGCAGCATCACCTCCTTGGAGGCTGAAAATGTCCCTGCATATCTCCCACATTTGTACCTCCCATCTGCCATTGCTCCACCTGAGCCTGCTGACCGAGAACCTCTACCATGTCACTTAGTCCACCCAGCAACCCATAGCATGGATCTTTCTACCCAAACAAGAGGTTGGGTTTGGGCATCTTGCTTGAGCCATGTGGGGAACTGCTCATGGATGTGCTGCACTGGGGCAGGAATCCTATGTGCATCTGATGGAGAAGGTGACCTTCAGGCTGACTGTTTGTCCCCATCTTCTAGGCTGCAAAATACTCCCAGCTGAGTTTAAATTTTGTGGGAGTTTTGGGTTTGCCTTGAACAAAAAAAATCAAAATAATAACAATGCAAAAATTCATGAATTCCAGCAACATCCAAATCTCTCCAGATTAGGTTTCTTGCTGGCCTCATCTGGAGCAGACACTGCTAAATCAGTGCTGGGGAGATGTCCTGGTGATGCTTTCTTACCCAGCATTTAGGAAGCAGATGATACCACCTTGAACATGGCAGAGTGCTGCCAAGCTCCAGGGAGCAGCCCAGCATGGTTCCACCACAGCACTGCTCATCTCAGCCCCATCAGCTGAGATTTGTCATCATGTTTGGCAGGGTGATGAGTGGACAGATGTGGTCACCTTCTCCTCAGCTCTCCTTTAGACTCCATAATCAGATGCTCTGTCACTTTTACACCTCTGATGGAGTCACTTGGGACACAGAATCACAGAATTGTTTGGGTTGGAAAAGCCCTCTGAGATCATCCAGCCCAGATATCAACCCAACACCACGATGGCCACTACACATGTCCCCTGGTGCCATGTCCTCATGTTTCTTGAACAGCTCCAGGGATGGGGACTCCACCACTCCCTGGGCAGCCCGTTCCAATTGCTGACTACTCTGAGAGCAAAGAGATTTTTCCACATCTCCAGCCTAACCCTCCCCTGGTACAATTTCAGGCCATTTCCTCTCCTCACCCACTCTTGTGCATATGCACGAAGGGGCACAAATGGCCACTCTAGTGGAGGTCCCCTGAGAAGGTGACCAGGGGCAGTGGGGGCAAGGAGCAGCTTTACCACGTGGAACATCTCTCAGGGCCTGGCCAACACCTTTCAATGGGGTTTTAATGATGATGAGCAGCAGTCCCCTTCCTGCTTTCACGTCGCCCCTGGGAGGCTGGGCAGCGGTGGCTTCACGGCCGCCTTGCACTTTCCCTGACCCCTCCACCTCGGGGCCAGCACTTTTATGGGGATGAAGCAGCACCGTTCCCACAGCCTGCCTCGGGGGCCCTGAAAAATTAGACTGAATCAAAGCAGAAAATGAGTTTTCATTTATCTTGTGATGATGCACGAGGTTACATGAAAGACAAATAGCTGCTTCTGCCTCTTCCTTTGTCATTGTCACCGCAATTAATAGGCTGTGGCCTTCGTTACCGTGTTGGCACTAAAGAGACCGTGGGCCCCAGGGGACACTAACTAGAGGAGAGAAGCAGCCCAGGCCCCCAAGTTCTGTTGGCCACCATGCTCTGACCTGCTGCTGCTGCTTCACCTGCTGCTGCTTCACCTGCTGCTGCTCTGGCACCGCTGACAGCTGGGCCAGGAGCACACTGCTGCTGCTGCCAGAGTGGATCTGCTGCCTCCACCAGTGACCTCATTGTGTCCACTGCCTCCCCGAGCAACATCACTGCACCCACTGCCTCCACCAGCAGCCTCACTGCACCCACTGCTTCCACCAGTCACCTCACTGTGCCCACTGCCTCCATCAGCAACATTGCCAGTCCCACTGCCTCTATCAGCAGTGTCACCAGCCCATCTCAGTAGTAGAGCCACCTCCATTCTATCCTCTCCTATAGCTTTCATAGCCTCCTGTGCTTTGCTCCTCTGTGCCAGCAGTGGGGTCACAGAATCACACAACATTAGAGGCTGGAAGGGACCTCCAGGGATCACCGAGTCCAACCCCCCTGCCAAAGCAGAATCAGCCAGGGGAGTCTGCACCCCTGGATTGCATTCTAAATGTATTCTGCATCCTAGATGCATTCTGCACTCAAGAATACACCTAGGTGGGTTTTGAAAGTCTCCAGAGAAGGAGACTCTACAACCTCTCTGGGCAGCCTGCCCCAGGGCTCCAGCAACCTCAATGTCAAGAAGTTACTCCGCATGTTCAGCTGAAACCTTCTGTGTCCGAGTTTGTGCCTGCTGATCCCTGTCTTATTGCTGTGCACCACTGAGATTGGCCTCCTCACTTGACACCCACCCCTCAGATACTTATACACATTGATGAGGTCTCCTCAGTCTCTCTCCCTCCAACCTCTCCCAAAGCCCTCATGGCCTCTCCCCTCACACCACAGCTACAACACACCTTCTCTCTTCATTACTCCTCATGCCAACCATCAAGCCCCATCCTGACAGAGTTACAGGAGCAGTCAGAGCTATTCCCACCACAGGGGCTCATTGCCACCTGACCCATGGGCACCACTGCAGGTCCTTTCCCAGCTCACAAAAGCAGGTGAGCTGTGCTGGGGTGTGGGGGGGCTCTGGCTGAGAACAATCTCAAGCTGATGGCAAGTCCAGGGGACACAGCCAGGCTTGTCCTCTCCTCACCTTGGTGTTGCCAAGTCCTGAGGGCTTTATTCTCCTGGTTAATGCCATCTGCTCTGTTTTCAGACTGCATGGATCCAAAGTGCCCAGAACCAGCTCAGATTTCTCCTGCTGCCTCCACCCTTCCACTACTGAGGATGAGGATACCAAGAGGCTTCCGACTCTGCTGTCCCCCCACACCTGGCCAGGGCCAGCCAGGCCTCTCCCAGGCCTGCAGGGCTGGGGCTCCATCCACACAGGCAGACTTCTCCCTTGCTGCAGCCCGAGGTTCCAACACCTCGAAGCTCTTCACACCTCTCAGAGACAAACTTGGCTGCATAATGAGAAGCTTAATTAAATCTACCCCAAACTGTCCCCAGACTGCAGGCTCCTGCTTCCACTAATCCTGGGCTCCCATTCAAAGCCAGCTCTGCCCTGCAACCTGATGTTGACCTTTATCATTAATTTTTTTGTGGTGCTAAAACCCTTTGAAAGGCTTTGGTGGAGCCTATCCTTCTGTGCTTCACTATCCTCTATAATTGGTGTTTTGGGAGGTTAATTGAAAAGGAATCCATGATTGGCAAAGCAAAATTAAGGGAATTTGGTCGGGATTAAAGATGTCCTGAAACAGGAAGGAGAGAAATGTTTACCTGGGGAAATGGAATTGTCGTGCTGGGGGATGCACTCAGCTCAGGCTGTTTCTACATCTTCAGCTCCTGGAAGAAGGAGCATGCAGGGGTCGGGCCAGAGCAGAAGATGCTGTGGGTCTACAGGCTCATTTCAATCTAAATGCAGTTAACATGCTCAGAGTCATTTGGGATAAATGGGATACTTAGGGACACATGATGGCTAATCTCTGCTATGACATTTGTGGAGGAGGAGGAATAATTTAGACGAGGGTATTGTACTGCTCACCAGCTACCCCCTCTCTCCCGTCACCAGTGCAATTGTCAGAGGGTAGCTGGGCATGCTGCTGGCACCTCCTGGACAAGGGTCCTGAGACATGACTGAAGATTAGGAAGAAATTCTGTACAGCAAGGGTAGGGAGACACTGGCACAGGTTGCCCAGGGAGGTGGTGGATGTCCCCTCCCTGGAGGTGTTCAAGGCCAGGCTGGAAGAGGCCTTGAGCAGCCTGGGCTGGTGGAGATGGCCCTGCCCATGGCAGGGGTTGGAGCTGGATGATCTTTAAGGTCTCCTCCAACCCAATCCATTCTGTGATTCTCTGATTTGGTGGCATCTCACCAACGTTCTCCAGCTGCTCTGCAGACACATTACTGAACCTGTTCTGCAGAGGGGGAACTGAGGCAGAGTTTTGCCTTACAGCTCTGAAAGGGTGCCAGGGAGCCTCTGAGCTCAGGCTCCTGGGGCATCTACAGGGAAGCGAGCCACAGTGGCAGGAAAAGCAGGAGAGAGCAGCCAGGCAACTCACCTGCTGGCAGTGATCCACAGCCCTGGGGCATGCCCAGCCCCTGCTGCTCCCCTGCTTTCCCAGACACGGCAAGCAGTATCTGAGGAGCTTATGCAGCAGAGCTCCACCAGGGACTGAGCTCCTGTTCCTAAACTTAGAGACATTTTTTACACAGCCCTTTAGATGCAGATTCTGAGCTTTGCACCTCACTTGCTGCTGAGGCTCTTTCAAGCACCAATTTCTTGATCTGAGCTTGAAAAACCATCACAAATGATCAGCAGAATGTAGAAAGCCAAAAGGTTTTCATCTGATTGTCCACAGCCTTTGTTCAGCACAGCTTTGGCCAAGCCCTGGCTCTGGGTGCCACTGTTCCCTGATGGTGCTGCTGGAGCAGAGGCATCGATAGACAAATATTGATCATACCAATTGTTGTAGCATGGGTCTGGGGGAACTGCAAGGCTGTAAAAGTGTCACATTGCTGCTTCCCAAGCCCTGACCCCTCTGAACTCAACAGCGGAACTCCCCTTGCCTTCCTGAAGCTGGGATTTCGCCCCTAGATGGCTCTAGGATATAAGTTGTTCCAGGCGATGCTGAAGGATGTTTGCAGCTGCCCGCTCCCTGGCTGCATCGCAGCAGTGCCTGAGGGTCTTGGGTATTGCCTCCAGATGCCGGGGGCAGTGAGTGATCTTGTCCCGGAGCATCTGTGTGGCCTGTGCCACTCGGTGCCATGCATGGATCCATGTACGTTTGCCCAGCGCAGTGCTCCATCAGTGTGACAAATGCCTGAGACCACAGAAGAGACCCAGCAGTGCCCCTGCATTTTTAAGCTGCTCATCTGAACCCAAGACAAGACCTCATTTGATCCCTGTCAGCGAGTCCCCAGCTCTGCTACAGAATGATACAATCATGAAAGCTGGAAAAGCCCTCCAAGATCATCCAGTCCAACCATCAACCCACCGCCACCATGGCAACTAAATTCTGTCCTCAAGTGCCATGGCCACAGGTTTTCTGAACACCTCCAGGGATGGGGACTTCACCACCTCCCTGGGCAGCCTCTTCCAAACCCTGACCAGTGTGCTGCTGGTGACGTGAGCAGCAGAGCTGGATCAGGAACATGGTTCTCAGGGTTAAGAGCAAATACACCAATGCCTTGCTTTGAATCCCGGAGTGCCAGGTTGAAAAGGACCCCAAGGACCATCTGCTCTGACCTGGTGTTAGTGTGGTTGAAATAAGCTGGCCCAGCACCCTGTCAAGCTGAGTCTTCAAACTGCCCAGTGCAGGGGACTCCACTGTTGCCCTTGGGAGATGATTCTTTGGATAGGTAGAAGAGAGTTGGGGCTCTTCAGCCTGGAGAAGAGACGGCTTCGAGGAGGCCTTGTAGTACCCTTCCAGTATCTGACGGGGGCTAGAGGAGGGCTGGGGAGGGACTATTTACAAGGCCCTGTAATAACAGGACAAGGAGTAATGGGTTTAAATGGGAAGACAGGAGATTTAAACTGGCTGTTAGGAGGAAGTTCTTTGCAGTGAGGGTGGTGAGTCACTGGAACAGGTTGCCCAGGGAGACTATGGATGCTCCCTCCCTGGAGGTGTTCAAAGCTAGGTTGGGTGAAGCTTTGAGAGATCTGTTCTAGCAGGAGGTGTCCCTGCCTATAGCAGGAGGTTGGAACTGGATGATCTTTGAGGTCCCCTCCAACCTAAACCATTCTATGATGTGCAGGAAAAGTGACAAGGAGGGGAGGAAGGGAAAAAGCAATTTAGGAAGGAAGCAAGGCAACTGCTCTTAGTTCCTGCTCTGCTGGGGAAGCTTTCTCCACCTCCTGGTGATTAAAACAAATGATGTGGGCAGGCTCTTTCTGACGGCAGGGACACTTGGCCCATTGCTGCCCCTCAGGTGAGAAGTTTAGGCACCAGTGCTGCAGTGGTGGGGCAAGTGCTGCCATGCCCACCCAAGCCCCATCACTTATTTATGATGCTTGCAGAAGGTCAACAGCAGCTCTGTGCAAGGCTCTGTACCTTGGATGCAGCCTGGTCACGTAGTGCCAGGTGGGCTCATAACAGCAGTGGGACGCAGGCCTTCAGCAGCACCCAGAGCCACTGACAGTCCTGAGCCACGCAGGCTGAGCTGCCTGCATTGCCCTGGCCCTTTGCTAGATGTTTAAAGATTCACAGAATAGGTTGGGTTGGAAGGGACCCCAATGATCATCCAGTTCCAACCCCCTGCCATGGGCAAGGGCACCTTCACCAGCCCAGGTTGCTCAAAGCATCCACAGCCTTCCTGGGCAACCTGTGCCAGTGTCTCCCCACCCTCACTGCAAAGGATTTCTTCCCAGTCTCCAGTCTAAATCTGCCCTCCACAAGCTCCTGCCTCAGGCAATCTATCTGTGTGACCTGAGCTAGATTGTATGGCCCCACTCTGCCGTGAGGGTAGACTCAATGATCTCTTTGGGTCCCAATTCCTAACATGCTGTGATCCTGTGATTCTGTGACTCATGCCTGGGGTGCCTCTTCCACTCCGGTGTACCACAGTCTGAGCTGCCAGCACTCACCACCACCACTTCCTCAGCCTTTAACACACGAGCAGCAAGCAAGAGGTAAAAAACTGTGCTGCAATGTCCCTGCTGCCAGTGTCACAGCAGAGGGAGGAAATCCTCCAAGCCTCATATTCCTGTAGCCTGCCAGAGACCAAAGCTCTCAGCATCACCCTGCCCACACCAAAAGCTCCCTGCCTGTCTCCATGGGCCGTGCAGGGGCCAAGGACTGGCTCTCTGCGCTGACCACAATATGTTACAGTTCAGTGGAAGGACCTTAAACTTACAGACAAGGACAAGGCAGTAAAAGATGAAGCACCTGAACCCCCCATTTCCAGATGAGCAGACCCCAGGTGTGTGCTAGGGAGCAGTTAAATTTCATCATTACCCTTTCTTCTATGGTATTTTTTATAGTCCTTTTTACTACTGGCACTAAAGGTGCCGGACGCATCCCAGGAGCTAAGAGGACATCACTCGTCAAGCTGACTGCCGGCTGATATAAAAAATGACAAGTCCTGGCTTAATCTCTCTGATAACTGTGTTCTGCATGGCCCATCCATCTCTGCAGAGGAGTTTTGGTGAAGCCAGAAGACAAGAACATCACAGCATTTAGGAGTGAAAAATTAAGTGCCCTTTTTGAGCACAGCATGCAGCTCATTGCTGCTGAAGTGTTTGCCTGCTACTGCCCAGCTTGTGAGCATGGCCCTGCACTTGTCTGCAGCACTGCTCCTGCTCTCTTCAGGTGGGTGTAAAACCAGGAGAAAGCTTTAAAACGTCAGCCTCGGTAGAACCATGGAATCGTTTGAGTTGGAAAAGGTCTCTAAGATCATCCACTCCAGCACTCAACCCAACACCACCGTGACCACTGAACCATGGCCCCAAGTGCCATGGCCACACATTTCTGAACACCTCCAGGGACAAGGACTCCATCACCTCCCTGGCAACCTGTTCCAAATCCCTGACTGCTCTTGCAGCAATGAAATTTTTCCTATAATCCAAGTTAAACCTCTCCTGGCTCAATTTGAGGCCATTTCCTTCAACAGCTTGAAGCAAATTCAGAAAGCCCCTAAATTTCTTACTTTCATAGCATCTGGGTTTTTTCCCCACTCTGCACTTTGGCTTTGCTGAGCTTTATCTCAATGTGACACTTAGCCCCTGAGGCCTGGGGCCAAGAGCTGCACCCCACTCAGCTCCCCTTCCCTTGCAGATGTCCACAAACACAGGCATTGGGCACTGATGAGGTTGTATCCAAAGTCAGGTTCTTTTGATGGCTTTGGAGCCTTCCCTCCCCGGCTGCAGTGCAGCACTGCCAAAAAGCAGGTGGAGATCTGCAGCCTCAGAGGCAGGACAGCATGGCTCTGTCCAGATCCCTCCCATCCTTCCAGCCACCCACAGATGTTGCAGCTTCATGTGAACTGGCAGCATAGCAAATTGTAATTTAATTAACTCTGAATCATTCCTGTAATCCAGGCTGACAGGGCTCCCTCAGCCCTCTGGTCCAGAGTCCTGCTGCACTGTCTCTTTCGGCAGGCCAGAGCTGTTGTCTGAGGAGCCAAAGCTGATTGAGTTGTCTTGGAAGGACAACCTGAAGCCCCTACACTGGAGCTCAGGCTCCCGCCACCCTCATCAAAGCTCAGCCTGGCTTGCTTTAAGGCCTCACTGCTCATTTAAAACACTCAGCTGAAAACGACTTCATGGGAAAGGAGCCAGGTGCAAAGTCTCAGAGAAGGTCCTGGCATGGGCAGGCACTGAGCTGCAGGAGTCATCTCCAGGAGAAGGGGACACCAGTTGCTAAATCCACAGCTTTTCTGAGCAGGTGACCAGACAAAGAGTGGGTCATTTCTGGCAGAGAGATGGGCACCCAACCTTCTTAGAGACACCCTGAGCCCCTTCCCACGTTTCACCCACGGTGCTGCTGCTGTCTGGAGGAAGAGGGACTTGGATGCTACTCCACAAGGCAGAGCTGGGCTGATGCTAGGTGAGGTCCTGATTTCCCTGTGTCTCAGCTCGCCTTCAGCCACAGCCAGACCAGCACGCTGCCCTCAGCACAGGGCTTTGCGAGGTGGTGGTGCAAGGAGCTGCTCCCACCACAGCACAGACACCATGGAGGAGCCAAGCCAAGCCCTCGGCCTCAGCAGCACACAGGCCAGCGTGTCAGAAAGCAGAGGCTCCACAGCCCACTTTGGGTCCCTAATGAAGAATTGTCCTTTTAGGTCATCTGAAAGGGCTCCTTGCATCCTTCTCCAGTCTGAGGTGCCCCTTTGAGCAAGGCACTGTCATGGACTCTAACAGGGAGGAGTCAGCCAGCACTAAAACAGCACCCAAGGGAGAGGGGAGAGATGGAAATTTTCCACTGAAACCTACTTTTTGTGGAAAATTGGGTTTGCAGCAAATGACAGCAAGTGCTGCCTCCTCTCCTGCTGCTTTGAGTTCTCATCAGCAAATTAAAGAACAACACTGTCACAGTTTCTTTCCCTTTTTTTTTTTCCTTTTCAAGCTTCTTTTGCCCAAAGGGTATAAAAGATATTTTGGTCCCTCCCACAGTTTTCCAGGTTTCTTATTTTCCTGATGCAAACCTGGGATTCTGCGTCAGGAATTCAACCCAACTACCCCCCAAGCTCTCTTGGGCTTCCACAGCCCTCTTGCCCAGGACACAGACACATGGTGGTTTTTATTCTCCCAGAGCCTGAGCACCTCCATCCTTCTCACAGGGCTTGAGTGGATTTCAGGCTTCTTGATTCTCCTCATCCTCAACTCAAGCTGTTTGCCACAATCCATGTCCTGGACGTTATCTCTGTTTCCTCCCCTGTTTACCTTATCATATGCAGAGGACTCATATGGCACACCTTGCCCAGCACAAAGATGCTGGGCTGCTGTCACAGAGCATGATAAGTGACAGCAGCACGTCTGGCACCTGCAGCCCTGATGAAAAGCAGCTTTGTGCTCCTTCCTCCACTGAAGACAGAAAACAGTCAGTGCTCCCCCAGCACCCTGGCAGCACAGCACAGCACAGAATCACAGAAAAGGCCTCTAAGATCCAGTCTGACCACCAACCTGACACCCCCATGGCCACTAAACCATGGCCCCAAGGGCCACGGCCACACATTTCTGAACACCTCCAGGGATGTGGACTCCACCACCTCCCTGGGCAGCCTGTGCCAATCCCTGACCACTCTTCCAGCAAAGACCTTTTTCCTCATCTCCAGCCTGATATTGGTCACAACCTGAGGTCATTTCCTCGCTTGGTACAATCTAAGGCCATTTCCTCTCACCCCACCTCTAGTTAATTGGGAAAAGAGCCCTCTCAATGCAACCTTCTCTCAGGGAGCTGTAGAGAGCAATGAGGTCTCCTTCAGCCTCCTCTTCTCCAGGCTGAACAGCTCCACAGCCTCAGCAGGAACAGGCGCAGGACTCAGCCTGGGCAGCCACAGATCACAGCACTGCTACTAACACCCATCTGAGGCAGCTCCCACAGAGACCTCCCAGCCCCTCTCAGCACTGGAGCAGCAGCACCTGGTAACTGCAGCCCTTTACTGGGAGCTTTCAGCAATGTCAATGAAAACTGCTGAATAAATTCTGCCAATTAAACCACCTGGTTCCCTCCCTTCTACCTGGTGCTAAAGAAAGTTTCATTTCTGAAATCATTCATCACTGGATCTCCAAAGCCCCATAAAGCTGTGAACCTGTGAATCCTGCCTGGTGTATAATCTTCTAATCTCCTCCTCCTTAATCTGCTCACTATGGAAACCCCTGTCATTAGGAAACAAATGGCCTGGTGGGCTGCCTTATGATTTGCAAGGCAAGATGTAAAAAGAGGGTGAAGCTGATCTGGGAGGACAGGATAAATTACTGTGGTGTTTGCCTCGGTCATGCAAAGGAGCTAAAGAGTTCCTGGTGATAACCCAGCAGCCCTGTTAGCAGAAAGGGGATGCTGTTGGCTGCCTTATCCTGGCTGCCCTCTTCCTGCCAGGGTGTTTACCACAGATTCATGGAATCACAGAATGGGCTGGGCTAGGAGGGACTCTAAAGATCACCCAGTTGCAATCCCCCTGCCATGGGCAGGGACATCACCACCAGCCCAGGCTGCTTATTGAGCAAGTGCTTGATTTTTTTTTAATTGGAGGACAACCCCAATCTGAACAATAAAGTCCTACAATCACTAAGGCTGGAAAAGGCCTCCAAGATCATCCAGTCCAACACTCAACCCAGCATCACCATGCCCACTAAACCATGCCCTTAGGTACTACGTCCCTGGGGGTGTCCACGACAAGACTGGATGAGGCACTTAGTGCCATGGTCTAGTTGACTGGACAGGGCTGGGTGATAGGTTGGACTGGATGATCTTGGAGGTCTCTTCCAACCTGGCTGATTCTATTCTATTCTATTCTATTCTATTCTACATTTACATGCTTTTTAAACACCTCCAGGGATGGGGACTCCACCACCTCCCTCAGCAGCTGGTTTCAATCTCTGACCACTCTTGCAGCAAGGAAATTTTTCTCATCTCCAATCTCAGCCTCTCCTGGTTCAACCTGAAGCCAATTCCTCTCATCCTCTCTGTAGTTACTTGGGAGTACAAATGTTGGAGTCCCTGTACAAAATCAAGGAGGAATGAAAGAAGCAGGACGTGGTCGTGGAAACGTGGGTGAGAGAACCAGCTGGGCATTGTGGAAGGTGGAACTGCTGAGCAGCTGATTTTTCCAGAGCCACTGCTAGCACTGACCAGCAGCTTAGCCAGAGTGGCATCCACAGCTGCTGAGACCTCATCCATTAGCAACCCTGAAGAGGAAGAGACACAGGAGACAGGAAACCAGGGGGAGAAAAGCAATGTGAAATAAGGAGAGCACTGGAAAAGCAGGGACGCCAGTTCCAAATGTGCTGACACTGCTGTGCTGTAAGTAATAAGCACCAAACCTAACAGGGCTTCACACAGAGCAGGGAGGAGTTCCTCACTCATCAGAGCCAAGGTGTCAAGGTGCCGAAGAGGAGTAGGATCTGCCAGACAGGGGCAGGGAATGGAAAAGCCTTCAAAGATCACTGAGTGCAGCCCAACACTGCCATGACCATCAAACCATGTCCCAGAGTGCCACATCCACTTCCAGGGACGGTGGCTCCACCGCCTCTGTGGGCAGCCTGTTCCAGTGCCTGACAAGTCCTTCTGTGCAGAAGTTTTTGCTAATCTCCTAGCAGAAGCTCCCCTGGCACAGCTTGCAGGACCTCAGCAGACATGCTCTGCAGAGTGGCTAGCAAACCGAGCTCGCTGGCACACCAAGCAATGAGCCAAGAGCAGGGCCCTCGAAGAATAGGCTGACCATTACCCTGCTCCATCTGTGCTTCCTCATTTCAGCACAGCCACCCTCCTCTTCCTCTCTTCTGGCAGCGCTGTCCCCATCCATCCTGCTATTTCCCTTTCCCATTCCTCTGCAGGTGCATCCTCACCTAGTTCATATGGGACCACTGCGACGATTTGCCCTGCTCACATGGCACACACCTAAAGAATAGAAAAGGACTATCCCTTTTTCCTGAGAGAAAGGGAAGAGCAGAGCTTCAGCAGCCAGCAGCAGTCCCAGTATTTGCAAAATGGAAAGCAATGAGAGCTGTGTCTGGGAGCTCAGCACGACCACCTCCACCTGCTCTGTGCTGCTTCTGTGCCTGCTGCCTGAACACACATCCCACTCTAAGTTTGAGAGCACTGGATGTGGCCTCTAGTTCCAGCCACTACCAGTGGCTTACTGGGAAGCCCTGAGAAGGCCATTATGTCACAACCTCTGCCAGAATGACAACAGTTAAAGCAGTGATTCCTGTTTAAGAGCACAGACAGGTAGGGGTTGGAAGGGACCTCTGGAGACCATCTGGTCCAGCCCTCTGTTAGAGCAGAGTCACCTAAATCACACTGCACAGGATGGCACCCAGGCAAGTTTTGAAAGGCATCAGAGGAGACTCCACAACGTCTCTTGACAGCCTGCTCCAGGGCTCCAGCACCCTTGCACCAAAGAAGTTTCTCCTTAAGGAACAGCCTGCCCCAGCCCAGCCTCCCCAGCAGCACCATGCACACAAACACAGACTCAAACCCAAGAGGAGCAACAACAAGAAGTGAGTGCCTCTGGTTGCTTATTCACAGTCGATGCTTCTGTTTTCCTTCCAGCGAGCCATTAAATTTGTTAGCTCCTGCCTAGACACTCATTTTCTTTCTCCAAGAAGCTGTGTGTTAGGAATTATGCTGATGAAGTATAAATCAAATCCACACTTAAGTCAAAAGGCTGATGCCATCTGAACACATCCTAGGTATAACCAGCAGCACAGTGTCATGGCTGTGAGCCATCAGTGGCCAGTCTGGGCAGCTGCTTCCTTAAAAATAGGTAATTAATGTCTAGCCATAACCTGATGCTTTGAGTTTATTGTTCTTACAACAGAAACCAAACATTTTTAGGCATTCTTAAAGGGTGCCTTTGGAAGGAGGTAACTACTGAGCATTAATTTTCTATCAATCAGGAGAGCAGCTCAGAGTTATTGATTCTGTCCCACAGAACAAGAGACAGGACAACAGACAATGGCCTCAAGTTGCCCCAGGGCAGGCTTAGGTTGGACATGAGGAACAATTTCATCCCCAGAAAGTTTGTCAAGCCCTGACCCAGACTGCCCAGGGCAGAGGTGGAGTCCCTATCCCTGAGGGGATTTCAAAGCCATGTAGGTGGGGTGCTGAGGGCCATGGTTTGGTGGTGACCTGTCAGTGTCGGGGTAATAGCTGCACTGGATGATCCGAAGTTCCTTCCAGACGAAACAAGTCTGTGATGCTGCACTGTGATCTCTTCACCTGACCATGCTGAAAAGCTTGGAGGGGAAGAGCAATCAGCAACAGGAGGCTGCTGGGATCAGGGAGCTGCCGACGATGGCACCAAGAGATGAGGAATTCCCAGGATAAGGGCAGCACTGTCGAGCTATGAGCAGAGCTCCTGACTAAAGCATGGACATAACCAAGCACCAGAGAGGCTGCTCCTTGCAGCTCTTCCCGGCAGAAAGCATTTGTGCAGCACCAGCTGCATCTGTTCGCTGTAGCCTCGGCGGGCTGGGCTATTTACTGCAGTGGCCATCATGCCAGGACCTCTCTGGAGAGGCTGCTTCCATCCAAAGTTCTTCCACAGGTGGAGTGTGTGAGAGAGGAGTGAGCTGGATATGAGCAATGATAGGGAATCAATCAGCTGGGCCCCAGGGAAAAGAGCAGAAAAGGGGGAGAAAGAAAGGCAAAAGGGAAAAAGAACAAAATTAACTCTGTCTGCCATGTGAGCTCTTCATCACCCAAACCCCAGGGCACCAAGGACTTCTAGCACTACCACATGGACAGCAATCATCCCCCCACAACCACCCCCAACCATGCCAGGCCTTCAGTTAAGTAGTGTGTTGGCATGTCCAGCCCTGATACATTTCAGAGAATGCAGGACCAGGACAGGGATTGTCCCCCAGTACTGGGTGAGGCTGCACCTGAGTACCGGGGTCAGTTTTGGGCCCCTCATTCCAAGAAGGCCATTGAAGGTCCAGAGTGTGTTCAGAGAAAGGCAACAAAGCTGGGAAAGGGTCTGGAGAACAGGGCTGGTGATGAGCAGCTGAGGGACTTGGGGGTATTTAGTGTGAAGAAGAGGCTGAGGGGAGACCTCATTGCTCTCTACAGCTCCTTGAAAGGAAGTTGCAGTGGGGTGGGGTTGGTCTCTTTTCCCTAGTCTCAGGTGCTGGAAGGAGAAGAAATGGCCTGAAATTGTGGCAGAGTAGGGTCAGGTTGGAGATGAGGAGAAATGTCTTTGCTGCAAGAGTGGTCAGGGATTGACACAGGCTGCCCTGGGAGGTGGTGGAGTCCCATCCCTGAAGCTGTGCAAGAATAGTGTGGCCATGAGGTCATAGTTTAGTGGACGTGGGGGTGTTGGGCTGGTGGTAGGACTGGATGGTCTTAGAGGTCTTTTCCATTCTAACAGTTCTGTGACTCTCCCATTCTATGCCAGGAAAGGGATGCTGGGTGTGGACTTGGCTGACTCTGCAGCCCCCATCTGTGGGGAAAATCCTCCCAACTAGGTTATTCCTCTAAAGCAACAATAATAAAAAGGAAAAAAAGAGCAAAAAAAAGATAGAATCTGCTGCAAAGCAGAAGCACAGGAGAATAAGACGACAGGATAGGGTAAACAGGCAAAGATGACTTCTTGAAGAGTTAAAATTGCAAAGAAGCAGATGGGGAGAGGAGAAACTGGGCTCAGCTCTGCTGCCACCTCTCCTGTCCCTCCCGCGGCGCTGCGGAAGCCTCCTCCGCTCCTGCCTCCTCCTGATGCTGACTGTTTGCGCAGGCTGCAGCCCCTCACAGCTCGGCGTGTGACAAAGCAGCGCAGTGGTCCCTGGGGACAGGCAGTGTGGAACCCAGCAGCCCCGGAGGCTCAGCCCTGGCGAGCCCTGCGCCGCTCACCGCCGCTTCCCCTCCGCTTCCTCCAGCCTGCCCGAAGGAAATTTACGGCAGCCAGCGACCGCTGCGGGCAACCCCCAATAAAACGCTGCTTTGCTGCAATTTGTTTAATTGGCCACAGAAGAGAAGCCCTGCGTGTTAGATCCAGCTCTGCCACCTCCTGCCCATCGCACAGATGTTCTCCCCACGCAGCGCTCAGGACCCGTTCGCGTCTCTCTCTGACATGTCCAGCAGCTTCTTCATTCTCCTCTCCTCACCACCTTCCAGACACTCAGTCCCACCCCAGTCCTACCACGGAGCCCGTGGACATGCTTCGTCTGCACGGGGAGGCAGAGATACACTTTGGAACTCCAATAACCCTCCAAGTCCAACAGATTCAGATGAAGTCTTTCTGCCCTTTGGTCACCAGTGTGGCAGAACTGCCACGGGCTGGGCTGGTGCTCGTGTCTGAGAATCATGGAATCACAGAATGGGTCGGGCCGGAAGGGTCCTTAGAGATCATCTGGTTCCAACCTCCTGCCAGGGGCAGAGCCATCTGCAAGTAGAGCAGGTTGCTCAGAGTCTCAAACGACCTGGAACAGACCCAGGGATGGGCCATCCACGACCTTTGTAGGCAGCCTGGGCCAGGCTCTCACCACCCTCTGCATAAAACATTTCTCCCTTCTTTCCAGTCTGAATCTCCTTCTTTTAGTTCAAACTTGTCCTGGCCCAATGGGCCCTGCTCAAAAGTCTGTCTCCAGCTCTCTGATCAGCCCTTTCAAGCTCTGAAAGGCCAGCAGAACATCTCCTGGAGCCTTCTCTTTTCCAGGCCGAACAACCCCAATGGTCTCAGCCTGGCCTCACAGCAGAGGGCCTCATCCCTCATGAATCTTGAGCATCATGGCAAAGACAAACCTTATCAAGAGTCAGCAGCAAACTGGGAACTGTGCATGCTCACCAGAGAAGTGAGTTTGAGAGTTGCCAGCCCTCCTCCTGCTCGGGCTGAGATGCAGGAGGTCTTGCTGGAGGGGAAGCAGCAGGAGGGACCTTACAGAGCAGAAGGCACCAGCACAAAAGGCAGGAGCTGCCCAGGATGAGCCCCTGGGACTGGCAGACTCAGGGCAATCACAGCAGACCTGTCCCCAGCCCTTAGCACACAGCACCTCCTCCTGCAGAGATCATTTTCTTTACCCCAAGCTGTTATCTAAGCAGAGAATGCAAACCATTATCCCCGAGCCCACCGGATCAGCTCCTCCATCCCTTTATCTTCTCTTCTTGAGGAGATTAAAACCCTGTGGTGCTCAGGGAAGTTCCCCCGGAAGCTGGAGGTGCTGATTGCCGCAGAGGTGCTAATCCTCACCTGACTGTTTGTCTGTTAAAATACACAAGCAGAGTCACTCTGATGTGGGCAAATACATGGCACACCTCCAGTGCTAGCTGTGGCACTGCCTAGTGCCAGTGGCACCAAGCCCCCTGGGGCTGGCATGTTGGGATGGCATGGGGCTGTTGATGGCCAAGAGGCATATGGGTCTGTTGTCCTGCTGCTGTATGGCCAAACACCTCCATGTTGCTGCCATCTCACAGATTCACAGAAGGGGTTGGATTGGAAAGGATTTTAAAGTTTATCCAGTTCCAAGCCCCTCCATGGGCAGGGACACCTCCACCAGCCCAGGTTTCCCAAGGCCTCATTCAGCCTGGTCTTGAACACCTTCAGTGATGAGGCATCCACAGCCTCCCTGGGCAACCTGTTCCAGTGTCTCCCTACCCTCAATAGTCAAGAACTTCTTCCTAATGTCCAAGTTAAATCTACCCTAATCTGACCTGTCTCCTCTTGCTAGGGAAAGCTGTCAAATCATAGAGCCATTGATTGCACTGGGTTGAAAGGGACCTTTAAAGGTCATCTGGTCCAACCTCCTCTCAGCAAGCAGGAACAAATGTTTGGCTGAGTTCCTCCAAACCACTTCTGTTTTAAAAGTGGGGCAGAAAACATCACCAGAAGAAACTTTCAGACATTTCCTGACTCCAAGGAGGCCAGAAGTACTGGGACAGCCGGTGCCACTCACATTGCTGCTACCTCCCATGTGTGTCTGGCTGCCAGCCTCAGCCTGTCTCCCTCAGGTAGCTCTGAAAATGGGTTGAAGGCAACATCTTGGGCCTGGAGCAATGTTTCACAGCTCTCGTTCCAATCTCTGGAGTTTGCTCAATTTATACTCATTGTGTCTTGCTCCTCTCTGCCCTGCTTGTAGGAACCCTGGAGCTGTTAGAGGAATTCCTAACACTCAGCATCAGAGCAGACAAAACATTCTGGGTTCACCCTGTGCAGAGAAGCTGCTGGAAGGTGGGTGGATGGATGGGGCAATGCAAGGGAACTGGCACGCTGGGACATCAATGCCTGGGGAGCAACCAGGTAGCAGGGACTTCTGTCCCTGAGAGGGAGATGGGAAGGGAGTGTGCAGCCTTTCTTCTCACAAACCCTCATTTCTTGGCACCTGGACCCTAGGGCAGAGCTCCAGCAAAGCTTCAGCTTGGGCATGGTGCCATCCTAACAGAAGGCCCTGAGTGCAGGAGCCCAGAGTTGTGGTACTGCCTGCAGGCACCAACTTTGCAGGGCTTAGAAGACAATTCCTAGCCACAGGCTCTCACACATAGCTCCAATAGGAGCTGTGAGCAGAGATGGGGCTGTACCATGTGTGACTGGGAACAGAATTCCAGGTAACTCCAGGAAGGAGAGGAACTGTGTGCCTGAGCATGGAGGGTTTTGCTTGCTCTGGCTGGGATGAGGAGGGGAACAGGTCCCTTGCAGAACCCTTGATGAAGTCTTCACTTTTCCAGTTGCAGTGGAAGCCACAACAGCAAAGCAAAACCACAGTCCCTTCCTAGCCTGGACAAGATGACCTCTGGAGCTCCCTGCCATTCCATGGCTCTGTGATTCCCTGCTCCAGAGCAAACACTGGCAGCTTCCTATTTCACTGGAAACCACCACACAGGCCCTTGACCCTGTGGTGAGGCTGGAGGTGGTAAGGGGGGCTCAAACACTGATGAAGACCTGAGCTGGTAGGGAGAGGGAATCTCAAGCCTCAAGCGTGCCACAGTGCCACAGGAGAAGACACCTTCACCCTGTCCCAATGCACATCAGACCCTTGCTAAGGCTTCCTGGAGTGGCTGCTGGGGTGCAGCTAAGCAATCTCCAGTGCAAATGTTAGGGGCATTGCCAGGGGTAGAGCAGTTGTGTGTTGAAGGAGATGGGCTTTACCCAGACAAAAGTGGAACAGACTGGTGGCAAACTGCAATTAATGACCCGAACACATCTTCCAGAATGAAAAATTCATCGAGTCCTCTAAGGATATATAGCCCAAGCAGAAGAAATTATTCACCACCTTCTACATATCCAAAGTGTCACCAGGCCTATTTATCTGGCAAATAAAGCACTTCCCTTCAGCCTTAATATTCCTGCTGCTGTATGGGCCACAAGTTCTCCCATTTTTTTAAAGTCAGTATTGCAAAGAAAGTGCAATTCTGGGGAAAGTGAGAGCTGTCCAGTGGCTGGAAGAAGGAAGATTGCAGCAAAATGATCCCCCCCAGCAGGAAAAACAAGGGATGGGGGAGTAACAGCAGCTGGATCCCAGCTCAGGCTTTTCTGGAGACTCTCTGAGCAAAGACAAAGCCCCGATAAAATTTTGTGCCAGGTTGTCTAGGTGGAAAAGGAGATCTTGTCTTGTGTAAAATCAAAGTGAATAAAAGGGGGTTTTGGCACATTGGGATTGGTCCCTAAAATCTGGGACACCAATAGATCCTGGTCCCTGGGTGGAACCCAGACTGTGACATTGAGTAGGTGATTCACAGTCTGGCCACGTGCAGAGGGGAGATAAAACCTAACTGTCCCGTTGGAGGTGGCACTGTTTGCTTCATTAATGCATGGAAAGCACTTTTGTGGTCCCCAGGTGGGTTGGGAAGTGTGGTTATAAAACTGGGACTAAATCTGAGATATTCTTCCCCTTGCCTGTAATGGGAATGAACAGAGGAACTGCTAAGCAGACCCTCTGTGGTTCAAGTGATCCAGTATTTCTTCCTGCTTTACTGCCTTTTACTCCTGACTAAAGGAAGGGAAACCCAACTCTGGGTGCTGAAACTCATTTGAAAGGAGAAAAAAGTTTTCTTTGGCCACAAACATCAATCCCAGAATGGTAGGGATTGGAAGAGACCTCTGGAGATCATCCAGTCCAAACCCTCAGCAGGATCATCTAGAGCAGGTCACACAGGAACACACCCAGGTGGGTTTTGAATGCCTGCAGATGGAGCCTCCACAACCTCTCTGGGCAGCCTGCTCCAGGTTCCAGCACTCTTCAGTTAAAGAACCTCCTCCTCGTGTTTAGATGGTTAGGTGTGAGCTGGGGAAGCTCCTGCAGAAGTGAGACAGTGGCTGCCACAGGCTACGTTCCCGCAGTCCCTGGGCCTTGCACCCCATCCCTGGACAGTTGCCATCCTGACTTTTCCTATTCCTATGTCCTGGCACACCTGAAATCCCAAAAGCCTCCTTGCATAACATCACAGAATCATTCTGGTTGGAAGCGACCTTTAAGACCCTCAAGTCACCACTATTTCTTGCTGCATGAGCGGGCAGGCACTGGCACAGGCTGCCCAGGGAGGTGGTGGAGTCCCCATCCCTCAAGGTGTTCAAGCAAGGTGTGGCCATGGCACCTGGGGACATGGTGTAGTGGCCATGGTGGTGCTGGGTTGAGGGTTGGACTGGATGATCTGAGAGGCCTTTTCCAACCTTAACGACTCTGTCATCCCAGCTGTTAACCCAGCACAGGTTCTCGGTAACAAAGCCCTTCCTAGCTGTGAAGCCAGGAGATGGCTGTGTGGAGGAGATGGAACTGCCAGCAGCTGCCTGAGGGCGCAGTCATCTCCTTAAAGCCCAATTTAGTGCAAGAGAGCTAAGCTGGTACTTGCTCACCTTTGTGCATTTATCTGGTGGAGGCAAAATCTGGTGACCCTGCCTTGGCTGGGAGGTTGGACTCAATGATCTCCAGAGGTCCCTTCCAACCTTACCATTCTGTGATTCTGATTTAGACACAAACAGCCTCGAGCAGAGCTGGCACCCAAGCACTCCCAGGGAGAGGGAATCAGGGGGATTAAGGTGAGAATGCCAGGGCTGGGAAGGAGGAGGCTGCTGATCTGCTTTGTCTCCTGTATATTGCTGAACTGCGTTTACCCCCCTTCAGTAAACTGGGGTACAGACACTCGGGTGTGGGGGCACTGCTGGCAGAGAGAGCCCAGGGTGTGATGTGAGGGGCTACTGGTGCACCATCACCCCTGCAGCCTCATCTCACAGCCAGCTCCAGCCAGCTCTGCCCTTCTGCTGCTGTTTGCTGAACAAAGCAGGGCTGTGAGTCGGAGCTAAGTGGCTAAGCAGCCACTCATCATGCCTCATTTACAAAAGAAGGGGGCATATTTCAAAATATTTATTCTGCCTTTCCCAGTTGGATTGGCATAAGCATGTGGAAATCTGGGAGGAATCAAACAACTGTTAATCACCTCAAGCTATTCCAGGCTGAGTTTGCTGTGTAAGCTGCCGCCCTCTGTTTACACATCCGAAGCAATGACTCACAAACCCTACAGAGACTATTTCTCTTTTCCCCCTCCTTTCCCCGATAAGGTCTGGCCAAACAGCTTAAAGGGCCCAGCTATTTAGTATTGGAGCTGCACCTTCTCCCTTCCCTCTCTCTCTCCCCTGTAATGTCTGCATTTGTATTCAGCTGGCGAGCGCTGGTGGGATGGGAAGGGGGAGGGAGAGGCTGCGGATTTCACAGCCTGTCCTCCTCATCCTGCTGCCAGCCCTGCTGCTGGCTTGAGAACAGGGGCACAGGGATGCTCCTGACAGTGTCGGGCAAACAAGGGCAGGGCTGGACGTTGCCAGCGGCCTGAGCAGCATCCCAGCAGCTCTGTAAAGCTCGGGGGGGGTTAACAAATCCCAAGCCCGCAGCAAAACTTCCCGATGTAAGGCACCAGAAGTGGAATTGCCAGACCCAGCTGCTGAAGGGGAGAGTCCAGAGCAGAAGCAGCATCTCAGCCGTGTGGCTGGGACATGCTCCCCTGTCTTGCTTTTCAGGCTGCTGCTATGCACGGTCTCGGCATCGCCAGCCTTGGCATCTGGCCAGGAGATGCCCAGCTCTGTTGACCCCAAACCCTTCAGCTCCATGCCTGAAGCCGATCCTCTCCCCTGCTAATGCCTGTCGCCGGGACAGCCTGCAGACACCAAAGCCACCACGGGCCATCTTCGGTGCTTCTGCCTGCTCCAGCCTGCTCAAAAGCAAAGCAAGCCACTGAGTGTCTCCTCTCCTTCCTTCACGCTCCCGACAGCGAGCATGCGCTGGGCTCTCCTTCAGGCCGTGGCACTGGTGCTGAATGCTGATGAGGAATTCTTGGTCCAACCCCAGGCACTCATTTTCAAGTAATTAACTTGGCACCACCACAGCACACAGCAGATCCCACTTTCCTGACCAGGAGATAACTGAATTAAAAGGCCAGGTGTGGGATTATTTATGGCCAAACTTGCTTCATCCCCACTCGCAGTTTTAAGTCCCTCGTGATAATTTCCTCCAGACTCTCCATCTTCCCACCCAAGCTAGAGGCTGCCACAGTTCTGTGGTGGGGAGCATGGCACATAGGGAGCTGCAGTGGGGTGCAGTGCTGGGATGCCAGAGGAGACCCCAGTCAGTGTCCTAAGGATGTCCCACACCCTAGCTGCCCCCTTGCCCCACTGCCAAGGCAGGTTGGGGGGCAGCTGAGGGGTTTTCACCCTTTCTGCTGCACTGGCAAGCTGCATGACTCTTACACATCATGTTCTATATTGCTGTGTCTGTGCAGAAAGGGTAAATCCCTGCCTCCCTCCAGAGTCACTGCAGCTCCGCTAAAGGCAGAGCTCCTGGTGCTGCTCCCAATTCTCCCTGTGACTGTTCCCCTTCCTCCTCTCAAATAAACCCTCTCCTGCAAATGCAGAGAGCTAGGACTGGGAGGTAGGAGGATGGGGAGGAAGGAATATGGCATGGAGGAGAGTGGGATGGTACAGAGGGGAAAGCCACAGGATGGAGATCCAGGACCTGTCTGCTGGATGCTGTCAGTGAGAGCCATCTGACTGCTCCCTCCATGAGGCCATGCAAAGGCTGCTGCCATGCTGCTGCCCCTTACCCACCACTGCCAAACTCAGAGTTTTCTATATGACCCCCCAAGCTTAAAAGGGTGGAACAAAACAAGGTGTCAGGTGGGTCTCCTGCCCATGACCCCACCACTGGCCCCACAAAGGCCAGTGTAAAGGGTTGGACTTGATGATCTGTGAGGTCTCTTCCAACCTTGGTGATACTGTGATACTGTGATACAACTGCAGCACTCCTCCTGATGCTGCTCCAGCAGCAGTTTCTGAGAAACCCAACCCATAGTTAGATTTTATCCAAACACGTTGCACGGCAGAGCCTGCAGCCCTCACTGCAAACAGAGCTCTGCAGGCTGCCAGGGCTGACACAGGAAGGGTAAAACAACTCCCCAAGGTCAGTGGTGGTGGAAAGACCCTGAAGCCCCCCTTAACTCAGCCACTCCTTGCTAAGCAGACACTGAAGGTGGAGCTCAGGTTGTGGTGCTTTAGGGCAGAAGTAGGGAATTCTGGTCCTCTAAGGGGCACACTTGACCATGCCAGTGTCCAAGCAGACACCAGTACCTCTCAGCACTGGATGGGATGCAGGTGGAGGAAGCTACCTCTGCATGCAGCAGGGAGAAGGCTCAGGAGGAAGGCTGTGGAGCGGTGCCAGCTGAGGATAACGAGGGCTGACATGTAAAGACACAGCCAGACTGAGAGCTGCATCCTATTTAGTTTTTAATTTGGATGCTCATAGAGTGGATTCTGAAGCCCTGTTTCATCACTGCTCTTAAAATGGATCTGACTTCCAGGAAACAACCTGATGTGAAGCTGCATTACTTACAAACTTGACTTGAATTCCACCACCCTCCCCTGCACATCCACCCTTAGAAATCCTGGGCCACATTTGGGCAGGTGAGCTGTGGTCCTGAAAAGGAGTCCAGGGCAGAAAGCAGCTGCTCTGTCCCTGCCCCCTGTATGGACATCCTGGGGCTAGAGATAGAATCAGGGAACCAGAGTTGTTAGGACGGAGAAGCCCTCTAAGATCATTGAGCCCAACTTTCAATCCAGCACCCCCATGGCCACTACACCACATCCCAAAACATGGCCACAGATTTCTTGAGCACTTCCAGGGATGGGGACTCCACCACCTCCCTGGGCAGCCTGTTCCAATCTCTGACCACTCTTGTAGCAAAGATATTTCTCCTCATCTCCAACCCAACCCTACCCTGGCACAATTTCAGGCCATTTTCTCTCCTTCTGTCACCTGAGACTAGGGAGAAGAACCCAACCCTATCTCACTGCAACCTCCTTTCAAGGAGCTGTAGAGAGCAACTAAACACTCCCAGATCTCTCAGCTGCTGTCCACCAGCCCTGTTCTCCAGACCCTTCCCGAGATGCTGTGGCGCCCTCCTTGCCTGGCCATGCCACAGAGCATCTCCTAACTTGCCCCACACTGCAGTGGACAAATATCCACAGTTTTACTCAGAGCCTTGGATTTTTCATCAGAAAGCCTTTTCTTTCCTAGAGCAGGGAAGACAAACAAAAGCCAGAAGGGAAATCAAACATCCCCTGATAAATTCCCAGGCAATGTTTCCATTCTTTTGTGCATTTTTTAATCACAAGCCACAAGATTTGGGCGATTTCATCCTTAATGCCAGGTACAGCTTGTATTAGGGGATGAAATGCTGCGAGTGCAGGCAGACAGACTTGATCCAATAGGTCTATTATCTCCCCCCGTTACTGTGATCCTGTCCTAATTAGGATCTCACACAGACCTGATACACCAGAAGTCAATGACAACTTCATTTATCCAGGGGCTTCGGTCTAGCAAAGCTGTCTGCTGTTTTTAAGTCACCATCAAGTAGGTATCGATTCAGAGAAGTCAGGAAATGATGCTTCATTTGTGTGCCTTAGCCTGGAATTCGGGGGGTGGGTTGCTGCTCACTGGGTGACCCCAGGCTGTGAGGGCTGCAGTGCACAGGGGCAGCACTGGAAATCCTTCCTTTCCCTCTTGCACTGCCCAAAAGACTTTGTGAGGGCTGAAATTCATGGTAAATCTACAAAGATTTGGATCAATAAAGGATGCAGGAGGTGATTCGCATCCCCGCTCATGAGCCTGTGCTGGAAGAGGAGCCTTGGACAGCACACAGACCTCCAGAGCCTGAAGGGGGTCTACAAGAAAGCTGGGGAGGGACTTTTGATGAGGGCTTGCAGTGACAAGATGAGGGACCATGGCTTTGAGCTGGAGGAGGGGAGATTGAGACTGGAGATGAGGAAGAAATTCTTGACAGTGAGGGTGGGGAGACACTGGAACAGGCTGCCCAGGGAGGCTGCGGATGCCCCTGTTCAGCATCAGGTTGAATGAGGCCTTGAGCAACCTGGGCTAGTGGAGGTGTCCCTGCCCATGGGGTGAACCCTTGCCATAACTAGCTTGGCTCCTGTCTGGGAGTGAACCCTTGCCATAACTAGCTTGGCTCCTGCCTGGGAGTGAACCCTTGCTGTAACTAGCTTGGCTCCTGCCTGGGAGTGAACCCTTGCTGTAACTAGCTTGGCTCCTGCCTGGGAGTGAACCCTTGCTGTAACTAGCTTGGCCCTTGCTCTACTCCACCCATACACCCAATTTTCTGTTTTAAGCGATGGGTTTCTCGGTGCCTAACCACAGCAGCTCTGCCCATGCCTTGCTAGGTGCAGCACTATAAAAGGTAAGTGGTACCATACATCATCTTCAGAGGGGGCTTATCTGGGGAGGAGGTGGAGGAAATATTGTGTCGGGGACTGTCTGCATCCGAGGTGCAATTGGATTCCATTTTTCCTGCTGAAATAGGGCACAGTGAGCGTGCTGCTAACGCCTGAAAAATCATGTCCGAGCAGGAGGCAGCAGGGAGGGCCAGGCTGCCTCACAGCCATGGCCAGGCTGTGCCAGCCAAGCCCAGAGGCTGAGACATTTCTGTCTGAGGAATGCACCCTCAGAGATGCACAGAACTCTTTTGGGTGGAAGAGACCTTAGGACTGTGGAATGGTTTTGGTTGGAAGAGAGCTTTAAGAGTCCAATCCTTAACCCAGCACTGCCAAGTCACCACTAAACCATTTCCCTCCAGTACCACACCTCTGTGGCTCTGAGGCCCTTCCAGGGATGGGGACTCCACTACTGCCCTGGGCAGCCTGGGCCAGGGCTTGACAACCCCCTTAGGGAAGAAATTGTTCCTCATGTCCAACCTCCCCTGGTGTAACTCGAGGCCATTTCTTTTTGTCCTATTGCTTGAGCCTTGGGAGAAGAGACCAACACCACCTGTCTCCAACCTTGTTTGATGGAGCTGTAGAGAGCCAGGTGGCCTTCCCTCTCAACCTCCTTCTCTGCAGGCTGAACAATCCTAGTTCCCTCATCAGTTCCTGCTGTGACCCCTCCACCTTGGCCTCTCACTTCTACAGCTCTAGGCCTGGCTGCCACAGTGCCATCATGGAATGGAAGCTGCCCAAGCCTTGTCACCAGGTGAGAGCTGCAGCAGACAGGACAAGAGGTACTGGACACAAACTTCAACATAAGAAATTCCCTCTAAACATGAGGAGGAACTTCTGTACCAAGAGGGTGGCAGAGCCCTGGAGCAGGCTGCTCAGAGAGGCAGTGGAGGCTCCTTCTCTGGAGACTTTCAAGACCCACCTAGATGTGCCCTGTGTAATCTGCTTTAGGTGACCCTGCTCCGGCAGGGAGTTGGACTTCAGAGGTCCTGCTCTGGCAGGGGGTTGGTCTCCAGAGGTTCCTTCCAACCCTCACCATTCTGTGACTCTGTGATTGTACTCAACTTCTCCTACCTCCTCTCCACCTAAAGCTGGATCCAGTCAAACCCAAACAGCCCCACAGCTGCACTTCATGGCCCTGAGGAGCTGTGCTGCTGTTTGCCAAAAGGTTCCAGAATAAGCACCCAAACAGGGGTTAAGAGGCAGCTGTGGTGCTTTTTTGATGCCCTTTGCTGTGCCACAAGGACCCTGCTGGATATCAGGAATTAACCTTTTCATGTAGCCTGGTAACACCCCCCCAGCACAGCTGAGGTTATTCACAGACCCAAAGTCGTGTCAGTCCTGTGGCTCCTCTGTGTCAGTCAAGGTTCCTTCTTCCCCATCCCCAGACAGCCAAGGCTCTGTGGTAGTAAAGAAAATCCAGCACCAATCTGGAGAGCTGTGGGGTTAAGCCAGGGGCTGCTGCACAGCACGCAGAGCCCTGCTGACAGGGCATTGATCTCCTCCCCACGCTCCACGCTGGGAGCAGGGCAGGTTTCCCATTACACACAGGGAGCCAAGTCCTGTATATTGGGCAGGGAGATTATTGAACAAAAGTAAGTGATAAAAGCAGGGCCAAAGGGAAAAAAAAAAAAAGATGTGTTATAGTGTTTTCCTTTGAGGCAAAGACAAAGAAGACACTTTGCTGTTTGTTGTGCCAGAGAATCATCTCTGATTGTTTGTGTCACGGTGGCAGATAAGTGCAAAGGAGATAGATGTTCTGTCTCCCAGGCACAGTTCTCATCTGTATAGCAGAAATTTATGCCTGCTGGTCGCAAGCCTCATGATTCAGAGCCAGTGTATGGCTGGGATCTGAGCAGAGCAGAGCCACTGCCTGTGCCTGACGCTGAGCTGTTTCATTCTCTTGTCAGTCAGTCACTCCTGAGCAGCGTTCCCTCGCGGTACAGTCACTCCACACAGAGCTATCCTGGGCCAGGGCTTCACCCACGCTCATCCCATCCCACTTAACAGATCACAGAATCATAGAAGCAACCAGGTTGGAAGAGACCTCCAAGATCATCCAGTCCAATCTATCACCCAGCCCTACCCAGTCATCTAGACCATGGCACTAAGTGCCCCAGCCAGCCTTTTCTTGAACACCTCCATGGACAGTGACTCCACCACCCCCCTGGGCAGCCCATTCCAATGCCAATCACTCTCTCTGGCAAGAACTTCCTCCTAACATCCAGCCTAGACCTTCCCGGGCACAACTTGAGACTGCATCCCCTTGTTCTATTGCTGGTTGTCTGGGAGAAGAGACCAATCCCACCTGGCTACAACCTTCAGGTCGTTGTAGACAGCAATAAGGTCCTCCCTGAGCCTCCTCTTCTCCAGGCTGCACACCCCCAGCTCCCTCAGCCTCTCCTCACAGGGTTTGTGTTCCAGGCCTTTCACCAGCTTTGTCGCCCTTCTCTGGACACCTTCCAGCACTTCAACATCTCACCAGGCTCTAGCATTGATCTTTTTTACTGGGGAGGTGCATTTTCCCTCACTTCTGGCAGCTTGGCATCCCTTAGTCATAGAATTATAGAACCACAGAATCATGGAATCACAGAACTGTTTAGGCTGCCAAAACCCTCCAAGACCATTCAGTCCAGCCATCACCACCACCAAGGCCACTAATCCATATCCCCACATGCCATGGCCACACGTTTCTTAACACCTCCAGGGATGGGGACTCCACCACCTCCCTGGGCAGCCTGTTCCAATGCCCATGGTTGTCTTCTTCCCACAGCTCTTGGGCACCACATTCTGGTTTTGAGGAGCTGCCTGCAGAACAGCCACACTGCTCAGTCTGGATTTCAGAAGCCATGTGGAGCCTGTTTGTGTTTCAAACGTTCACTGAGGCACCATCACGAGAAATACAAAATCAAACCAATTACATTTGAACTGAGCTGGAAGAGCATCTTGGCTCCAGCACTCGCTTGTTCATCCAACCCTCCCCCCATTAACTGTTCCTTACAGGGTGCTCTGAAGGCTACCCAAATCAGGCTTGGAGAGGGCAGTGAGCACATGGTGAGTTCTCTTACACACACGTCATAGGTGACACACAGCAGTGCTCAGACAGGTAACAGGGAGCAGACTCAAGCCCATGGTGCCTCTGTGATGAGAGAGGTTACTCAAGAATCAAAGGAAGATGGAGAGAAGCCAATAAATATCCCCAGAACATCTTCCTTGGGTAAAGAGAAGAAGCAAGAATGGTTCTACCAGGTGAGGCCAAGGGTCTGCATAGCCTCACTGTACCTTGGCTCCTCTCTCAGAGTAGATGATGCAGTGCCAAAGGAGCAGCACCCTTGCAGTGTGGCTGGAGCTGAGGCCAAGGCCTGCAGGAGATGCTGTCACTACACACACCCACAGGAAAGGTCCCCACGGGGCTGTGTCACAGTATCAGAGCAAAAAGTGTCACCAGCACCTGGAAACAGGAGTGGGCAATGAGGCAGAGAGAGTGGAGAGGTGGAAGGACCCCTTTCTGACCAAGAGCTGCTAAAAGGCATGTTCTGAAGACAAATTCTTTCAAAGCAAAGGCACCAGGGAGACCTCCACCCATTCTCCTACCCAAGCTGGGAGGGATCCTTCTCATGTGGAAGTTGGTTGTGCTCTCAGGAGTGAGGAAGATGAAAGAATTTCTGGGCTCTACCTGCCCCCCCCCCAGAGCGTAAAGTTTGTTTATTTGGGTCTGCAAACGACCCCAATTTCCCCCAAGTGCTGATTGCTTAATTTCATGCTCCTCTGAAACCAGACCAGTATCTGAGCTCATCTCCTTCCTGCAGGCAATTACTCACGCTCCCAGTGCCTCCCCTGCTCCTCCAGTTTGGAGCAACCAGCTGACAAGCGGACCCCGGAGGAAATGAGCTTTGCTCCCATCACTGGACAGGCTGAGGGAAATGAGGGCTAAGCCCAGAAGTTTAATTTCCCCTTGTGATGATCAAGGGACTTCAGCTTTTTTTTTCTTTCTTTTTGGGTACCTCTGAAGCTGGTGGGAATTTAGGCAGAGCCAAAGACAAATGAGAAGGTTCACTGGGAGCTCAGGATTTCACCACAAATCACTCTTGCCAGGGCAGGTTTCATTGCAGGAATTTCTGGGTCAATCCAGCACAGCAGGAGTGCCACCTGCCCAGCCTGGCTTGCTGGCTTTGGCTGGCCACTGGTTACCTGCACCTCGTACTTCTGAAATCAGACCAAACTCCTGCAGGGTGCCCCCGATTCTACAAGCAGCAAACCTGGCAAGCAAACTTGTGCTCCCCGTTTTGGGTCAGTGTCACCAAAGCCTTTGAGCACAATGCATCCTCTGGAAGAGCAACCCAACAGCTTTGTGCTACCAGGCTCATGTACCCACCTTCAAGATGCTAACAGATGGAGAAGTCCTAACTCTGCCCCTGAAGCTATCTACTGTGGGACATGGGAAAACAGGGAACCTAGGCAGAGCTGAGTGCTCCCAAAGCTGCAGCACAGAGCAAGCTTTGTTCCCTTCCTGTGGCACCTGAGCTTCAAATTTGCTCTTCACACACTACACGTGGCTGAAACCCAAACCTTCATTGCAGGAGAACAACAGAAACAGCAACTTAGCCTGACCCTAGCTACAACTTGTAATTTATACTGGCTCTTCACCGAATTCTCTTTCCAGCTGAGGCAGCTGGGAGTGGGATCCTTCACAAGTGGCTCATTTGCCACCAGGCTGGAGTCTGCTGGTGGTGCTGGGCACCTCTAAAACCGTCCAGAGAGCATCCAGGAGAGCAGAGGTGAAGGCAATCACTAGCAAGTATCCCCCCCTCAGATACTAGAAGTGAACTCTTCAGAACTTTGCACATCTCACGCTGCCAGCAAGTTCCTGGGAAGGGAGGAGCTGTCTCCTGTGTCTTCTACATTGTCTTAGAAGATTGAGCTCCCACCTCTAAAAGTGATCTCCATCCCCCCTCCTCTCCTGGAAGCCTCAGTCAAAAGCGAAATGGATCTGTTACAGACACCTGGATCCATCACTGTTATTTACACTCTGCTACACGTCCGCAGCACTGCTCCACCGAGGGAAATGTAAATCAGGTGGACATCGCTCCCTGAGCGCCCTGAAGAGCTCCATTCCCCCAAATTAGAATGGAAAATGCTCCTTTAAAATGCACCTTTAATATGTAAAAGCTGCTGCATCCTGCCTCTAAATAAAGGAAAGTTGAGCTAGGTGCCAAATATCTGAGATAAAGGACAGGTGTGCTGGTGGTATCTGGCCCAGGCATCGGTCCTAAGCAGCTATTTGTATGAATGCAGAGGAGGAGCAGCGCTGTTCCCTGTGATATATGCGGCGCTGGGAGATGGGCTGGTCCCACTAGTGAGAATAAAACCCTGCACTTCATGATAGGCAGAGTCACATGTGTGAGATAAAGGGCTCCAGCTATAATATATGTCTTCACCATGTATTCTCTCCAGGATTTCCTTTAGATCGTGGATGACAACAAGCAAACACTTACTCAAGGTTAGACACTGCTCCCCTGGCTGTTTAATAACCATTCCCCACGTCCTGGGGGACTGCGGCCGCAGAACAAGGCAAACTCCACTTCACTTCTGGACTCGCAGAGATGAGGCAGAATCCTTCTGTGTGCCTTTGTTCCTGCTGGGCTCTGCATGCCAATGAACCTGAAGCAAGGGCTGGGGGCTGAGACGAGGCTCGGGGAGATGATGGTGATGAACAGCCCTGGTGGCTGCCAGTGAAGCCCAAGGTCCCTGCAGTGGCAGCAAAGTCCTGGCAGGGACAACCAGCACGGTCACGGACAGGCTTTGGTAGCCCACCGAATCCTGAGGCAAGTTCTGCCTTTTCCTACTTCTACAACACCCAGAGACCTGGGTGGATGAGGTCTTGAGCAACCTGGGCTAGCAAGAGGTGTCCCTGCCCATGGCAGGGGGTTGGAACTGGATGGTCTTTAAGACTCCTTCCAACCTCACCTGTTCTGTGATTCTCTAATTCCCAAGTGTGGGAACAACTCGCTCTGCCCATCAGAGACAATTCTACAGCCCTTGCTCTGAGGTGAAGTGACAAGAGGAAATGGCCTCCAGTTGCCCCAGAGGAGATTTAGGTGGGACTTGAGGAACAGTATCTTCCCCAAAAGAGTTGTCAAGCCCCGGGGCAGGCTGCCCAGGGCAGTGGTGGAATCCCCATCACTGGAGGGGTTTCAAAGCTGTGAAGACGTGGTGCTGAGGGCCATGTTGGTGACTGACAGTGCTGGGTTCAGGGTTGGACTGGAGGATCTGAAAATTCTCTCCCAGCCAAACCAGCTCTGGGATTCCACAGTTCCACGTAGCTGTCAGGCTATCACCTATCGCCCTGCTATTAGAACATGTGCCCAGGTATTACCACAGTGACCCCCCAGCTGTAAATGCTCCAGGATGTTTGCAGGCAGAACCAATCTGCAGCCACTCCTTGCTTCTTTCTGCTGTTCTTGACCCTTGCGAGCGCACAAACGCTGCTCCGTGCCGAGGAGACGCTCTCGTCAAGGAGGAGTAAATCACAGTAACAGGGAAATAAACCTTCCCTTGGAACGGTTCCCCCTTTCTGTACTTCTTCCTGCAGCTCCTCAGCAGCCCACAGCACCGCGCACCACTGCTGCCAGCGGCTGCTGGCTGGTCGCAGCCCAGGCTCCCCGTGAGCATCTTCACCATGCTCCTCTCCCACGGTGGTGGGGCACGCCGGGGCCTTCTCCCCCTAAATCTAACTCAGGTAATGAAAACGCAGAGAAACTGGTGTGGGTGCATCTGGGAGCAGTAGAAAACAGTTAGATCTTCACAGAGCCATAAAGAAGTAAACAGTAGGCTGCTATGAAGATCTATGGGACCCCGCAGTGCCATTGTCTTCAAAAGGAATTAAAAACAAATTGCTGAGGGCCAGCACATAATTTAGAGACTCACGGCAATTTTATGACTTGCTAATGTTCCTAATTACATGCCCGTGAAAGGCTTAATTAATTGGGGGATGTAGCAAAAAGTGGAGCCTGTGTTTGTTATCATGGTTCCACTGCATTGATTTTAGTGCCTATGGAGAATTTAGGGCCTCTTTATTTGCACAAAGAAAATGCAAGTCTCTGGAAAAAGCACACATTAAGCTCAACCCCTCGCTGCTATCTAATATCCTTCCTGCACTTACCCCAAGTGCTTGTAATCATATTTTGTAAATGTTGGTGCTGTTAATTGCATTGTGAGCAGATAGGTTCCGCTCCACTGCTCCTGCACAATTTTATAAACTTCTTTTCCTGCTCCCAATTCTGAGGACTCTGAGAGGGAAACTCATCAGAAGTTGCTCGGGTGGGCAGGGAGTGGAGCTGCTCTGCTTCTCCACATGGAATCACAGAACTGCTTCAGTCAGATCAACTCCAAGCACTGGCCCAACACCTCCAGGGCCACCGATCCGTGGCCCCAGGTGCCATGGCCACAGGTTTCTTCAACACCTCCAGGGATGGGGACTCCACCACCTTCCTGGGCAGCCTGTGCCAATCCTGACCACTCTTGCAGTAAAGCCATTTCTCTCCACCTGCACCCTTCCCCTGGCACAACTTCGGGCCATTTCCCCTCCTTCTAGCACCTGAGACTAGGGAGGAGAGGCCAACCCCACCTCACTGCAGCCTCCTTTCAGGAAGCTGTAGAGAGCAAGGAGGCCTCGCTTCAGCCTCCTCTTCTGCAGGCTGAACATCCCCAGCTCCCTCAGCCACTTTGGCTATCATGATGCTCTTTGATAATCAATAACTAAATCGCCAGGGGAGCAGGGCTGGGATGATGGACAGAAGAAGCCTGGGCATCCTCCTTGCTGCCTTCCTCCTCCATGCCCCCACATTTCCTTGCAACGAGGAGAAAAAGGCAATAAAGGAAGGCAAGGCCACGTCTTCTATCCAAGTTTCTCTCCCAAGGCTTTGGACAGAAACAGGACTGACACCAATACTTTTATCTCCAGTCTCAGAAGCTTCAACAGCAATTATGAGTCAAGAGGGGTGAATATGGGCAGCAGCTAAAGCAATGCCCTGGAGAGTGGTGACGCAGTAATTAGAGACAAAACCCGGCGCAGCTCTTGTACCACACACACCGAGTAGGCAGGAGGAGGAGGTGGGCTGGGGTGAGGGGGGAATAAAGCTTCACAAAACCTCAACTCTCATTCTTCTGAGAGACACAAAATTGACACCACTCGGTGCATTTCAAAGCAGAGATCTTCAAAGACAGGTAAAACGCTAATTCTGGTAATGTAGGGTTTCCGTACAGGGGCTGAAAAGGGAAAGCAAATTAATCAGCAGCTTTAGCCTCCTGCCTGCCTGTGCTCCGAGCACACTGCAGTGTCAAATGGGAGCAGGTAGAGCGCGGCGGCGGCGCTCAGAAGAGCATTTCCCTTTTCATGCTCTAATACAGTTATTTTGATCTCCCAGTCCTTATATTTTTTGTTCTCATCAAAGGCATGATGGTGCCAGAGATTAGGATGTTATTTATTTCCCTCTCCCTGTCCTGCCCATGTTAATCACTTCTATTGTCAACAGCCCCAGCAGCCGCGGTGCCCGCAGCGCCCGTGAGAGGACACCAAGGCTGCCCGAGCTGCCTGCACCCTGCTCCCTGCCTCTGCGTGCTGCCCACCTGCCACCACCACCCCTTAGGGTCACCTCCAAACCACCCTGACCTTCAAAAGCTGATGGAAGTACTATGCAAATGGAGGGCAGGAAGGGAACGGAGATGCCTGTGGAGCAGAGGGATGGTGCCAGGGAGGCACAGCCCTACACTTGGCTGGCAGCACTGCCTGGCTCTGCCTTCTGTGTCCCCAAGGTGGTTGTGGAAATTGTCAGGAGGATGAAATCCTGCTTGTGTGGCGCTGTGGTGTTAGGCACTGCCAGAAAGCCCTAATCCAAACCATGCACAGTTTGAATCCAAACTGACCCCTGTGCTCCCCATCTACCCTAGGGTTTGTGAGGTGGTTTCTTGCAAGTTGTTTTGGGTGAGGGGTGGCCATGGGGGGTGGCAGCTCTGGTCCTAGTTGTCCCTGCAGCCTCTTTTCAGACTGCATTTGCCACACCTTGAGTACCGTGTCCAGGTCTGGGCCCCTCAATTTAAGGAAGATGGTGAGGTGCTTGAACATGTTCAGAGAAGGGCACCAAGGCTGGTGAGGGCAGGCTGAGGGAGCTGGGGGTGTGTATCCTGGAGGAGGCTCAGGAGTGGCCTCATTGCTCTCTACAACTACCTGAAGGGAGGTTGTAGCCAGGTGGGGTTGGTCTCTTCTCCCAGGCACCCAGGGACAGAACAAGAGGACACAGCCTTAAGCCATGCCAGGGCAGGTTTAGGCTGGACATTAGGAAGAAATTCTTCATAGCAAGAGTGATTGTCATTGGAATGGGCTGCCTGGGGAGGTGGTGGAGCCCCCATCCCTGGAGATGTTTAAGAGGAGGCTGGATGAGACACTTAGTGCCATGGGTTAATCAATTAGAAGGCTTAGGTGATAGGCTGGACTTGATGATCCTAGAAGTCTTTTCCAACCTGGTTAATTCTGTGATTCTGTGAGACTGAGGAAACAGCAAACACAAGGAGGGGATCAAGAGATCACATAATTGGTTTGGTCAAAAGAGATCTTTAAGTTCCACTCCAATCCTGAACCCAGCACTGCCAGATCACCACCATGGCTCTCAGCACCACATCTCCAGAGCTTTGAAACCCCTCCAGGAATGGAGACTCCATCACCACTCTGGGCAGCCTGGGTCCAGAACCTGACAACCCTTTTGGAGAAAAAAATGTTCCTCATGTTCAACCTAAACCTCTTGTGGGGCAAGTTGAGGCCATTTCTTCTTGTGCTGTCAGCTGGTACTTGGGAGAAGAGGCCTGTTCCCACCTGGCTCCAACCTCCTTTCAAGGAGTTGTAGAGAGCAATGAAATCTCCCTGCAGCCTCTTCTCCAGGGTGAATAACCCCAGCTCCCTCAGCTCCTTGTAGCACTTGTGTTCAAGACCCCTCACAATGGTCCACGTGGAGCATGTCCCTGGATCTCTCCTGTAGGAGCTGCACTTGCCCATGCCCCAGGCGAGTGTGGACAGGCTGGGAGAGCTGGGAAAGCTGCTGACCAAAACCCTCTGCAGCAGGATGCCAACTTCAGCAGCTCCATCACAACACTACTTTAAAGGACCAAGCTTAAAGGCCAAGTCAGAGAGCTGTTGGCTGTGTTTGCAACTAACCAGCTGAGAGGAGCAGATGAAGTTGTTAGGAGCAGAAGGTGGTGCTGAGCAGCTACCTCCAGAGTTATCTGCAGAGATTAACCAAGCTGCTGTACCTCGGGCAGAACTAATCCTGGAGAGACAAGGAGCAGGCAGAGTCTGCAGGAGCTCCTGTCTTTGAAACAGGTTACAGCAGTGACATTGGCCACCCTCAGCACTGTGCTCCTTGCCTTTAAAATGCTGACACTCACAGCTCTGATGGTAACTAGGCTGCGTAGGGGCACCTTTGCTTTCACATCAGATCTGCTGACATGAACAAGAGTCGATTCAGATGGGCATCCAAACATTAAAGTCCTTCCCTATTTCCATAAAATGATTGGCAGGATGCCTACTGCTAGTGGCTGGTAGAGCTGCTGATAAATGGCATCTTGATAAAAACTTTGGGCTGCTTTAAGGGTGGGAAGAAAAAAAAAGCCATCCTGTTATTCTAATTCGCTCAGCTTCTGACAGATGAGATGTCTCATCTCTCAAAATTAGATCCTGGTAGCTTTGCTGTGTGGAGACTGAGAGGACAGTGCCCAGGGGCTGGGACGTGAGCACAGCGTGACCCAGCTCTCCTACTCTCCTCCTGGGCAGGAAACCGTCCCTGTGGTGGGGCATCTGTCCCCTTCCTTGGCACTGAAAACACAGAGCTGGGTGCTCAGCAGAAAGTACCTAAAATCACAGAATCACAGAATGGGTTGGGCTGGAAGGGACCTTAAAGCTTATCCAGTTCCAAGCCCCTGCCATGGGCAGGGACACCTCCACCAGCCTCATCCATCCTGGCCTTGAACACCTCCAGGGAGGGGGCACCCACAGCCTCCCTGGGCAGCTTTTTCCAGTGTCTCCCCACACTCACTGTCAAGAATTTTTTCCTCATCTCCACTCTGAATCTCCTCTCCTCCGACTCAAAGCCATTGCCCCTCCTCTTGTCACTCCCAGCCCTAGTCAAAGGTCTCTCCCTAGCTCTCCTGTAACCACTTCAGGTACTGGAAGGTTGCTCTGAGGTCTCCCTGCAGCCTTCTCCAGGCTGAACAGCCCCAACTCTCTCAGCCTGGTGAAGACTACATCTAGGAAAAGGAGTTCTCCTTTCCAGGTCTTGAACTATGGAAGCTTTCCAAGGAGTGCTGCAGGTGAGCTGGAGCAGCTGAAATCTGGGATTGTTTCTAAGAGACAGAGACCAAAGCCCTGGAACCAGTTCCTCCCTACAGCTTAAAATGTTAACAATTGCACACTGATGATTCCCAGCTAGTCCCTGCAGGTAGATCCACACATCCCACTAGATCAAGTGAAAAAGGGGAAAGAGAAAAAGCTCATTTCAAGCCCTGATAATCAAATCCCAGAATCACAGAGAAGACCTTTGGGATCATTGAGCCCAACCAGTCTCTAACTCTGCTGTCTGGTGCTAAACCATGTCCCTCAACAGTGTTTTTGTAGCTTTTTGAGTCCTTGACTCTAGGTATTATTTTTAAGGTTTTAAAATCACCTCTAAAATGAATCTGAGTACTGCAATGGGAACTTTTCACCTCCAGAGACCCAAGATCTATTTCTCTCACACCTCTGTGTCTCATATCATGAAACCCCACTACAAGCTGGGAGTCCTTTTCAGCTTTCTGGATACACAGGCACTGTAAACACATTGTGGGGCCAGATTTCACCTGAAAACAGAGCAGGGCAGGGAACTCCTACAGACACTTGGAATTTGTTCTTCTGAAGATGTTCTACCCCTGTGCGGAACGAAGAGTAAAGCTGCACAAGTCAGTGCCAGGATGGGGAAACAATCTCTGGCCCAGCAGCCAGGACACAGCCACCCAATGTCACCTCAGTCCTCACCCATCACATCCTTTGCAGGACACCCACAATGGCACAGCTCAGAGCAGGAGCTCTATGAAGGCTGGGCTCAGGATTTCTGGAGGAGATCCCATTCTCCTGGATGCAAAAATTGCTGTTAAAATTCCTTAGGGAGCCTTGAAAATCTCATTGAGGGTAAGCAGAGACTGACAGCACTTGATGGACCTCACGAGACCTCTGACTTCACTTCCTCATGTCAGAGTCATCTAATTGCCTTCAGATGCACCAAAGGGCAACAGAGAGGGGGTCAGACACCTTCCCTGCCTGGACCACAGAGCCAAGGACAATCCAGCTGTAGGTAGCAAAGGCTCCAAGAATCCAAGGATCCCAGTTGGTCTCAGCTCAGTGCAATCGCAGTACAGATAGACCCTGATGGACCAGCAGCAGAGCTCACTGACACCAACCTTAGATTTATGGAGCTGCTGCCTTCCCCTTCTCCTTCCTACCTCTCTGCTGCCTCCAGGTGTGCTGCCAGTTGTGATGACACAGCACTAGGACTGAAGTAAAACATCTGACTGCAAGCAAGCAGCTGATCCAGCCAGGTAAGCGTCCTCACAAACTCCCCAGCAGTGGTACCAGACCCTGGTCTGGCTCCACACCCAACAGAGGTCCCACAGAGAACCTGCGCCAGAGCAGCACTGGTTTGTAACAACACACTGGGGGCACATCTCCAGGAAGACACCCAGAGACAAACACTGAGAGCCTTCAGCAACAAGGCAGACCAGACCCCTGAGTATCTCCAGGCTTCCCAAGGAGACCATTAACATGGCCTCCCTCCAGCACTGCCTGAGGCTGCTCGGGGCTCCTGAGCAACCCCTCCACCCTGAAGCTGGTTGTTCACCAGCACCACCACAAGGAACACAACTAAGAGCAGTGGCATCCTTACCTTGATCCTTGCCATGGCCCACTGGAAGTCACTTTGAGAGCTGAGGCTTCAGACCTGCTTCACCATCGTGCGGTGTGGCACGGAGAGGACCTCACTGTGGAAACAAGAAGCAGCAGAAGGCCCACGGGTGTGAAATGTGGTTGTCGACAGAGCACTTCCCAGCAATCAGCCTGAATTAATTGTGTGTACAGCACTGCTCAGCCCAGCCCGTGCAGGGCTGTGCAGCCTGCAGTGTCATTTCATTACCAGCCTGCTCCATCCTGATGCAATTGCTAACAGCAGCCTGCGCTGCCTTCCGTTAAGGAGAGAATGATGGAAATTCTCTTCTTGCTGCTCTTGTCAAGGTTTTTACTTTATTGGTTTTCTGCAGAATGAGGTCTACTAATTTTGGCTTTAATTTGACATTTATTAAGCAGGGGGTTTAATACAGCAACACAGATAAAAAAGACCAACACAACTGCAAAAGGAACAAAGCTTCCAGAAATGGAATTGGTGTCAAAATGAAGGAGGCTCATTTTGAAGAAATGGATTTATTTTATGAGTGGTGATTTGAGCTTTTTATTGTCTTTATTTTCAAAGTTCTGGCTGATTTTCTGACCTGAAATGATTCACATAATACCAGTTTGCAGCCCCTTTTATCTGTAGTTTTCCCAGAACTATGCTGGAGGACTTCAGCTGCATGGCAAAGGCACCACTACATCTGGCAGATCAGGGTGTGAAGACCCCAGCCCCACCCCACGAGTTTGGACATAAGCAAAAGCTCCCTTTCAGGTCACATTCCAGGTCATAGAATCATAGGATTGCTTTGGTTGGAAAAGATCCTTAAAGTCTTTTGAGTCCAAGCACCAATCTAAGACCACCACAGCCACTAGACCATGTCCCACAGTGCCATGGGCACATGTTTCTTGAACACCTGCAGGGATGGAGGTGAATGACAGCATTCAGTAGAAGGAGATGTGGAGATTAGAGCCAGGTGTGGGTTGGTTTCTTCTGCAAATGAACAAGCAACAAGACAAGAGAAAATGGCCTCAAGTTGCTCCAGGGGAGATTTAAGTTGGACAAGAGGAACAATTTCTTCCCCAAATGGGTTGTCTAGCCCTGGTCCAGGCTGCCCAGGGCAGAGATGGAGTTCCCATCTGTGGAAGGGCTTCAGAGCTGTGGAGATGTGGTGCTGAGGGTCAGTGGTTCAGTGGGGACCTGGCAGTGCTGGGCTGACAGCTGGACTGCAGCTGTCTCTGGGTGAGCCTCCTTCCCAGGGCTTGGGGCTGCTCTGGTCACATCACCCCAAGACTGGAGCCTGCAGACTTCTGCAAAATGCATTTTGCTGAGGGCAGGGGAGAAAAGTGAAAAATCCCAACTGTTGTGTGGCTTTTTCTGCTCCCAGTGCTGCAGGTGAGCAGGACTTGTACTTCGCACCCACGGGAGCCGCTGGGACTACTGATGGCTCATCTGGCACATGTCTGCTGCACAGAAATCTCCTCTCCCTGGCCAGCAGCTACATGAGGTGGGATGGAAGTGCAGAGAGGGCAGAGGATGCACACTGGTGGTTCCCAGATATTCAGGAGCCTGCAGCCAAGACAGGCTGCGAGAGGCAGACCAGGGAGCACAGAGCCCACGTGCTCGCTGCAAGAAGGAGATGCTCTTGGCCTGCTCAAGTGGGGCTGTCCCTGGTATTTCCATTTCCAGCAGTCTGATGTCTCTTGGTGATTTATTCATGACCAGTGTAGTGAAAAATTGGAAAGGACCACGGGAAAGGCATGGCCTGGAGATGCAGCAGCTGATAGAGGCTACAACTGAACTGCTGTCAGAGGCACCACGCAAGGCTTCCTCCAGTGAGTGCCAAGCTGAACCTTTCTATTACTCTGTGAACATGACCAGAGAGGCTGGCACGTGTCTGCAGCTGGGCAGAGTTGCTGTCAGATCCGCTGGAACTCGAGAAGACAAATAGAGAAGCTCCAGTGCCCTCTTCTCACACTGCAGGTGTCCACCAGCGTTCAGCGTTCAGAGGTGGGGGAGGCTTTACTGACTCACAGGACAGCTAAGGCAAAGCTGTCTCATCACCAACACAGTTTGAAGTGTGAGGGTGGAAGCACCCAGGGCAGCTCCAGCTTCCACTCCATTACCTAAGTACGTGTGAAAATCCAGCCCCTTAGAATCACAGAATCAACCAGGTTGGAAGAGACCTCCAAGACCCTCCAGTCCAACCTAGCACCCAGCCTGTCCAATCAACCAGACCATGGCACTAAGTGCCCCATCCAGTCTTTTCTTGAACACCTCCAGGGATGGTGACTGCACCACCTCCTTGAGCAGCCCATTCCAATGCCAATCACTCTCTCTGTGAAGAACTTCCTCCTAACATCCAGCCTGGATGGCAGGCTGCCCAGAGAGGTTGTGGAGTCTCCTTCTCTGGAGACTTTCAAAATACTCCTGGACATTGTGATCCTGGGCAACCTGCTGTGGGTGACCCTGTTTCAGCAGAGGATGTCCACAGATCCCTTCTAAGCCCTACCACTCTGTGACAGCAAGCCGAAGAAACCACTTTGCATCTCAGCTTTCGGGGTGCTGCATGTATGAACGAGAGGTGGGGAACTGCCCCTTCCCCAGCATTTGCCTGCAGACCTGAACTTGTGAGGAAACAAACCAAAGCAGCAATTAACTCAGAGGGGTGAAAACACAAAGCAAATAAAAAAGTTCCCCCTCATTATTGCCCACGGTTGGTGGGCAGAGACTCCGCGGCAGCAGAGGTTTGGATCCTGCTCACACTGATCACTCCTCAGCTCCACATTACCAACTGCTTGTTCTGGGCCCATGAAATTCCCCATGGACCTCTCCCAGGGCATTGCACAGCCTGGTCCTGCCTTGAAGGCACCACCAGACCTGCCTGCCCTGCTTGTCAGAGTGGACAGTGGGGCAAGTCCTCACTAGAGAGAGGAAAGGGAGAAGGGATGGCTCCCAGGGTGGGTATTCTTGAGGCTCTCAGATACCTTGGGCAGATAGGGACAGGAGTTTCTCCATCCCTGTTTGCTCTAGGCTGCTGCTGCAAAAGGTTCTCCTGGATCTCCTCAGATTTCAGGGGAAAGAGCCACCAACACCTGAATATGGGCCATGACCTTCAGCCTGCAGAAGAGAAGGCTCTGGGGAGACCTTTTTGGACCTTGCAGTACCTGAAGGGGGCTACAGGAGAGCTGGGGAGGGACCTTTTACAAGGGCTTGTAGTGACTGGATGAGAGGCAAAGGATTGAAGCTTGAGGAGGGGAGATTGGGATTGGAGATGGGAAATAAATTCTTGACAGCGAGGGTGGGGAGACACTGGCACAGGTTGCCCGGGGAGGCTGTGGATGTCCCCTCCCTGGAGGTGTGCAAGGCCAGGTTGGATGAGGCCTTGAGCAACCTGTGCTGGTGGAGGTGTCCCATGGAGGGGGTGGCTTGGAAGTGGGTGAGCTTTAAGGTCTTTTCCAGCCCAGCCTTTTCTGTGACTCCGTGAAGGAGCAGGCAAACAACCTTCCTCTGCCAGAGTGGCAGCAGAGCTGATTTCCTAATAATTTATGGCTTGAACAAAGTTGCAGAACAGCAACCAAGTATGCAGGAAAGGTTGGGGTGAAAAATTATTTACAAAGTGAATGCCCTGAAGACTCTTGTACTGGACAACAATTACGGCACCTTAATTAACTGAAATTTAGTTCTGCCGTCGACTGAGGCATGTCCAGTGCCGAAGTTTCGCCGCTGCTGCTGTCTGCGAGTGGTTAATGAATATAAATCAGCTGGTTTATAGTTAGTGAACATGTAATGGGCTTGCAACGAGTTGAATTCCAATGCAGAATGCCTGGGGATAGGAACATGCCATCCATAAAAGATATATAAATAACAGATTTACATTTCTGCAAGGAAAAGCCACAGAGCTCTGTTCCCTTCTTGATGCTCTCCCAGCCTGACAAACCTGCTCCCCAGGTCTCCTACCAGATACGGGTTAGATAAGAAGGGACTTAGGAGTTCCCTTGCCCAAGGTGCAACTCATTAGATGCCAGAATTCTTCCCTGTCCTCCAGATTTCCCTCCCAGCCATTGAGCCTTGTCCTGTGGGTTTGTCATGTGCCTGGTCAGAGCTGCTCTGGAGCAGAGCCCGAGGGGCAGGGGCACTGAAGGTGACTCCTGAAGGTGTAGAGCACACGGTGCAGCCTGAGCCCAAGGCAAGTGAGGCCATCAGAAAGAGGAGTGCTGCCTTCACTGGGTTTGGTGGCAAAGCCTGGGGACAGGTGGCAGAAGCAAGGTGGTGCTTTTGCTGAAGCTCCTTTTGGGTGAGCCTTTCGTGGCATTGATATGAAAAGGCAGACAGCCAAGGCTCCATCTCTAGAGGTAACTCAGGCTGAAGACCTCATGCTCACCTCTCCTCCCACTCTGCAGTCAGTCAAGAGTGCAGGCTGCAAACAAACAAACCTCTCCAAGTTCCTCGCTGGAGGAATGACCTTTACCTGGTGCCAAGTGCATGCTGGTGGGAGGGGCAGGGCTGCCTAAAGAGCCCTTGCAGCTGGGTAAATCTCTTTGCCCAACTTTGGCTTCATCCAAGACGTTCAGTTCCAGGCCAGGGATGGGAGAGTGTTGACATCTGGGGTGCACAGCAAAGGAGGCTCTCACCCCACTCTGACCATTACAACTCCTTCAGGTCCCCCGATGCTGGACTGCCCAGGAGATGACAGCCCCAATGCTCTCCTCTGCCTAGAGTTCTCAGGGAGTCACCAAGCCTGAGGTGGGAAAGGCCATTAGCAAGAGCCTTGGTGTCAGCTCTCCCCATCTCAGCTCTTTCCATTTCCTTGCTGCAGGAGCCAGAAATTGTGAACTTTATTTATTGCACAAATTAGGGACAAGAAAATGATTTTCTTAATGTGAGACGTGATGAATGCTCACAACTCTCCACCCTGCCAGGAAGAGGGGGTTACACTGAAAATTATTTACAAAGCATGTGCTACCCTGCAGGGATATTTGCTCAGGCAGGGGAGCTCTGCAGACGTTGTTGACAAAACCAAAGCCATTTTGGGGAGCATTACACCCAGCATCTCCATCTGATCTGGATAGCAGCTGGCTCCTGCCCAGGCCAGGAGGCAGCTCTGGCCCAGCACTCTCCAGGCACCCCCCACAAAGACGGTCAGTTGTAGGATTAGGGGAACAGATGGATAAAAACCTCTGCAAGCTGTTCCTGCACCTCTAAATATTGATGTGAAGGGTTTATTCCTTTACAATGTATAAAAATTGTCATAGATCCATCACTCAGGTTAAAAAATCACAGACTCATGGAACTGTCTTTGTTGGAAAAGAGCCCTAAGGTCACTGGAGCCAACTGTCAATCTAAGACTAGTAAAAAAGTTTCTCCTCATGTTGAGGTAGAACTCCCTGGGTTCCAGTTTGTGTCCATTGCCCCTTGGCCTGTCAGAGGGCACCAGTGAGAAGAGCCTGATCCCTTCTTGACCCCCTGCAGATACTTGTAAACATTGACCAGATCCCCTCTCAGCCTTCTCTTCCCCAGGCTAACCAGCCCCACGGCTCTCAGCCTCTCCTCATCAGACATGTTCCAGGTCCCTCATCGCCTTCCACTGGACTCTCTCCAGTAGTTCCCTGTCCCTCTTGAAGTGGGGAGCCCAGAACTGGACACAACACTCCAGCTGTGGCCTCACCAGGGCAGAGTGGAGTGGGAGGAGACCCTCCATTGACATGCTGGCCACACACTTCTCCATGCACCCCAGTAGCCCATTTGTTTTCTTGGCCACAAGAGCACATTGCTGTCCCAGGGAGAACTTACAGTCCACTGGGACTCCAAGACCCTCCTGCTACTTTCCAGCAGGTCAGCCCCTAACCTGTACTGGTACCTGGTGTTATTCCTCCCCATGCAGAGGAAGGCTGCTGCCTGACCAGACCTTGGCCTCCTGTTCCTAGCACTGTTCCAGGAGTGCCTGCACACAGCACCAGGACACATTGCTGATCCCCTCTGATTAAACCTATGGGTCTTAAACTTGGTGGTCAGTCAGGCCTTTGAGCAATCCCAACAGATGACAACATCCCTGTGCTCAGCCATCCCAATGACTGCAGGAGATTGGCTCAGCCAGCATCTCCCCCAGCTCAGTGCCATGCAGGGCCCTGGCCCTGCCAGACAAGATGCTCAGGTTGGTCCTTACAGAACCACACCAGGGATGAAACAAAGCCTCCCCTCCTGCTGGGCTCACAGGCTCAGCTTGGCTCTAACCGTCAGAATGCAAGATCCACGTGGCAGGAAGGGATGAATCAGCCTTCAGACCTTCCTTCTGCCTCCTCCAGCCCCGCTGCCCTCCCCAAGCTGAGTGACCCCAACAAGTGTCACCCATCCAGCTCCTAGTTTCCCAGCACAGCAGCAGCAGAAAGCCTCTTTGCACAGACAGTTGTGCCCCTCACATTTTCACGGATCCACAGAACAGGTTGGGTTGGAAGGGACCTTAAAGATCACCCACTTGCAACCCCCTGCCAGAGGGGCAGGGACACTTCCACTAGCCCAGGTTGCTCCAGGCAAGACCTTTTTCCTAATCTCCAAGCTAAGCCTCTGGTGTAACTTGAGGCCATTTCCTCTTGCCCCATGTCTGGTTAGTCAAAGGGCAACTCTTCTTCCACGTCCCCTCCAGAGCAGCATGTACCTCTCAGGAGAAGACCCCCAAAAGAAGACCTCCTCCTTCCTTGGCATCCCTTCATGCAGCTCTGAAAACTCCTTGCCCCCACTGCCTCTAGGGCTCCTGACCTCTGGCTGGAGGTGACACGGCAGGAGGCAGATGGAGCAGGATGATGGCTGCAGTTCCACTAACCAATCCCTCTCACTTCTACTGCAGCTGTACTTGGTGGGCAAACGTGATCTCTGCAGAGACAAAGCCTCATTCTTCTCTCTTGTACCAGGTTTAAATCAATACTAACCTGGGGCTGCTTGGAAATATTTAATGAAAACAGTTTTGACAGAAAATTGGATTCTTGATGAGGCAAAATATTCCTTTTCAAGAGAAGTTGCACTTTGTGGGAAAGCCAAAACTTGCCCAGTTTGTACTGAAAGGTCAAACTGCATGAAGCAGATATTTCCCCCCGCCCCGAGTCACAGAACATTACAGGTTGTAAGTGACCTCTGGAGATTGAGTCCAACCCCTCTGCCAGAGCAGCATCACCTAGAGTAGGTCACACAGGAACATATCCAGACAGGTTTTGAATGTCTCCAGAGATGGACTCTACCACTTCTCTGGGCAGCCTGCTCCAGGGCTCCAGCACCCTCTCATTAAAGAAGTTGCTCCTCATGTCTAGATGGAATCGCTTTTGCTCCAGTCTGTGCCCATTACCCTGGGCATCACTGAACAAACCCTGGTCCCATTCTGCTGCTACCCACCCTTGGAGTGTTGCTCAGCACTGATGAGGTCCCCCTCAGGCTGCTCTTCTTCAGACTAAGCAGCCCTTTGCTACTGCTGCTGCAGGTTATCAGAGGGTGTGCAGGCAACAGAACCAGAAGCCCTGTGACACCCACTGAAAGCTCTGCAGGGGGTGACAGTCACAACCTTCATGCTGTGACTTATCCTGCTGTGACAAACACCACAGAATCATTGAATGGTTTGGGCTGGATTGGAAGGGACCTTTAAAGGCCATTGAGTTCCACCTTGTGCAGTCAGCAGACAAACCCAATTAGATGATGTAGCTCAGAGCTTTGTCAAACCTGACCATGAATGTCTCCAGAGATGGGGACTTCACCACCTCTCTGGGCAACCTGTTCCAGTGTCTCACCACCCTCACTCTCAAGAATGTCTTCCTTATCTCCAGTCTCACTCTTTCCTCTTCCAGCTCAAAGCCATCATCCCTCATGTCACTCCCAGCCCTTGTTAAAAGTCCCTCCCCAGCTCTCCTGGAGCCCCTTCAGGTGTTGGAAAGCTGCTCTAAGGTGTCCCTAGAGCCTGCTCTTCTCCAGGATGAAAAGCCACAACTTTCCTCGCCTGTCCCCATGCTCCAGGTGAGGTCTCAGCAGAGCAGAGGAGAGGGGCAGAGCCCTGCAGGGCCCAAGGGCACATGGTGCACACTGGGAGGAGGAGGAGCAGGACCTGGAGCTGTGGGATGGAGTGAAGCCAGCGCAGACATCACAGAGAACCTGGAGGGTTTTGGCTGCTGTTCTTCACCTTGAGGTGAAATTAGTGATGGCAAAAAAAACCTTACTCAGGTCTTGGATAATGACTATCCCATTAAAGAATCAGCTGAGATGATGTCATTGGTGCTTTTCTAAACCTCAGTGACAACGAGACTGATGAGACCTAAAGCCCTGGCAGCTCCTCTGCCTGGAGAAGAGCAAGACAGAAGGATTTGCTGTTTTACTGGGCTGCAGATTTCATGGCATTAAAGAACCCAAATGAAACTCTCCCCGGGAATATGGGCACCCCCTGCCCATCTCCAGAAGCACACCTCTGACACCACAGCTCCTGAGCAAAGCACTGCAGCACCTCACAGTCAGCATCTGGGCTTGCACCAGAGCTTGGCAGGACCACGGAGACGTAGCAGTGCCCTGTCCAACCCAAACGATTCCCTGGTTCTCTAACCCTGTGTGTGTGTCTTTTAATTTATTGGTTTTAGCCATAAAAAAGAGCCAAATAAAAGAAAGCATCAGCCCGAGGCATTGCCACATCCTTAGCATGCAGGGTTATACATTTTAGGGCACAAATACAAGAAAACAGGGGAAAAAAAAGAGGAAAAGTAGAGAGAAAAAAAAAGAGGAGCAAATAAAAAGGAAGAAAAGAGGAAAGGGGGGGGAAAGGAGAAATAAAAGGAAAGGCAGAGCAGAGCAGGCTGCTCCTCTGCTTTTCCGCCCGTGCCTGGGTGTCAGGAGCAAGAAATGAGCAGCTGCCCCGCGGTTGAATTTAGAGTGTTCATTAATAGGAGATGATGCCATATGCTCAGCACTCTGCCTTTTGCCTTTTTTCAGTGCAGCCGCCAATTTGAGCGAGTTTCTAATTAGTAATGGGATAATGAGAGCATTCAGAGGCTAATGTGGTGGGTGGGGAAGCAGAGGGCTGGGCTGCTGTGGACCGGGAGCCTTGCTGCTGGAATCCCGCTGAAGGGAGGATCCCGGGAAGAGGCTGCGGCCTCTGGCCAATGAAGGGTCACGGGGAGGGGAGCATCTATCAGGGCTGGGGGGAAGGTGACACCACTCGGGCTGCTTCAGCTTCAGCCAAGGAACATCTTGGAAGGGAATATATTTCAGCAAAGGTTGGGCTGAAGCACAAAGGAGGTTCTGGGTGGGAAAGCCCTGCAGAAGAAGATTGACAGAATCACAGAATGGGTTGGGTTGAGTGGGACCTTAAAGGTCATCCAGTTCCAACCCCTTGCCATGGGCAGGGGCACCTCCAGTTAGGGTTGCTTAAGGCCTCATCCAAGCTGGCCTTGAGGAGCAGCAGTCACAGAATTACTGCAGCACAGCATGGTAGGGATTGGAAAGGACCTCTGGAGACCATCATGTCCAACCTGCCTTCAAGAGCAGAGTCACTGAGGGCAAGTCACATAGGAATGCAACCAGGTGGGTCTTAAAAGCCTGCAGAGGAAACTCCATCACCTCTCTGGGCAGCTTGCTTCAGTGCTCTGCCACTCTCACAGTAAAGAAGCTCCTCCTCATGTTTAGATGGAACTTCTGTTCCAGTTTGTGCCCTCTTGTCCTGTCATGGGCACCACTAAGAAGAATTTGGTCCCTCTTCCTGACACCCACCCCTCAGGTATTTGTGAGTATTGATGAGATCCTCCCTCAGCCACCACTAAGAAGAATTTGGTCCCTCTTCCTTACACCCACCCCTCAGGTATTTGTGAGTATTGATGAGATCCTCCCTCAGCCTCCCCCTGCCCCAGGCAGCACTAAGCTCCCCCCAGCTCCAGGCATGCTGTGTCTCCTACAGGCAGCCTCTGCACAGAAGCCAGGACACACACAGAGATTTCTTTTCAATGAGCCATAATTAATTTTCCTTTTACACCACAGGAAGCCATTTTTTACTAATGGCTAAGCTGAAGTCCAGGAGGTCTCCTCCTCTGGGACAGGTTTTACTGTACCAGTTCAGCACCTCTAAGCGAGCCAATAAAGTTCTACGACTGCAGGGGCTCCCTGGTGCCTCCTTGCTGTTGCCTGGTGCCACACAGGAAAGCTTTACAGGGGCAGATGTCTGACATGGGCAGAAAATGAGGAGACTGGGTAGGAGGGAATCAAGCTGAGCAGAAAGGCAACCACCTACCTGAGAAGAATCATAGTTTCTGACCAAAGAGATTCTGTGATTGACTTCCCACACTTGGGTGAGGGAGAGGAGGGAAGGGGCATGGGCCATGCCAACATGGGGAGATGTGCTTGGCTCTCCCAGCTCTGGAGAGCCCCACAGCCAACCAGTCTCACTGCTCCACAGCTCCTACCCTCTACCACCACTGCCCACCAGGTGCAGCCCATTAAGGAGAAATCAACACCCACCACAGTGCCTGTGCTGGTGAGCAGCACTCAGCTCTCCTTCAGGAGGCTTCTACAGCTAAGGCTGAGTCCCAGATGACACTGGGGTGTAATCACCCAGCCCATCTTATGGACCTTGGTGGCCCAGTTGCACTACTCCCATCTGAGAGCTGGTTCAAGAATAAGGAGCAGCCACCAGCACCTCCAGCCATTGAGATATGTGGGCATGATGATGCCTGAAGAACATGCTCCATGCTGGGAAGTGTCTGCTGCAGAGGGCCCTGTGTCAAGGGAGGTAGGACCTGACCAGAGGCAGCTTGAGCTGCCGCAGTGTGGTCAATCCAAATAGCCTCAACCCACCTCATCTGTACAACTTTGTCAAAGTCTCCCATTCCTCTCCCAATACTCCTTTAAACTTCCAAGCCAGCTTTGCAAACCTCCCACTTATTTTCCTGTTGTGGTGACAGGACAAGGGGCAATAGACTGAAACTGGAGCAGGGTAGATTTAGGATGGACATCAGGAGGAAGTTCTGCACAGTGAGGGTGGTGAGACACTGGGAAGGGTTGTCCAGAGAAGCTGTGGATGTCTCACCCCTGAAGGTGTTCAAGACTGGGCTGGATGAGGCTTTGAGCAACCTGGGCTAGTGAGAGGTGTCCCTGCCTATGGCTGGAGGGTTGAAACTGGATGATCTTTGAGGGCCTTTCCAACCCAAACCATTCTATGAATCTTTCAGGTCTCTTCCAACTCATGCCATCCTGTGATTCCATGCCACACAAGGTGCTCTCCAGACCTCTGCTCAGGAACACTTGCTCCTTCCCAACACGTGTGTGTGTCCCCAGGGAGATGGAGCAGAGAAGCTGACACCTCAGAGGAGGTCTGGAGATGAAAAATGTCCTAGAAGTGACACAGCCAGCTCAGCCCCAGGGCTAGCAGCTGCAGTGCCCTGTCCCAAGCCACCCATGCAGTGCCCACTGGGATCCCACCCTGCAAAAGCCTAAGCTGAGTGGCACATGGCAACTCCTGCCAGGGCTCCTCTCCTGCCAGAGGGGTCTGGGAAGTTTTGCCAGCCTGGCTCTCACAGGCTGCTCATTTCAGCTTGCTCGAAATGTTCTCCAGCTGAACGCTGAGCGAAATAAATTCAGATCCTGCTCTGCAAATGACACTGCACATAAATATTCAGTAAATTAGCAGCACACTTTTATAGATTTATCAGTCATTGCTGGCACAGAATGACAGGCAATGTTGTAGCTGAAATATTAATGCTGACAAATTAATGATTTCTGAGTAAATGATGTCATTTTTGCACCGTTTCATTAAAATTTACTCACTTTCAATATCAGCTTCATTTCTATGCCAAAAAAAAAAATTAAAATAATTTTCATTCTCTTTCTCTCTCTTTTCCTCCAGGAGCCTTTTTTGAACCCAAAAGGCATAAATTTACTGCTGCTTTGCTCCGAGGAAGAGGAGTGTGAAGTTTGCAGAGGGGACAGGCAGTGGAGCATCCCTGTCCCCTAAAACTTCTTTGTTGTGAGGGTTCAGAGCCCTGGAGCAGGCTGCCCAGAGAGGTTCTGGAGTCTCCTGCTTGGGAGAGGTTCCAAACCCATCTGGGCACTGTGATGCTGGGCAAGCTGCTGTGGGTGCCCTGCTTTAGCAGGGGGGTTGGGCTGGACAATCTCCAGAAGCCATCACGATGGGGTTCTGGGATTCCACCCTGCAAGGGAACCACATCCTCCCTCCACACCGTGCTAGACCCATGTGCTCCTCACTGGAAACCCTGCCAAGGTGCTGTGAAACACTCCCTGCTTTGGTGGGACCTCACTGCTGAGAGCACTTACAACCAGCAGACCCCACCAGAGCACTGCTGGCCCTCTGCTGCAAAGCCTGTGTCCACTGCACAGGGGGAACCACCACAGCAACCTCTATACCATGCCAGGCATCGGCAAGGAGAGCCTTTCCCACTGCCTTTCCTCATCCTGGAGGCTTCACAGCACCCCCTAGGCCCCATGGTGAGGGGGGATAGGCTGCAAGAACAAGGCAGGTGGAGAGGTGGATGTCGAGGCGTCCACCACAGCCAACCCTACACACACTGAGAGGTCCCCAGAGCCCTCTCAAAGCAGGGGCTGAGCATCTTTGGGGCTCATGGGAGTTCTGAGAGAAGGGAGATGCTTTCACTACCTGTGGTTGCTTTAAGCAATTCACTCCCTGCCACCCGTTGCCCTCTCTAATGCACCACATTGGGTACTCCTGGCAAATTGCTCCATCAAAAAACCTCCCCACCCTGTCTGTCATCCTGCCCAGGACTGAAGATGTCTCTGACAGGTGACTGACAAAGAGAGTTGTAGTAGGGAAAAAAAAAGAGGTGGGGGGGAAGGGAAAAAAAAAAGGGGAGGGAGAGGGGGAAGGAAAAAAGAAAGAAAAAAGAAGAAAAAAGAGAGAGAGAGGAAGAGAGAAGAGCCCAGAGCAGACTTTACCCAGGGTTCCCTGGGCTGAGCTCTATCAGTCAATCTCCAGGCTAATTCGTGTCAGTTCTTGTTTCCTATCTCCTTGAGTCTCCAGCGGAAGGTTGATAAAATTGAAGTGGAAATGAAGTTGGATGCACAGGAGGATACAGACAACAATAGCCTGGTGAAATGGGTTTGTATCCCTGATACACTCTTTGGAGCATCAGGATTCGTGGTGACCTTGACAGTGTCCTTGGGAGAATAGAATGAAAGAAAAGAAAAGGGAGAATTTCTATCTCTGAGAAGAAATCCAAGCCAGGAGCCACATTTACCACAGCCTCTGCAGCAGGAAGGGGCCAGGCTGGCTCCCAGCGTCATCTTCCCAGCCCATTTATCCAGAGGGAATTTCCGTCTGCACAAGCACTTCCTCAGCTACCTAGCTCCAAGGTGAAGAGAGAGCCCTGCACCCAGGCTGCCAGCTGCTCCTTGTAAGAGACTCTCTGAGGCTTCACTTAGTTGTTGATGAATAGAAGAAAGTGTAGAGAATCACGGACGGGTTTGGGTTAGAAAAGGCCTCTAAGATCATGGAGTCCAACCATCAACCCAACAGCACAGCATGCGTCTGGCCAGGCTGCCTGGACCAGTTGTCCACCCTTCCTGAGGATCATCTCCAAGCAGCCCTCACCAAGGTGCTGCTGGTTAAACACAAGCTGGACCCCTGCTCGCCACCCCTTAAATGCAAAGATGGAGAATAACAGTGCTGAGGTGGAGATGGGAGAGGGGCAGAGAGCCCCTGGGGAAAGAGTTGATCCTCAGAGGAGAGGCTGAGAGACATGGAGTTCTTTAGCCCAGAAAAGAGCAGACTGAGAGGGGACCTTCTCAATGTTCAGCAAGAGCTAAAGGCCATGATGATGGGGCTGGGCTTTTCTCAGTGGTGGCCAGTGACTGGGCAAGGGGCAATGGACACAAACTGGAACCCAGCAGGTTTCACTTGAACTTAAGGGGAAACTTCTTCACTGTGGGGGTGCTGGAGCCCTGGAGCAGAGAGGCTGTGGAGTCTTCTTTGGTGACTTTCAAAACACCCTTTGGCTTCCTCCAGGGACTCCTGTCTGTGGCCACACTGTCCTGCCTGAATGATGGAGCAAGGGTTTCCCACAACACTCAGGGCAGCCCTGGAGCCAGGAGTGAATTGCAGTTGCAGACAGCTACAAAGAGCAGCCACTTGTCTTTAGCTGCTCCTTCCAGATTGCAGCCTCAAGGCTCAGCACTGACACCAGGGCCAGAGGATTTTGCAGGCCTGCTCCAAGCCCTGGGGAGATAAGACAAGAGGAGCTCTCCCTGTGGGGACTCAGTTCATACAGCATCACGTTTTAGCCTGGTGGAAAGATTTGTTAATGCTAATTTGGTAGCACTGATGATGAGGAACAAGGACAGGGAGGTAGAACTGACACCTTTCCTCAGTGCAAAATGAAAGAAATGGAGCTGGGTTGGAGGTGAGTGGAGCTGAGACCCCATAATGAGTGGAGCTAAGATCCCATACTGAGTGGAGCTGAGACCCGATACTGAGTGGAGCTGAGACCCTGTATTGAGTGGAGCTAAGATCCCATACTGAGTGGAGCTGAGACCCCATACTGAGTGGAGCTGAAACCCTGTATTGAGTGGAGCCAAGATCCCATACTGAGTGGAGCTGAAACCCCATGTTGAGTGGAGCTAAGACCCCATACTGACATACTGAGTGGAGCTGAAACTCTGTATTGAGTGGAGCCAAGACCCCATAATGAGTGGAGGTGAGACCATGTATTGAGTGGAGCCAAGACCCCATAATGAGTGGAGGTGAGACCCCATGTTGAGTGGAGCTGAGACCCCATACTGAGTGGAGCTCAGACCCTGTATTTAGTGGAGCTAAGACCCCATACTGAGTGGAGCTGAAACCCCATGTTGAGTGAAGCTAAGACCCCATACTGAGTGGAGCTGAGACCCCATGTTGAGTGGAGCTGAGACCCCATACTGAGTGGAGCTGAGACCCCATGTCGAGTGGAGCTGTGATCTTGTATTTGCAAGAAGCAAGCCCAAGCCTACGACACTTCCTCTGAGGGAGGAAGTGGCAGTGGCCTTGTTCCCCACAACAGTACCCTGGAGCAGATGCACCCTGGGGCCACCACACGCCCACTATCACCAGCAGCCTTGCCGGGGTTTGGCTAATAAGAACCAGCTGGGTTTTTCCACTCTGATAGCTGTGAGAAACTGATGACAACCTGTTTGACCACTGACCTCTGAACTTGACCCCTTGCTAATACCTTCAGCTGCTGATTGTCATGGGTGGCTGGCAGAGCCCTTTGTCTTTTGCTGTTTTGGAGTCCAGACAGATAAATGATTTCTATTTGTCCTCTGGCGCAGCGGAAGAGCTGATCGATATTAGCCACGAATGATGTCAAGGATTTGTCGCCACAGCTTATGAATGACAAAACGCTACCCAAAAAAACACCTTTTGGGGCAAAAGATTGAAAGCTGGAAGGGTTTATTGATTTTTGCTTTCTTAAATAGCAGCTCAAGCCACAAAAGAGAAAACGAAAAGCTTTGTGTGCTAAAATGCAGCAAAAAGCTTCCTCGAGCACAACGATTAGATCAGCTCCCGCATGTAAGCGCCCCGTGCCGTGCCACAGCCAGCTTGCTCAGCCCTGCCTGCTAAGCCCACTGCAATTTCCACCCACTTCTCCTTATTTACAAATACCAAAAAAAAGCATTTTGTAGTGCAATATCAGCCTCAGGAACAAATGCTGCTCTGCCTGCTGGCCACTGCTCAGGCAGGAGATGTTTGTGCATCTCCCAGGCAGGCAGAGAGCTCAAGGGAGCAGAAGGAAAGCTCTGAGGGCCCTTCCTGACTATCAGAGAAACACAGAATCAAGGACTTTGGAAAAGCCTTCTAAGATCATAGAGCCCAACCTTCAACCCAGCAGCCCGCTGGCCACTAAACCATGTCCCCAAGGGCCATGGCCACATGTTTCTTGAACATCTCCAGGGATGGAGACTCCACCACCTCCCAGGGCGGTTCAGAGATTGCCCTGAGCACTTCTGTAGCGAAGAAATTTTTCCTTATCTCCAACCTAATCCTCTCCTAGCACAATTTCAGGCCACTTCCTTTCATCCTTATCACCTGATACTAGGGAGAAGAGCCCAACCCCACCTCACTGCAGCCTCCTTTCAGGAGCTGTAGAGATCCATGAAGTCCCCACTCAGCCTCCTCTTCTCCAACCTAAACACCCACTCAGCCTCCTCTTCTCCAACCTAAACACCCTCAGCTCCCTCAACTGCTCCTCACCAGTCCTGTTCTCCAGACCTTTTCCCAGCTTTGTTTTCTTTCTCTGGACACACTCCAAGCAATGTGGAGAAAGAGCTAAACCAGCTCATTGCCAGCAGGGCAACGTGGCTGTGGTTTAGACATGGACATGCCCCCTCCAGAACCGGCACAGGTTCAGAGCTGTGCAGGAACATCTCCACGTGCAGCCTTTCTGCAAGTCCCCAGATAACCCTGTCTGTGAAAGCACAGCACTGCTGGGACCAGCTTCTAAAACAGTCTTCTGCTGAAGTTCTGAGCTTTGGCAATTCTGGGGAACAATTTCTGTTTTCACAGATGCATTTTGAAGAATGTTTGCTGAGCAGCAGAAAAACAAGGAGCTGGGCTTCCAGCACTGCATAGTGTGTCACAGAATTGTTTTGGTTGGAAGAGATCTTTAACATTGTTGGTCATGGAGACTAACCTTCAGCCCATGGACACGTCCTTCACACCCTCCCTCACAGCCACATCCCACCCTAGAATGGGAACTAGGATTATAAATTTGTCTCCCAGCAGAAAGTTGACCTTCCCAAACAAGCAGGATCCTCACTGCCCTCTGCACCCCACAGAACACAGGCTTGGTGAGGAGCAGACAGTAACCACACCTTGCAATAAGAGTGGCACTTGCAGCCTGGCACCACAACTAATGTCTGAAGAGGATTTAAAGAGGGGAGACCCAGAGCAATGGTGAACTCCAGAGATAAGGATCACCAGGCTAATCCCCATTATGAGGAAGCTGAAAAGTGGAGATGAGAAGGTCCCAGTCCCAGTGCTCTGGAGCCAAGAGCACTTGGGCAGATGTTGGTGTGAGGGCAGCAGAAGGCTGCTGAGCTGGGTGAATCCCCACCACAGAGCAGCTTTTCCCACCACATCTTTCCTCCTCAAAGTTTGACATCACTCAGCTCACTGGCCAAAAGAGGCTTCAAAACTCCGTGTCAACCCTAGATGAAACCAGAGAGTTTCTCCCAGCTCCCACCCAGTCCCAGCCTTGCTTGAAGTTCAGTGACCCTTGCCAAGCCCTCAGGTAGTGATGGATGCCTGTCTGGGAGCAGAGGAGTCTGATTTCAGTGGCACAAGGCCTGGATCTGGGGAAGGAATTTCCTTGACTCAAAAGGTTGGAGCTGGCTGGGATGAGGGAGGCCTCTCCTCCCAGTGTGGCAGATGTGTATGAGCCACAAAACACATCAGGTTCTTTTGCTCAGGAGCTTTGACTACTGAGATGAGAGAGCACCTGGGAGCACCTCTTCTGTGAGGACAAAAAGAACACAAAACTTGGGGACTGAGCAGGGACCTCACCCACAGCTCTAAGCATGTTTGCTGGGTGTGTTTTGGACAACCTGGAGTGCATCAAGAAGAATGTGGCAAGAAGGTTGAGTGAGCTTCTTCTCCTCTACTCTGCCCTAATGATAGGATCCTGTGTCCTGTTCTAGGCTCCCCAGCTCAGGAAGCAGAGGGACTTGCTGCAGAGGGCACAGCAGAGGGATGCAAAGATGATGAGAGGTCTGGAACCTCTCAGTGATGAGGAAAGGCTGAGAGAATTGGGGCTGATTAGACTGGAGAAGAGCAGCCTGAGGGGGATCTCATCAGTGCTGATCAACACTCCAAGGGTGGGTGGCAGCAGGATGGGACCAGGCTTTGTTCAGTGGTGCCCAGTGACAGGACAAGGGGTAATGGGCACAGAGTGGAACAGAAGAGATTCCATCTGGACATGAGGAGGAGCTTCTTTAATGTGAGGGTGCTGGAGCCCTGGAGCAGGCTGCCCAGAGAGGTGGTGGAGTCTCCATCTCTGGAGACATTCACCTGGGCATGCTCCCGTGTGACCCCTTCTAAAGGACCCTTCCTGGGCAGGGGGCTTGAACCCAATGATCCCCAGAGATCCCCTCCAACCCCTGCCATGCTGTGAACACGATGCTGTTTGAACCATTTTCCTCCAAAAATCGATGTTTTGATCCTGAGCCTCCTGAGGTCTGGGAGCATTCAGCTCCTAGCTCACATGCCCACCATGGCATTGCAAACTATCTAAGCCACTCCCTGCCCACATCATTCCTCCCCTCCCCTTTGAGCTTTGATGTGGATCGGTGAAGTGCATCCCACTGCCGGTGCCAAAGGAAGTTCTCGAGACAATGGGAGCTGTGCTGTGCTCATGGCTCTTTGCTCTTGGTTTGTGCTCCTGGGGCAGCTCTACAGCTGCTTCCCCAAAGCTGCAGAGCTCACATTTCATGTCTGTATTATTCATTATAGAAGAAGCCAAATTCCTGCACAACCTCCTGGATCCCAGCAAAAACTGGTTCTAGCCATCTGCCTAACAAGCTAGGTGGCTCCAGCTATGGGCTCTGCACTAGAAGCCTGTGGTCAATGGGATGGAATCTAGTCGGAGGCCTGTGACTAGTGGGGTCCCACAGGGGTCAGTACTGGGACCAGTTTTGTTCAATATATTCATCAGTGACCTGGATGAGAGCACAGAGTGCACTGTCAGCAAGTTTGCTGATGGCACAAAACTGTCTGGAGTGGCTGCCACACCAGAGACTGTGCTGCCATTCAGTGAGACCTGAACAGGCTTGGAGCAGGGCGGGGGGGGGGAGCAGGGTGAAAATGAATGAAATTCTACAAGGACAAGTGTAGAGTTTGGCACCTGGGGAAGAACAACCCCAGGGATCAGTATAGGTTGGGGACTGACCTGTTGGAAGGCAGTGAAGGGGAAAAGGATTTGGGGGTCCTAGTGGATGGGAGGTTGACCATGAGCCAGCAATGTGTTCTGGTGGCCAGGAGGGCAATGCCATTATGGGGTATATTAGAAGGGCTGTGGTTAGTAGGTTGAGAGAGGTTCTCCTGCCCCTCTGCTCTGCCCTGGTGAGGCCTCATCTGGAGTACTGTGTCCAGTTCTGGGCCCCCCAGTTCAAGAGGGACATAGAACTGCTTGAGAGAGTCCAGAACAGACCCACAAAGATGCTGAAGGGAATGGAAGATCTCTGTTATGAGGAGAGCCTGAGGGAGCTGGGGCTGTGCTGCTTGAAGAAGAGGAGACTGAGAGGTGACCTCAGCAATGGTTATCAGTATGTACAGGTGAGTGCCAGGAGGCTGGAGCCAGGCTCTGCTGGGTGATGCCCAGTGACAGGACAAGGGGCAATGGATGGAACCTGAGGCATAGGAAGTTTCATTTAAACATGAGGAGGGATTTTTTCCTTGTGAGGGTGACAGAACCCTGCAACAGGCTGCCCAGGGGGGTTGTGGAGTCTCCCTCTCTGGAGATATTCAAGACCTGCCTGGACACTTTCCTGTGTGATCTGGTAAACTGATCCTGCTCTGGCAGCGGGGGTTAGACCGGATGAGCTTTTGAGGTCCCTTCCAGCCTCTGACACTCCATGATTCTATGACTCTATAATAAAAGGCACAGCCTGGCTTCTGCTTTTAGAACTGAGACACAATAAAAAATGCCTTGAATCTGAACTCAGTCTCCAAAGGAACCCAGGCTTCCATGGAATCCCAGCATGGCAGGGGTTGGAGGTGACCTCTGGAGATCATCCAGTCCAATCCCCCTGCCAAATAGGGTCACCCAGAGTTGAACACACAGGAACACATCCAGGTGGGTACTGAAAGTCTGCAGAGAAGGAGACTTCACAACCTCTCTGTGCAGCCTGCTCCAGAGCTCCAGCACCCTCACATTAAAGAAGTTTCTCCTCACACTGATGTGGAACTTCCTGGATCCCAGTTTGGGTCCACTGCCCCTTGTCCTGTCACTGGGCACCACAAACAGAGCCTGGGCCCTTCTTGCCCTCCATCTCTCAGATACTTAAAGACATTGATCAGATCCCCTCTCAGTCTTCTCTTTTCCAAGCTAAGCCCCAGGTTCTCCCAGCCTGGCCTCACCAGATGTTTCTGTCCATTCCAGGACAACATGGGCTCAGCTTTCCCACCAGGGATATTTCACACCCCACTCACAGTGGTGAGGATGCTTTCACGGAAGTGTCTTCTAGAGTAATAAAGCATCTCCAAGTGTGGGGATTAAAGCATAACCCAATTTCTTTATCAAATAAAGATGCCACCGTGGCCTTTGAAACACAAAGGAAGAAGTTCCCTCACTCTGCTGAAACTCCAATCACACAGGACACTGCCAGCGGCATGCCCGGTGCTGCAGACACCAGCACCACCTCACAATGACAAACAGAGAGGGCTCGGCCTTTCCTCCACCTGCTCACACTTCTGCATAATATGTGGAAAGAGGGATTAATCCCCACAGTTTGCTTTTCCATCTGCATGGCATCAAAGGTAACCCCTGTCAGCCCCCAGGCACAACTCGCGTGTAGGAGCGGGGAGCACCCTGCTCGGCCCCAGCGCCGCCTCTGCGGGCCCTGCCTGCTTCACTGCAGTTTTACACTCCAGGAAGATGTTTTGTGCAGTTTCCACTGTGGGTGTTGTAATTAAAAAGTGGTGAGCTCCATACAGGCAGGCAGCTCCTGTCAAGCTCTCTTTGTCTGCCACTTGAATACCAGCAGTGGTGTTTAGCTCTGCAGTCAGAGCTTGCTTTTGGATGCTGAGCACTTTGCAAAGGAGCTGAGTCTTGGAGTGATGCTCAGCAGCTGAGAAGTTAATCATGAGGACACTCCTCCCTCCGGCAAAACAAAAAAAAAGGAAATGGGAAAGAAAAAGGAAATACGGGAAAGAAAAAGGGAATGGGAAAGAAAAAGGAAAGGCAAACAAGAACTTCACCCCAAGCTCTGTAAAATCTCCATCTCTGACACTCGGGGCTGTCTTCAAACAGATCTAATCCCCTCTTCAATCATTCTATCCAGAGCAGAGAGTAGGGTCCTGGCTGCTCTGGCTGCTGGAGGATGACTCCGACAGGGAGTTGCAGCAGGCAGCCAACGCACCACGTCCCCCACCTCAACGTGAGAGGCCAAATCGCAGCAGCAGGGGAAGTCACCAGCAACCCAAAGAGCGACTGCAGCTATCTGCTGTGGAGCAGAGCCCCTGCACCCCAGCCACGGGGGCAGAGGAGGTGTTCTCTGAAGAACTGGCTCTTTCCCCATGCAGAAGAGTAAAGAAATATCTGCAGGACCAGTGGGTTTGGCAGCTCAGCCTCACCAGCAGCAAGGAGGAGCCAGGTGCTGGGCACAGACCAAGGTCGGAAGCGTTCCCACGTTGCAGGGAGAGGAGGCGGTGAGAATCAGGCTTGTATCTGACCCCCCGGAACACACTCCAGGCCCAGCCTCTCTAGCAGATTGACTCCAAGTGCAGCTCTACGGCCAGAAAATCTTAGATCTTAACTTTATAATACCAGCCTCCATTCTAGCTGACATTGATTTTTCCTCTAAGTGTCAGTGTAAATCCACGAGTTGGCTCATGCACGAGAGGAGGAGGAGGAGGAGGAGGAACAACCCCCCAAAATTTAGGTTTTTATGATTCTCTTTTTCTGGAGCTGGCAGCAAAATCTCAGCAAGTTGCGGAAACCCTGCGGAGGAACAGCATTCCCTTGAATTTTGCTCCACCCTTTGGCAGTTCAGATTATGGGAAGAAGCCACAGAAGGGACTTGTATTGCAGAGTAGGGTTGGTGGGAATCACGGAGCACTGGTGAGTGCAAAGCTTTTCTTCTCCCCTGACCTATTTCTCTGTCATTTCATCTGCACGAGTGGGAGCCTGGGCACGGCCGCCAGCCCGATGTGAATTAGCGTGAGAGGCTATTCACCACCTGTTGGAGCTGTCAAGTTATGTGGGAAAGCATATCAATTAACGGCCCTGATTAGCTCATCAGCCTTCCCATCTGACAAAACAGTCACCCCCTTTCCAGACTAATCCCCCCGGAAAGCCTCAGCCGGGGCCGGGCGCGGGGCAGCGAGCGCAGTCGATGGCCGTGCCCCGAGCTCCACGCTCGGCTCTGCACAGCCCAGGCGGTTTCACCCTGCAGACAGCAGGTATTTGGGTTAAATTCCCAGGAGCCTCCTATGTTCCCTTATAGCTTAAAAAGCTGGGATCCCAGCCAGGAAAAAGGACCTTCCATGACCTGCTCTTAACCCCCGAGGAAAGTTACACAAACTCTTTCACGCTTGGCTGGGGTGGCTGTGTAGGAGCTGGCCAAAACAATACTTTCCCCTGTGTTTGCCTACCTTATTAAATATCAATTAATATTTATGGAAGTTTATAAACACTGCAGCTTTGGTTTCAAGAGTGCTTAGAAATCTGATCTCCTCCTCCTCCTCCTCCTTCTGCTCTACCTCCCTGCAGCAGCATTTCTCCTGCTCACTGCTGCATGCTGAGAGCTCTTCTCCATCATAGGATGCTGATGGAGGTCCCAGGGATGGGGATCCTGGGGTTGGGAGGCCCCAGAGATGGGAGTAATCAGGCTCTGAGTTCCAGGAATAGGGCTGATGGGGCTGGGGGCTCCTGGAGCATGCACTCCAGCCCCTGCTCCCTGCAGACCTTCAGGGACATCCCCCCAGATCACCCTTCCCCCATGCAGAAGTGGGAAGCCAGGAGAGACAGGGTGGCACAGGTTACGCAGGACTAAGCCTGCTGTATTCATACCAATCATCTGTATTTATTTTAAGTCCATTCTCCCTTCCCCTCCCTCATTGACACACTACTTTGTTTGAAATCATGTTTAATTTAAAGGATTTTTCTGCCCCCTTATTTCCCAGGCAGAGGCTTTCCCAAAGGCTCCTGCTGATTAATTCTTGCTGGGCTCCTGCCACGTGCTGGAAGTTTTAGGTGCAAGGAGCAAACCTGCCTGTGTCCCTCCCCACCTGCCCAGGCCCTTCTGCCTGGTGCTCCAGCCTGCTTACCAGCACCCGGCCTGCTGTCAGCATTTCTTTCCCCAACACAGGCATTAACAGCAGAGGCTCGGGCAGCCGAGGCCGGGGGCTCCTCTCCCGTCAGTCGCTGCCAGCCCGGGAAGCGACTGCTGCTGCTGCCCCCGCCCCTCTGCTTCTTTCCCCGGATACCAGCGCAGCGCCGGTGCTCACTGCTCCATTTTTCACAGTCCCTCTTACATCTACTCTTTATTGCTAGCAATGCAACTTGCAATACTCCAATATTAAACCCCATGGATTACTTTTCCTGCCTGCCCTTGTCTTACCCTTCACACAGAGCCAGGTACTGTGCTGTCCTACCTCTGTGGCAGTAGCTATAGAGTTTGGTTTCCTTTTATTTTCCCAACACAGACCACGGCCAGCACTTCCAGCTCTTTGCACTTATTTCTGCAGCCCAACTTCACAAAGCCAGGTGCCACAGAGAAGAGGGAAGCCAGAGGCGTGGGCACGGGGAAGCTGGGGAAGGAGCTAAAGGCTATGAGCCACAATCCACCACTGGACCTCTTCCATGCCTGAGCTTCTTCCCATGGGAGCCAGATAAAGTAACATCACCTCAGACACAGTGAAAGGCTGAAAGAAGCCAAATTCCTACACAGCCTCCTGGATCCCAGCAAAAACTGGTTCTAAACAACTGCCTAACAAGCTGGGTGGCTCCAGTTACGAGCTCTGCACCATAAGCTTGCTAAAAGGCACAGCCTGGCTTCTGCTTTTAGAACAGAGACCTAATGAAAAATTCCTTACATCTGAACTCAGCCCCCAGAGAAAGGAACTCAGTGTTCCGTGGAATCCCAGCACGGCAGAGGTTGGAGGGGACCTCTGGAGATCATCCAGCTCAATTTTCCTGCTAAAGGTTTGCCTGCAGCAGGTTGTCCAGGGCCATATCTAGGTGGATTCTGAAAGTCTGGAGAGAATGACTCTGTGGGCAGTCTGCTCCAGGGCTCCAGCACCCTCACACCAAAGAAGTTTTCCCTTATGCTTAAGTGAAACCCCTTGGGTTCCAGTTTGTGCCCACTGCATCCTGATGCCAATTCCCCTCTAATACAGAACAGGAGCCTCTTCTGGGGAGCTCTGAATGCTCGTGGTTGCTCATCCCAACAGTCTGTGGAAAGTGGCTGCTGCTCTCAGCAGTGGACAAGCTCTGCCAAGGTGCAAGGGCTGGAAGAAAAGCAGCGGCAAACCCAGCCCCAAGGGTTTATCTCAGAGGCTATCACAGGGACCATCTGAAGGAGATTAGGTAAGAGTGTCAGGTTTAATGCATCAGACAACCCCATGTGCTTGGCCTGCCAGACCTTGCAATCTGAGAGTTTAAGAAGAGAGGGATTTAGGAGCAGATTCCTTTTTGGGCTTCCAAAAATAAACTTCTGCAAGCCCAATGCAAAAAAGCAATATTCCCTGGGGGAATCAGCTTGGGGAGTCTGCTGCACTTCTGCAAGCACAATGACTGTGGGTGACAGAAAGGAAGAGCCAAAAAAATACCAAATCAGACCAGACCAATCCTCCAGTAGCAAATAACTCCCCATATCTCACTCACCCTTGTGATTTTTCACTTTCTCTCTCACTGTTCTCTCTACAACTCCCTGAAAGGAGGTTGCAGTGAGGTGGGGTTGGCCTCTTCTCCCTAGTCTCAGATGATAGAAGGAAAGGCAATGACCTGCAATTGTGCCAGGGAGGCTTAGGTTGGACATGAGCAAAAACTCTTCTCCTGCAAAAATGGTCATCCCCGGAGGTGTTCAAGAAACCACGGAGACATTGCACTTGGGGACATGGTGGCCTTAGGTTGAAGGTTGGGCTCGATGATCTTAAAGGTCTCTTCCAGCCAAAACAACTCTGTGACTCCCCAGGCCCATCGCCATTCTCACAGCTCGCATCGACGGCAACCCTCTCACCCCCACCTTCTCTCAAATTCTTTTTGGGCAAGGTTGGGTTTATTTTATCCTTATTTATTTGTTACTTAATCTGTGAGGAACCCTGGAGGCAAAGCAGCCTCACAGGCAAGAAAGATCGGGTGCCAGCAGCAGCAAAGGCAGAGCTACAAATCAGTATGCAAACCAGCCAGGAGCCAGCAGCATGAAGGATCTCCAGACGACCCGACTGCTGTTTGCTTACATCACTTCACGCACTCTAACAGCTGATTTTTAAACAAAACACTTGTTCAGGAGAGCCACTACAAGGAAGGGCAGGAAGCTGTTTCCAAACCACCATAACCACTGGAAAGGGCATTCCTGTGTGATTTGGTCTAGGTGATTCTGCTCTGGCAGGGGGGTTGGACTGGATGATCTTTCGAGGTCCCTTCCAGCCCCTGACATTCTGTGATTCTGTTACTGTGGAGGAAAGCGAGTCCCAACCGCCCTGCAATCAATGTCTGCCTCGTTAACACAGCCCTTGAAAGATGCCCTGCCCACCCCTTCAGCGTTGGTCCCCTATGTCCCTCCTAAATCTTGAGGCTGGTTATTGTTAATTATTATTCATATCACTTAATTTACTCTGGAGCTGGTAAAAGGGCCTGAACCAGCCTCTGCGTGGGAAGAGCTGGTCCTGCAGCACATTAAAAAAGACTCCCAGATCTTCTGCTCCTGGGGTCTGTTTTGGGGCCCACACTACAAGAAAGACATTTAGGTGCTGGAGCATGTCCACAGAAGTGCAACAAAGCTGGGGAAGGATCCAGAGAAGAGGGCTGGTGAGGAGTAGCTGAGGGAGCTGGAGGTGTTTAGATTGGAGAAAAGGAGGCTGAGGGGAGACCCCAGTACTCTCTAAAATAAATAACGTGCACTTTGCTGTCTTCACAAGAAATCCTCTCTTCTACAGCACCTCACCATGGAGGCAAGCAGAGGAGGGTACCTCAAGCCAGAGATGCTCGCGGCAGGATGAGTCCTGGGTACCTGGGGTCACCCTGTGGCTCAGATCAGTGTCCCCAGAGGCATTTCTGTGCTGGGAAGCAGCAAAGCCCTGATTTTGCAGAGATTTATTCACAGGAGTGAAGTTCAGCTGTAAAGGATAATTCTGCTCTCAGATAAAACTCTTCCTTGGGACCTGAGCACAGGAGTAAGACAGAAGTTCAGACAGATTTGTGCTTTCCTGGTGTGAACCCAAGTCAGAGGAAACCTGAGAGTCTGGTCAAGCATTTCCTTTGGGTGCTGATTTTTGTTATGCCCCCATCTGCTTAAAGATGACTTGGAGCCTCTGTTTCTGAACTGCAGACACCATCTCAAGAACCTCTTGCAAGACATGAGTGAGTTTTTCATAGAATCATTTAGGTTGGAAAAGATCTTCAAGATCATCAACTCCAAACTTTAACCAAGTCCACTCTTAAGCCATATGCCCAAGCACCACAAACCAGCATGAGCTGTGTCTCAGGTTCCTAACAATGGTGATTGAAGAGCTGTCTGTGTTTCAGTACAGAATGACAGGATCACAGCATGGCAGGGCCTGGAAGGGACCCCTGGAGATCACTGAGTCCAAGCCCCCTGAAAGGGAGGGTCTCCTAGAAAAGGTCACACATGAACACATCCAGACAGGTTTTGAATGTCTCCAGAGATGGAGACTCCACCACCTCTCTGGGCAGCCTGCTCCAGGGCTCCAGCACCCTCACATTAAAGAAGCTCCTCCTCATGTCCAGATGGAATCTCTTCCCTTCCAGTCTGTGCCCATTGCTCCTTGTCCTGTCACTGGGCATCACTGAACAAAGCCTGGTCCCATCCTGCTGCCACCCACCCTTGGAGAGTTGCTCAGCCCTGATGAGATCATCCTCAGGCTGCTCTTCTCCAGACTAAACAGCCCCAATTCTCTCAGCCTTTCACAGAGAGGTTCCAGTCCCCCATCACTCTACACCCATGCTGTTTCACAGAGATGGATAGACACAGACAGAGAAGTAGGAAGTATGCAGAAAATGGGAAATTCTCAGGAGGAAAATGAGGCAGGATGAGGAAAAAGCTATCAAAACTACAGAAAAACTCCAGGCTGACAAAGAGCAGAGGATGAATGACAGCCAAGAGTGATCTGCTGGAAACAAGGCTTTCCATGGCCTTAGCTCTGTGCTCAGGTGTCCTCTAGGGAAGAGGAAAAAGGAGTACAACCCAGTAAACGGTTAATCACACAATGCAGACCTCTCCCACTAAACCCTTTTTGACCATGGAAGATATTCTCCCACTTAATAAAAGCTTACCCCAAAATCCCACCACTGATAGCATCAAGCTTCAGTCTACAGCACTGCAGTGACCTGAAGGCAGCAGGTCTGAGGCTCTCTTAACCCCAGCACAGGAGAACAGCTGGTGTGTGACCTGCTGATTGATTTACAGTAGAGTGAGGGGACAGTGGATTAAGAGTGTGTGCAGCTGGATCAGCTTCCAAGGTGGAAAACAAGCTCAGGCTGCTCAGATCCGTGCGTGGGAAAACTGAGCAGCACCTTCCCCAAAGCTCATTTGCAAATTGACACTTCCAGAGGTAGGGATTTTGCAGCAGAAAGCAGCTCCAGCAAGTCAAACACCTCAAAGCTCCCCAGGGCAGCACAAGTCCTCCTCCACTCACGCCTTGCTTGTGCCACTGCCACGGGGAGATGTTTGCCTAAGAAGCCAGAGGAAGAAGGCAGCAGGCAGCAAACTCGAGCATGCCACTTTGCCATGGTTAGGGGAGATGGGAAGGAGGAGGAGTGTGAGATGCTGTGTGCCTGCTGAGAACACAGCTGTACCATCACTTAATGGGAACAAGAGGAACAAGAGGATGGTGGATTGAGGTGGGGATATGAAGGATTCCCTCTTACAGCTACACACAGTTTGAAATTAGCACTGAACAGATAATAGGTATTTCTTCCCCAAACTGTTGTCAAGCCCAGAGCAGAAGTGGAGTCCCCATCCCTGGAGGGGTTTCAAAGCCATGGAGATGTGGTACTGAGGGACATGGGTTAGTGGTGACCTGGCAGTGCTGGTTTAATGATTGGACTTGATCTTCAAGCAATCTTCCAACCAAATCCATTCTATGAACCAATGACACTGCTACTGAGTTCTGTTCCTCACAGAGCATAAAGATATGACATCAAGTCAAGCTGGCCCAGACCACATCAGTTCATGAACCATAGGACCAACGGTAGAGAGAACCAGAGGCTCCTCTTCCACCCAGACACATGGAGCCATGGCAGCATCTTCACTGTTCTCAAAGCCACAATCCCTCAGAAGAGGACAAGTCCCAGCCTCAAGAGTTTTCCACTCAGCTATCCTAAGAAGGGCAAACTGATCCTATCTTGCTGTGCTGTGGAAAACCCCACCAGCAGCTGCCATTTCAAGCTGGGGCAGAACACAGCTACTGACAACTATGAAGGGCTCCAAACAAATCTGCAGAAGAAAACCTGCTCCTTCCTCCTTCTCCTCCTCTCCTGTGGAGGTGTGCAAGCAGTTTGCAGCCAGCAGAGCATGAAGAGCATGGCTGGGAGCAAAGCCCTTTCTTGTCTTGCATAGGTGACCCCTTCCCAGTCTCTCACTGCTGGTGGAAGCCCAGAGTTGGCAAAATGGGGCAGAGCCCTGCCCCAAACCCATTCCTCTACACCCAATGCAGGCAGGTGCGAGCAGCCACCCCAGCACCCAGAGCTTCTACGTCTCTATCTCAAGTGACACAGCCAGCCAAAGGGACGGCCCCTGCTGCCCGTCCCCCGCTACTGAGTGATACAGATGGGCAGTCCGGGAGGACTGTGTGCACATATGCAGAGATGCTCTCATGTCCTTTGACCCCTCATCCCTCCATCATGGGAGATCTATAACATTTACAATCCAAAAAACAAAAGAGAAAGGAGAGCAGGGCCAGAATTCATCTTCCAGGCTGACACCTAGCGTTAATTAACGACTTAAAAATCAATGACAGAGGGGACAGGCAGCAAATGACACCTCCACACAGAGCCTGTCTGCTGGCAGGAGCAAGGCAGAAAGTAAAACCTTTGAGGACAGATTTGACACAAACCACAGAGGAGAAACCAGGAGGAGTGGTGAGGCTGCTACCCCCAAATCATCAGTCTCTGCCAGGTCAAACCCCCACAACAACCCCACTTTGTTTTTTCATTTTCCATTTACCAGTTTGGGTTTCCTTGGGGATGCTGCTCCCAGAGGTACTGGAAAAGCCTGATGTGTTTTGAATCTGAGCACACAGCAAAAGCCCTGGAAGGCCTCTAGACTCTGGAAGGTCTAGATGGAAGATGTGCTTGTCAAAGCTGCCAGAGATGTTTTCTGCTGTGCATGTTGCAGGACAAAAGCCTGGTGCTCTGCATCTGCCTGGGCTCAGTCAAGCCCTGGCCCACAGCTCTAGGTTCATTCCAGGCATCTCTTAACAAAGGTGATGATAGCTCTATCTGTTGTTGTTGCCCCATCCTGGAAGGTGTTCAAGGCCAGGTTGGATGAGGCCTTGAGCAACCTGGGCTAGTGCAAAGTGTCCCCACCCACAGCTGGCAGATGCTCTTTAAGGTCTCTTCCATCCCAACCCATTCAATGAATCTGTGATGTTACATTGCCAGCGGTCCTGTGGCTTTTTTCTGATTGGGCTAGTTCCACATCCCCTCCTCAGCAGCAGTGCCTGTGGCACACAGCACCCTGGGATGACCTGGAGCCAGCAGCTTCTCTTCACACTGACAGGAAAAATCAGCTGTGTGAAGGGCCAGAGTGCTGCCCGTGGAAGAAACGTGGGCAAAGTGTCTCCAATGCTGCCATGTGCTGTGTTCCCAGACAGGCTGCAACCAAGCAGCCTCGTCTGTGGCCAGCCCCATTCAGCACAAACTGGGGGCAAGATGCCAGCTGATCCCTCCAGCAGGGCCCATCAGCACCTCCCACACTCACATTAAGCCAGAGCAGTGGCAGAAGAGCATTAACATCTTGACTCGAGGTGGGGAAAATGCAGATCTACAGACATCTCTGCAGTTCAGCTCAGGGGCCATCAGAGAGGCACCTTCACTGCTTGTCTTAGCAGAGATGAGGGAAAAGAGACAGTCCTGCACCATTCTCAGGTGCTGGAGCCCTGGAGCATACTGCCCAGAGAAGTTGTGGAGTCTCCTTCTCTGGAGACTTTCAAGACCCATCTGGATGTGTTCCTGTGTGACCTGCCCTGGGTGACACTGCTCTGGGAGAGGGGTTGGACTGGATGATCTCTGGAGGTCCCCTCCAACCCCTAACATCCTGTGATTCTCCTTACCCAGTGCCCATCCTTGGGGTTGTGCTCATGCAGTGGAGCATCCCTATCCCTCTGCACCAAGCATCAGGCAAGCAGACTGGGAGACGTCTGCTGCTTATCACGGAATCTTGCTCCTGATGAGGTGGGAGGTCGGTGTCACCAGTCACACTTGCAACTCCCATGCAGCTGGGGATGGTGCTTGGAGAAAGGAGTGACTGTACCCTCTCCTAAGCACATCACAGCCAACTATCATCGCAGAGCGAGCTGCAGGCTCCAGCCACGCTCCCCAGGACCCCGCAGCACGTAGCACTGTGCAGGCTAATCCAGTTAAACCAGACCATCCCAGCACTGCTGGGATCCTCAGAGGCACCGGGTGGGAGGTGCAGCTCCCAGATGCTGCCCATCCCCAAGTCTCAGCACTTCCCCTGCTGGAAAATCCTCACTATCACAAAACTTTTGTGCAGGAGCCGTGGGGAGAGATGGTCCTGGCGAGCAGATGGTGTGCCTCATCTGCGGGGCTGGTGTGGGGCTTTTTCTGAAGAGCAAACCTTTCTGGAATACTAAATCTTACAGGAGCTGTAAATGTCAAATTTAAATTCATACTTTGTACCACCTTTGATTTCAAAGAGGATTACACCTATTGCTGAAAGCAGAGCAACACCAAAGCTACATGAAATGGAATTACAACTACTTAGGCCCTTTTCTATTGCCTCTTTATATTGTTAACTCCTTCCAATTCATTAAGTCTAATCCTTATTAGGCTAAGTAACACACATGTGAATAGACAGGACTGGACACAGCAGCATATGTGCCTTTTGTATCACTTCCTGCTTAATCCCCGGCCCGGGGAGGGGGCAGAGCTGGGCAGAAGTGGCCGTCCCTTGCCCGTGCTGCCCAGTGGGGAGCAGGGCAGAGGCCACCGAGCTGCACTGGCTTCTCCAGCAACCTGCTATGGAGCAGCTCAGCCTGCTGCTCTGCCAGGGGAATCTGCCAGACCTCAGCCATCCCACCATGCTGGATGCCAGCTTCATCAGGGGTGCCTGGCAAAGTGGGAGATCTCACAAGGTGGGGAGGGATGGGAAATGGACAGTTCTGTAGGAGGACGAAGGAATCACAGAGTGGTTTGGGTTGGAAGGGACCGTAAAGATCTTCCAGTTCCAAAGCCCTGCCATGGGCAGGCACACCTCCACTAGCCCAGGTCAGAATCACAGAACTGTTGAAGTTGGAGGAGACCTTTCAGACCATCAGGTTCAACCACTCAACCCCACCATGACTGATAAACAACCTCCCTCAGGACCACATCCATATATTTAAATCCCTCCAGAGAAGGGAACTCCACCACCTCCCTGGGCAGCCTGTTCCAGTGCCTGAGAACCCTTGCTGGGAAGAAATGGTTTCTAATATCCAACCTGAACCTCCCTCATCCCCACAGCTGCTCAAAGCCTCATCCAGCCTGATCTTAAATGCTCCCAGAGAAGAAGTGGCCACAACTTCTCTGGATAACCTGTCCCAGTGCCTCCCCTCTTCATAGTGAAGAACTTCCTCCTAATGTCCAATTTAAATCTACCCTGCTCTAGTTTCAAACCAGTGTCCCTTGTCCAGTCAAGAGCCTGTTTCTAGTTTGCCATCTTTGCCAACAAAGACTTTCCCCAAGCATCCCTAGCCACAGAGTTTTCCTTATCCCTGGGTGCTTTCTGCTTTGTTTATAGACTTGAAGCTTAAGCAGCAAGACGGGGAGGGGCTAAAATCAGTCCCTTTAGCACTGGAGGTGTCCACCTTGCATGGACACACACTCCTGGCAAAGAGCCTCCTGCAACAGAAAAAAGCTCCTCTCTGTGCTGAGCTACACAGCAGCAGTAGCAGCTCAGAGAATCACAGAACATAAAATCTCAGAATGAAGGTCTCTCCTCTCACACTCCCTGCAGAAAAACAAGAGGTAAAGTCCTGTTTTTTTTCAGCAAGATATAAACTCCAAATGCTCTGTGTGGAAGTCAGGGGAGCTCCCTAGCAGAGAGTGAGACAGAAACCAGTGAAGTACATAAACCAGGTATTTATACAGCAGCAGCCTTGCTCACAGTGCTTTAAACACAATAAAGCAGCAGCTTATAGAGTCTCTTGCATATTGCAGACATGAAATAAAGCCAAGGCAGGAGCCAGAACATCCAGTTCCCAGCTCCAAGGAGGAGAGGAACAGTTCAGGTTTACAGGTGCCATTCAGTTTTATGACAGTATCTCCTAATGCAGCAGGTTTGTCAATGGAGCCCCAAAAAAGGCCCTGCAGGAAAGGTTATTTCTGGAGCCTCAGCGCACACCTTGGGCGTGCTGTGCGAGGCAGGAGGGCAAGCAGCACTGCACTCTGGGGCTATCCAACGGCAGCGCTCCCTCAGGAGCCATGGCTGCATTGCCAAGGGGCTTGGGTGAACTCTGAAGAGGAAATGTTAAGGTTTGTCACTGAGCTTTCAGCCATGGACAGATCTCCTTGCTGTGGGCATACAGCAGGAGGAGCGCACGGACAGCAGGGAGGCTGCTGGGATCCCCTGGCTCTGCTCGGGCTGCCCAAGGCCTTGGGAGGCCATGCTTACAGAATCCTAGAGTGCCAGGTTGGAAGGGACTCCAAAGCTCATCTGCTCTGACCTTTCTAGGTGCTGGTGTGGCTGAAAGGAGCTGGCTCAGCACCCTGTTGAGCTGAGTCTTCAAACTGTTCAAGGAACTCCACTGCAGCCCTTGAGAGATGATTCCAGTGTCTGGCTGTGCTCAGGGACTTCTTCTGGAGTCCAGTGGGAATCTCTCCAGCAGTAACTTGTCCCCAACACCCTTTGTCTTCTCCATGGGACTCCTTTAGGTTGGAATCATAGAATGCTAGGGGTTGGAAGAGACCTCTGGAGATCGAGTCCAACCCCTCTGCCAAAGCAAAATCACCCAGGGCAGGTCACATAGGACAGCATCCAGAGGAGACTCCACAACCTCTCTGGGCAGCCTCCAGAGTTCCAGCACCCTCACAGTAAAGATGACCTTCCTGGGTTCTGGTTTGTGCCTGTTACCCATTGTCCTATCACCTATCTGCAAGGACACCATGCCTTGCAGATATTAGAAAAGATTCGTAAGGTCCCCTCTCAGCCTTCTCTTCTCCAGGCTAAACAGCCCCAGGCCTCTCAGCTTTTCCTCATCAGACATATTCCAGTCCTTGCATCATCCTCGTAGCCTCTGTCAGACTCTCTCTAGTATTTCCCTGCCCCTTTTGAACTGAGGAGCAAGGAAGATATTCCAGACCATTTAGACCAGTTAGCGGAAAGCACCTTCCCGGGCCACAAAATGAGCTGGGCCATACTGCTGTGCACATGAACAGAGGAGCACAAGAGACCTCGCTGCAGAAGGGCTCCCTGAGCATCTAATACACCATGAAGGTCCCTTTCAACCCAAATCATTCTGGGACTACCATCCATGAAATGGAGCTAAGGTCCAGTCTTCCAAGGACAGAGGTCTCAGAAGGTGTCTGAGAGCCTGGGCATGTACTTTGCTCTCAACTGGCACCTGTGCAGGGGCACTGGTGTACCAGTGGAGTAGACTGCTCCCTGCTGGATTGGTCCCACCCGTGCCAGTGGGATATGGGGGCACATGCTGCATACCCAGAGGGAGACCAGTACCCGACAGGTTTTAATTAGCACTCTTGCAGCAGCAAAGTTCCTGGCTATTGTCACTTAATTACTGTGGATCTACCCCAACAGACATTCAGCTTTCCCCATGACCTCTCGCTCTTCACACCCTTGTCATTCTCTCTCTCAGAGCCCCGCCTGACACTGGGGAAACATGGAGCAACTTCTTAATTAATTGGACTAATTAGTCCCCTAGATGGCTGGACAGCTGGACCCTATCTCCTCCCTGATCTCCTTCTGGAGGTAACAATCAAATCATGGTTTGTTACTCTAGAGTTGACAAAGTCTGGCTGGTGCCCATGATCTGGCTCCTATTAACCTGACTCCCCTGGGAGCCCTGTGGAGGATGAAGATGTTTTCCCTTTGGCTAATCAAGTCCACAGCAAGACCACACTGTCACCACCACAGCACCTGGCAGCCTTCTCAAGGGTCAAGGTTTCTTCTCAAGCCCTTCCCCATTTTGCAGGGTTTATAAAGTGTCTGTATAACTTTGCTCTGGCTGGCATGGGGTTGTTGTGTTGTATGGGGGTCACTGTGACCCAAGTGCAGGACTTGGTGGGAAGGAAAACAAAGGAGATCAGAAAAAGCAGTCCCCCAGCATAGCACACTCTGCCTCCTTCCCTTCTGCAGCCCTCCACAAAATTGTCACCAGGACTAAATCAAAATAAATGAGCACCAGAGCAGGCTCTTCCCTCTTGGTCTCAGCAGGCAGGAGCTCAGGGAACTTCTCCAAGTGCCAGAAGTTAAACAGCAAAACAAAGAGAAGGAGCTAGAGTGGCCCAGGCTGCTCAGAAGTTTGGCCAACCTCATTCTCACTGAGCCCTGGGCAAAGCTGGGTATCAAAATCCCTTTAGCTTGCTTTAGAAAACTCCAGAAGCTAGTGGTGGCTGCTCCAGGACAGCCACACAGGCCTCTGAGCTGTCAGGGGTTTATGCTAGACTGAAATAAGTGGGAAAAGAGAGTCAGGAATATAAATGGCCAGGACTGCTTTTGAAGAATTGATTGTTCCAGGGCATGCCATGGCAGCTGGGGGAGCGACGTTCAGGTGCTTTGATCCTTAGTCAAGCAGATGATCAATTCTTCCATCAGAGCTGCTCCCCTCTGTCACAAGTGCTCCACAACCAGCTCAGCTTTGCTGGGATCTGTTTTGATCCTCAAGAAGGGCTTTGTTTTCAGCCCAGAGATGGCCAGTCCCTGAATTCTTACAAGAGTGAAAAACGACTGAAGGAGCACAAGGCAGCACTGAGGCTTGGATTGTCCAAGAGCTGGGGCTCCAAACCAGCAGGTCCTTAAGTTTAAATGGTAGTGAGAGCCACTGAACTTCTCCTGGCTGGCAGCCAAGCTGAGCTCCGGTTCAGGATTTAATATGCACAGTTCCCGTGTCTCTTCCCACAATTTCTTTCTTTTCTGCCCACAAAATGGCATTGACAAAGACATTCACCCTTTATTTCCAAACCTGTGAGTGATGGAACACCAACCATACCCCTGGCCATGTCCTCCGGTGCTTAATTACTGTGGCCCTTCAGTCCTCACTGGAATTTCTCTGCCATCAGTTTCCACCCATACAATGTGGTTTGATATATTTCCTCTTTTTGCCTGCTCAGCTTCAGAGTTTTTCCTTGTCTTTCATTCCCCATGCTGGTGTTTGCAGATGATGACCATGTTTGTCTTTTCACCTTTTCTCAGCAAAGATGAGTTTGAACTTTTTGGCACCTGATACAAGATGATCCAGCTGCACTTCTGCACTTCTGCACTTCAGAGAGGCCCCAGACAGGGACAAGGCCTGCAACCATGAGGGACTGCACATACAGAAGAAGGCAGGCAGCCAAGCCTTAAAGAGAAACCTGCACAAGCCACTCCTCATGTCCACGCTGCCTTTCTGCACGTCACTGCCCCTTCATCTGAGCACACAGAAGGTCATGGCTGAGAAGCCAAAGCTATCAAAACAGCCCCCACCCTGTGCCTGCTGGTGACACAAATGGCCTAAATGAGTCCTTTCCTGCTAAACACAGCACTCCTCACCCTCTGAATCCAGAAACCATCTAAAGCAGGCTGCAGCCTCTTTCCCAATGACTCCCACTGCTGGAGCACTGAGCTCCCACGTCCCATCCTCTTTCTGGAGGGAGAAGAGAGCCTAAATGTGTCCCCCCAACCGGGAGCCTCCCACCTCCTGCAGAGCGCCGGGAGCAGCGCCCAGCTCCCCAGCGAAGCACCAGCTATTACCTTTGTAACTCCTGCTATTTTCAGCACACAAAGACCATGTACAACAAGGTTTTGCTGTGGTCAATAATCCCTGAAATGATGTTTTCAACAAACCTCATTTCAAGCCCAGATCCCGAGTGGAGAAGTGATTGGATGAAAGGCCATTATATGACTGCTGTAATTTATTCTGCAGAGAGCTAAACCCACCAATTATCTGACATGAATGACACCACTTCTCTCCCTCGCCCACACAAAGGTGCACAGTGTCTATTTCCCAAGATCTAATTTAAATTTTAAAAAGCCTCCTATGGTTAAATAAAAAGGTGGTGGCTACAAACCTGCTGGAGTCAGAAACACTGAGCAGAAGTGAGAAAACCAAAGTCCAGACCAGCTCTCCATGCCTGCACTCCACAGGAGGGCACAGGACACAGAAGTGGTGCTGAGAGACACGGTTTAGCACCAGACTTGGGAGAGTTAGAATCACAGAAGAAACCCTTAAAGGTCGTCTAGTTCAGCCCCTCTGCAGTGAGCAGGGACATCGTCAACTAGGTCAACAAAACAACCCCCAAATGAACAAACAAACCCACAAAGGAGCCTCAAGCAAACCCACGTTATGTGCAGTACCACACCAGCTACCCAACTACCATCCTGTCTGCTGGAAATGTCCTTTAAGCTCATCAAGTCCAGCCATTATCTAATTCTTCCAACTCTGGTGCTAAACCAGATCCCTCAGCACCACATCTCTGTGTCTTCTGAACACCTCCAGGGATGGGGACTCCACCACCTCCCTGGGCAGCCTGTTTCAATCCCTGACCACTCTTGAGAGCACAGAGATTTTTCTTCATCTCCAACCTAACCCTCCCCTGGCACAATTTCAGGCCATTTCTTCTCTTGCTATTCCTTGTTCCTTGGGAAAAGAGACCAACCCCCAACTGGCTCCAGTCTCCTTTCAAGGAGCTGTAGAGAGCAGTGAGGTCTTCCCTCAGCTTCCTCTTCTCCATACTAAATACCTTCAGGTCCCTCTGCTGCTTCTCACCAGCCCTGTTCTCCAGACCCTTCACCATATTTTTTGTCCTTCCCTGGACCTGCTTCAGCTCCTCAATGTCCTTCTTGGAGTGGTCCTAAACTAACCCAGGATTGTGTTCCTGGACTCACCAATACTGAGTCCAGGGACACAATCAGTTCAATTTCTCACCTAGGTCTGATTTGCAGTAGTAAACTGCCCCGAGCAGGTTGTAAAGTGAAGTGGAAAGCCCAGAACACTCTCTGTGTAATATCTGAGGTGTTTATTTAAGGCCAGCGTCCTCTGCTGTGCTCCCAAACCATGGCACCTTTCTCTGGCTGGGGAAGCTGATGACCCACTTGCTGGACCAAATTAATTAAATCCCATTCGCTCATTAAGATGAACTGGAGAGCAGCTGCTTATTTTAGAACCTCAATTATTTCCCATCCTCTCCTCCAGAAGGACCCACAGCATCAAGTAACCATTTGTGAGGTGTTTGTGACCCTTCCCAGGACGCCAGCTCTGGATGAGCCTCTGCTGGAAGTTTTGAAGCAGCAGTTTGTGTCCCAGCAGTGGCTGAATGTCACCAGGGATGCTACTGAGCCAGTGCAGAGACCTCACCTGGTGCTCCAGCTCCCCACTGACTGCGGGGAAAGACCACTGTGGCTGTAGGCCTGCAATGTGCCCTTGTGGCCAAGAAGGCCAATAGTGTTCTGAGGTGCATGGAGTGCAGCCAGCAGGTCAAGGGAGGTTTTCCTCCCCTTCTACTCTGTCCTGGTGAGACTGTATTTGGTGTGCTGTGTCCAGTTCTGGGCTTCCCTAGTTCAAGAGACACAGGGAACTACTGGAAAGAGTCCAGTGGTGGCCATGAGAGTGAGTGGAGGAGAATCTCTCTGATGAGGAGAGGCCAAGATGCCCAGGGCTCTTTAGCCTGGAAGAGAGAAGACTGAGAGGGGATCTGATCAGTGCTGTTCAATAGCTAAAAGATGGAGGTCATAAGGATGGGGCTGGGCTCTTTTCAGTGGTGGCCAGCAACAGGACAAGGGGCAATGGATACAAACTAGAACACAGGAGGTTTCACTTGAACTGAGAGAGAAATTTCTTTGGTGTGAGGGTGCTGGAACCCTGGAGTGGGCTTCTCAGAGGTTGTGGAGTCTTCTCTGAAGGGTTTCCAAACCCATCTGGACATTGTGATCCTGGGCAGGTTGATGTAGATGTACCTGCATTAGCAAGGGGACTGGACTGGATGGTCTCTCAAGGTCCTTTTCCACCCCTACCATTCCAAGATTCTCTATACAGCTTGAGAACAAACAGGGCACCACTTTCCCAACTAACAGATGCCAGCCACACATGGCAGACCTTTGACAGCCTCTTGCCAGGCTGCTGAAAGAGGCTGGAGGAAAGCAGTCAGAATCATAAACCACCAGCTTTAGTCCTCCACACAAAAAAAGAAGCCATTTACAAGCAAGAGGAAGACAAACAGAATTATGATGTTCTAGAAGCTCTGTGCATCTCTGCATGCATTTCCACACCCACCAGGGAAGGACAACAGCTTTCCTCTGCAGGGAGCTTAGGCTGCAAGGTACTTGCAGCTCCAGGCAGGCAAACCGAACTCAACTTTACCCTGAGTGTTGACAGAGAGTTAGAAGGCGAAAAGCTGGGGGGAGGTTGAGACTGACCTTTCTCATTGCTCCTCTACTCTGCTCTTGTGAGATTCTATCTGAAGCACTGTGTCCAGCTACAGAGCCCTCAGCATGAGCAGGACACAAAACCACTAGAGATGGGCAAGAGGACACTGCAAAGATGATCAGAGCCTGGAGCATCTCCCTTGTGGGGACAGGTGGGGAGAGCTGGGGCTGCTCAGTTTGGAGAAGAGAAGGCTACAAGGAGACCTTAGAGCAGCCTTCCCGTACCTGAAGGGGCTACAAGAAACCCAGAGATGGACTTTTGCTTGGAGTGACAGGATGAGGAGGAATGGCTTTGAACTGGAAGAGGGGAGATTGAGGCTGGAGATGGGAAAGAAATTCTTGACAGTGAGGGTGGGGAGACACTGGCACAGGCTGCCCAGGGAGGTTGTGGATGCCCCCTCCTGGAGGTGTTCAAGGCCAGGCTGGATGAGGCTTTGAACAGCCTGGGCTATTGGAGGTGTCTCTGCCCATGGCAGGGGGTTGGAACCAAATGATCTTTAAGGTCCCTTCCAATGCAAGCCTGTGGTTCTGTGTTTGATCCTCAGCACTGTTTTCTGGAGCTCGATATGGGATGGGGAGGAAAGCAGACAGGACCTTCCTCCAACAAACCCATCATCTGAGCAGCCTAGAGTATGACAGAGAAAAGCATCACATGTGCAGGCGTCCAGCCAGACTGAGACCATCCCTTCACTAGTCCCAGCATGTTCAGAGCATGCAAAGAGCAGAAATTAATGCTTCGCCTGGCATTTGGAAACCTTTGAATTAAGTGACAGTAACATAAATTCACAATACCACTTTTACATGTCATTAACACTGCTGTTTCAGGTCAAACCCAAGTTTGAGCCCTTAAACAAGCTAAAAAAATAGAAATAAAATTACCTTGCAGAGGGAAAAAAAATCACCATGGGTGGGCTGGGACAGGTCGTTTCCTAAACTGGTTTGAACTTCTCACAGCAGCTCCTATTTATCTTGAACAATCACTTCATAAACTCCGATTCCAGGTCTAAAAAAGAAAGCAAACACTTTTTTTATGGACTGCCTCAGTTCATTTAGCTCCATTCATCACAGCTCTGTTGATGGAACTCGTGAGCAGGTCCCTTCCTGCCGGGCAGCTTTATGCCGGCATGTTCCTTCAGGAGTGGGGAGGGAGATGACTCTGAGCTGTCACTTTCTGCTCCTGATGTTTTACAGCCACCGCTGCTGGAGCTGGTTTCTGCTTTTCCTATCACGATGACATCTGAGTGCCACTTTCAATGAGGCCAAATGGCCAAGTTCTAGCAAGTGTTGGACACTGGGAATTAATCAAAGTTCACCGTTTATGTCCTGTGCTCATTCATCAGCAGGAGCAGCCCAACACAGCTCCAATTGAGGACACCTGGGTTTGCCTCCTGCCTTCCCTCCCTGCAGAGTCAGAGAAGTTTGGCCATACAAAATCACTTTGGATCATCCTCAGTTGGTCCTGTTTAGCATAAACCCCCTCCAATTGTCTGTCTGATCTTGGACCTGTCACCAACCTGCCCCAGCCAGCTGATCAGCTGTGCAGTGGGTATGTGCAGAGCTGTGCCCAGTTAAATACAGGTTATTTTAACCCCTTCCTGCAGGGGTTAGCCCAAGGGATTTTGTCACCCTTATTAGGACAAACTTTAAGGACTTCCAGTTTGACCTTTACCAGATGCATGTTCCAGAAGGACACCAGAAGAGACACTGTGTAGGCAGGCAGAAAGTGATTTTCTCTGGAAGCTTTTAAACGTTCAAATTTGATTCTTGTCTGGAGAGATTCCAGGCTCACCCAGACAAGACCCTGGACAACCCACTCTGCAAGAACCTGCTTTAGTAAGGGGACTGGACTAGGCGATCTCCAGGGCTCCCCTCCAACCTCCACCATCAATCTCTTTCTTTGGTGCTCCATCTCTACTGCTGGGAAGCACAAAAGGAGATGGAGCAGCCAGCATTTTGGGAGGCACTTGCAGCTTTCCTCCTCCTCCTTCCTCCTGCTGAGGGCAGAGACAAACACAACGCTCCTGTGCCTTCCGACTACCCTGGCACACACATGCAGCTCGCTGCTGATCTGCAACATATTGTCTGTGACTCATTCGTGTTTCCACAGAGGACTCAGCAAGCTGGGAGGGAGGGATGCCTTGGTAGTACCCACGCTGAGACCAGGCTGAGAGCTGCCAAACCCGGAGCCCTCTGCCAGGCTCAGAAAAACAGGGCAAGGGCGTCTGCAGCCCGGGACGGCAAGCGCTGAAACCCGTCAGAGACTGAACTGGTGGAACTTGCCGGGGGTGCTGGAGACGTTACCCAGCTGGTGGGAAGGAGCTCCAGAGAAGAGCTGCTGCCTGGCTCTAAAGTGGCTGCTGTGAAGCTGTTTTAAAGAGGGGGTGGGTGAGTCTGCGTCTACGGGCGCGGGAGGGAGAGAGCAGCGCAAGAAATACTGCATGGAATAAAGAACCAATTAAAGAGGGGGGACAGAGCTCCTCAGAGTGATTGGCTCTGTCTAAGCTGAGAACTGGAGCATTTAACCTCTTGTTTGTTTTTCGCCCAAACGTTGCCTCGCTATCTGCTGGGGTCACAATCAGGTCAGAGCCACAAACCATCCTCGCCGCGGCCAGCGGCCGTAAATCATCGCGGCCGGGCTGCAGCCGGTGCCCAGGCTGGCCTCACCCCAGCCCTGGCTGATGTGCCTGTCACCCCTGCAAATGGCATCGGGAGAGCAACCCGACACAAACAGGGTTTGGGTGGGAGTGGCTGCCGAAGAACTGGAAGAAATCCAGAGCTAAGGAGTGGATTTTGCAGTCGTGCAGGCACTTCTCCATCACTGCAGCGTCTGGCTGAGGCTGTGGCAGCTCCACAGCAGCACCGATCTGCCCCAGGGCGCGTGATGGGAGCAAAGTTGGCAGCTGGAGGTGAGACAGGAGAATCCTTCTTCTGAAGGAGCTTGAAATCTAAGATCAAGTAACGTTATTTTAGAAACGCATTTTTGGTCTGCTGGATGAAGATGTAAAAGGAATTGTTGATTCTCAGCTAAAACAGCTCCAGACTTCACCCTTTGAAAGAGAGCTCCACCGAAGAGACGGATTTACTTAGTTAACTATTTGCACTCCATTGACGAAGCACAGCTTTGACCAAGACCTGTAGTTCTGAAGCTGACACAAGACTGAAGTGATGGGGCCAGAACGCTATACTCAGTAAGAGACTGGAGTCCTCCAGTGGGACAAGCTGGTGGAGCCACACCAAGCCACAGGGGCACCCCTGTGTTCCTACTGCAGCTCTGGCTGGCTCCCTGCTCCTCCACAGCCAGCGCAGACTTTGCTCCCTCTGACAGACCCAGGAGCCGACGCAGGAGACCCTCACTAAACCTCAGCCACATCTCCTTCCTCATTTAACAGCAATTTTGCCACGTTTGCCCATCTGACAGCAGCCTCTTTTGTCAGTAAATGGCATTAATTAGGAGCCTATTAATTCAGCACACATGGAGTAGAAGGAGAATCAAATGAAAACAGGGTGGGCTGGGAATGGTGAAAGGTCCCCTTTGTGGTCATGGAGCATTAGCAAACCAAGAGTGGATTTTTGTTTTTAAATACAGGTTTAGCTTCCTGCTGCAAAAGGAACATTTCCACAGCTGTTCTGAGGAGTGGCAATAATCCAGTGCATGGCCACTAAACCATAAGCATTGCGTGTGCCCTGTCCAGAACTGGAGGTACTAATTCTCGAGCACCTTCAAGGGCTTGCCTTGAAGGGATGCAGCCAGTAAGAAAGCCTGGATTTTAGGAAAGGAATAAATAATAAGCTTCTCCTGTGAGCAGAAGCTTTTTGAACTGAAAACTGCACAAGACAATACTTAGTTAATTAAAATAGCACCCAAACTACCCCAAGCCTCGTAGCGAACAGATTGGACAGGAGGGCAATTTTTTTAACTTAGTTTCAACACTGAGATTGATTTTTCACAAAGCAAATCCCTCCCTGGTGCCCAGGGTTTCAGTGAAAGAGAGGTAACTCTTGGAAGCCTGCTAGGAGGCAAGGGATTATTGCCTCCTTGGCTAGAAAAGCACTGAGGGGCAAGCATAGAAACATACAGCTCCTGAGCCAGCACGGACACGGCGGCCCAGGGAGCTGAGCCTCCTCACTCAGCAAGCCAGGCGGTGCCTTCACTCCCTCTCCCTGGGCTCTGCTCCAGTGCTCCAAGCACCGAGTGCTGGTGCAGCAACACTGCTGCCTCACGTTGCACCAGGGGAGGTATAGGTTGGACATGAGGAACAATTTCTGCTCCTCTGAGGGTTGTCGAGCCCTGAATCAGGCTGCCCAGGGCAGCGGTGCAGTTCCCATCCCTGGAGGGGCTTCAAAGCCATGGAGACGTGGTGCTGAGGGCCATGGTTTGGTGGTGGCTTGGCAGTGCTGGCTTAAGGTTTGGACTGGATGACCTGAAAGGTCTCTCCCAACCAAAGTGATTCTGTGGTTGTGTGACTCAGGACACTCAAGGTAATGTGCCCAAGCTGTAAACAGCCACTTTAAACACACACAAGCAGTGTGGCCGTCCCTGCTGCTGCTCTCCCTCACTGCATGTCCTTCACTCACATCACATTGGCTCCTCTTCCACCAGCTCCTCATCTGTGCATTGACTGGTGATTAGCTCAGTGCTGGCCCAGTTTCTCTGCCCCCTGCTGCAGCATGCTAATGGAGGATTGCAGCAGGAAAGCACAATGGCCTCTTTGCCCAGGAGGTTTGCTCCTAACATAAAGGCAGGACAGGAGAAAACAGGCAGAGACTGCTGCCCACATGGCCCACCTGTGAGCAAGAGTGGAGGGGTGGTCTTGTGGAAGGGCAGAGAGGTTCTTGGTACTCCACCACTTTCTGACTTGCTCTGATACATTCCCCTTGGCTACTCTTAAGTACTCTGACTTTCAAAACCACAAGCAAAAACCAAATGCAGCAGAACCTCCAGAAACATGTTGCTGGACTTCGCGTGCATCCAGGACAGTGCCCATGAAGTTCTGGCTGTCACCCAGGAACATATAATAGGTCAGGACCACTTCTAGAACTGAGGTACCAGCATGCTTCCATCCTTGCACTGAATCTCCTCTGTCTCACCAGAGGGAGACCTCTTGCAGACCAGGGAAATCTGATGTTGTTTAATGTTATGTAGAAGAAGAGGGTCCTGATCAACAGAAAAGTCTCATGATCTGTCCTCTTCCAACAGAAGGATGTGAGATGCCCACACTGGAACATCCCGTGCTAGAGAGTGCATTGGAGGGGCTGCCATGGCAGGCCAGGACACCACAACGACCAAGAGCACAGAGACAGGAGCCCCCCCGGTGATGCCGAAAGGCAAGAAGCCACTTGCTAACACCAAGGGGTCCTGTTCTCATCACAGAATCAAAGATTTCTTGCTTGGAAAAGACCTTAATATCATCGAGTCCAACCACAACCCAGCATCTCCCTGTACACAGACCACGTCCCTAAGCTCCTCATCCAAACACTTACAGGTATGGTAACTCCACCACCTCCCTGGGCAGCCTGTTTCAGTGCACCAGTGTCTGGTGATGCAGAGCATCTTGCTGGCCAGGCCTTCAAAGAAATACATCCAAATAAACTGAAAAGCAGAGACAGGCTCACTTCTGAGCTTTCAGGCATGGGGAAAGGCCTCTTCTGCTTCCAAACAGCCAGGAAATAAACAACCCAGAGGTCCCTGTTGAGCATCACAAGTTAAACGTGGGTCTCCTTCTACTCACTCAACAACAAAACAACCCAACAAAAGAGCCAACCCAAAGAGCCAACCCATCCTCACCAGCCATGGTGTGCACTGCTAACTGCACCCTGCTCTTCCAAGCATTTGTATGACAGAGAAGGAACCTAATCCTGAATCTGAAAAACGATGTGATGGAGGATTTACAGTATTAGAAGGCAAACAGTGGCAGGTGTAATTAGGAGAAAAATTTGTCATGCTCTTGACTCTAGGAGAGAATGAAAGGTCTGGAATAGCAATCTCCCAAGTGTTTACCCAATGTGAGTGCACACAAGATGGAAAGCACATTTCTGACCACAGACAGATTAATATTTGATGCCAGGAGGAGGAATGCACGCTGTTCATGTTTATTTAGGGTATTGTGAAATACAGGGACATTTGCAATTTTATTGGATTTGGGGGCTTCTGTGTTTTTGAAAAGTCCTAAGCCACTGGATGTTGGCGAAGGAGCACGGATGCCAGGAGTTTCCAGATGCCAGCTGCAGAGAATGACAGGGTTTCCCCCACCCTGGCCTTAAAGAAACTAAAAAGAGAAAAAAAAAGGGGGAAAGAAAAGCTATAAAAAGATCAGCTGCAGGGTAAACTGGGAAAACTCCACTGAGCTTTCTGTGCCTCTTAACACTAATTTTAGCAGCCAGAACTGACACAAAGGAAAATTATATCTGGGTTACTTTGTCGGCCATTGCAACTCTGCAATAAAAGCAACCAGCTCCTGTACCAGGCTGTGAGGAGACCCAGCCTCAGGTGGTTTTTGCTTTGTATTTCCAGGGACACGTGGCAGTGGTCACCTCCCTGTCTGAGGATGGCTTCAAGCACTACAGGCATTGCTGGAACTTTGCTGTCTTAGTTCACAAGCTCCCAGCTCTGCCCCCAGAGTGAATGCTCTTTTCAGAAGGTCTGGAACCTTTTGAGAAGGTCTGAGGCACCCTTTCCCAGGCATCACCCCAACAAGAGGGCTTTGCCACATGGATGATGATAACAAATCCATCAGCAGCATGGGATGTGAGCATGGGTTCACTTTCTTTGCTCACCTTTCCCCGAAGCTCCATGTGTACTCTGCTCTTCCACAAACAGACAACCTGGCTCTTCCAAAAGCCACTCCTGCCCACAAACCACATCTGCTTTGCCTGCTCTCTGCCACACCACAGAGCCCTTCTAGGGATACATTTTTTCTCCAGAAGTTAAAAATTTGATCATACACTAAGAAAAACATCACAGAAAATTATATGGACAGGTATTAATCATGTACAAATCCTCATGCACATCATGGAATTAGAGAGTAATTTTGGTTGGAAAAGACCTTTAAGATTCCCAAATCCAACCAATTCCCTAACTCTACCAAGTTTGGTGCTAACCCATGTTCCTCAGCACCACATCTGTCTGTCTTCTGAACACCTTCAGGGATGGGATTCACCTAACTCATGACTCTTCATTCAAGAGTCCTCCTAGCTTCCATTTCTGAGCTGATCTGGGGATTGGTTGCAGTCATCCAGAGCTGATTTGTGGAAACCTAGAAATGGGACTGGTGAGCAGGTCTCAAGACAGCTGTACTCTGTCCTCCCTGCATAAACTCCTTCCCTCTCCAGTGCTGTGTGATGAGTTCAACTTTGTACCTACCCCTTTATCCCTTTATCCCTTTCCAGCTCAAGACCCTGGCAAAGCAAACTCTGGAACTCTGCTTTTTGGCACCAGTTTTGCAGTGCTGGAATCAGGCATATCCAACAACCTATATTTGTGCTTAAGGCTAGTGGAGGGCAGGCTGGAAAAGCAGCACTGAGTTATCCAACACAGATCCCTGCACCCCATCCTGTGTCACTGGAGAGTGCTGACCCTGCATCCACACAGGCTGTATCCCAGAGACACAGCCTAAGCTTTTTGGGAAGGCTCCATAAAATTATAGCTGGCATGGTGGCCACAATGCAGGTTAAAAGGAAACTGGGTTATTCCAGGTGAGGAAAAAGGAGACAGTTTGCTTCTTCCTTCCCTCTTCCCAGTTGTGAGTCAAATAAAAGGGATATATCATTCTCCTACACATCACTGGGCAGGAGAGGAAGTGTGTGACAGCTTCCATATTCCCTACACGGCCTGGGAAAGGAAGGAGAAGGGTGGGAAAATCCTCATTTCCGACTCGTGGCAGCAGAGTTGGGGGCATCTGATCACCTTGTGGTGGAAAAATGGGTTGGGGAAACAGTCACAATTTGTAGCTGGAGGAAGTACTGCTTGTAAAAGAGAGAGGGGAAGGCAGAAACAAGGGGATAGAGGGCAAAATGGAGCAGATGGAGCAGGGGAGGCAAAAGCTGGGAAGAGCTGTGCGAAAAAGCAAGGATAAATGGTGAAGAGAACAAACACAGCAGGTTGAAGAGGACTGCAAAAGACACGGGGAAATCATAGCAATATGTCACGGTGTGAGGAGGGGAGAGCAGAGCAGTGGGGGAAGTAGGAGACATAACATTTGTGGAGGTTCCATGACACCTTCATTCTCCTCTGCAGAGGACCCTGGCTCCCATTACAACAGGTGAAGTGTCTTGAGAGGCACAGGGGCTGCTGACCTCACGCTCTGGAGAACATGACCCAAAACTGGTGACCCTGGGGCCAGCCCCAGCGCTTTTGTGAGAGGAGCAACTTCCCAGCTCTTAGGGCAACTGAAATGTGAACAAAGGCAATGAATTAACCCAGCAGTGCCCTGGTGGGCAGCAGGCAGAGGGACACGCAGGGCCTTTCCAAGGTCTGTGCCAGGCACTGCACTGAACTCTGGGCTGCGACCAACAACCCAAGCCCAAGTCTCTGAACTTGGGGAACCACAAACACTCAGTGCTGGAGGACTGGGCTGCTGGGAGAAGGAACCAGCTCGTTTTCAGGAGCCCTCAGACCACATTTTCCAGAGCCATCTGTGTATGAACCCACTCAAGGCTCCCAGAGCCTTGCACCAGACAGACTTTTCCATGAACCCTCTGCGGCTAAAATTAGTATGAAAATGGTGGTGTTTCATAAAGGAAAGATATGTGGATGCCCGTAAGTGCCATTTTATTTCTCAGTGAGAGGATAAAGTGTTTTTTCCTACACGATTTTTGATGTAGAGGCTAAATTAGGCCCGAGCAGAGGGCCAATCCAGGCTGGCTGTCATTAGTATGCGGGCGCCGTCGGGCAGCAGCAGCAGTTATGTATTTTTGCAAGTATGCATATAATTTATTGTGGAGAACACAATTTACATGGGTAGTCGATGCCTGTTTTATAGCCTCACAAATAGATGTATGAACTCAAGCATATAATGGCTCAACCAGCAGGCGCAAATACGTTCTAAATCTTCTAAATGTGCTTCACAAAAATGTAACTGAGGAATATAAAACAGATCAATTCTTGCATGTTATATATTGGTTTTTGATTTACAAATCTAATCTGGGAAATTTCTTTAGAAATGACTGGATTTTTTTTTTTTTTTTTTTTTAACTGAACTTTTTTTTTTTCTTTCCTCAGGATTGTGCCAGTCAAATCCTAGAGGATTCCCTTCTGTATATGGCTGGGTTTAGAGGGGGTTTTTATTATGATTTTAATCTATGTAGAGAATAAAGAGTATATTGGCAGCATTTGATTTCATAGCTTCCTGTATGTCCTCCTGCTAATTTCCTAAGGAAACCCTTTGCCATTATTTACAAGCCCATAACACACTCTCTGTTCTGTTTGCCCTAATTAGCTTCCAAAAAAAAAACCAAAACCCCAAAAAGGAAAACAAAAAACATAAAAGACGAAAATAAAAATATAAAAAGATAAAGAAAAGGCACAAGGAAAACAAAAGATAAAAGAAAAAAGGTGTAAGAAAAAATATTTTAAAAGGGAAAGAAAAAAAAAAAGAGAAAAGATGAAGTAAAAATATTTTAAAAAATATAAAAGAAAAAAAATAAAAATAAGAAAAAAGAGGGGAGAAAAAAGAGAGAAAAAGGACAAAAAGACAAAAGAGAAGACAAGGCTAAGAGAAACCCCAGCCTCGAGCCGTGCATCTCCCTGCAGCTCTATTCCCTGCTGCGGTGCAGGGCACAGCAGATCAGATCTGGGGGCTGCAGCCAAGCACGTTCCCAAGGGCCCTTCCTTTACTATCTCCCAGTTTTGCTCCAAGTGCAGCAGATCCTCCAGCTGTATTTTTCCATAACCTATGGCTTGCTGTTACCTCTCCAGAACAGTTTCTCCAGAGGGTGCCCAGTTCCACAGATCTGCGGTGTCTCCACAGGGGAATTCGCCCCCGTGATGATTTGTGGTTACTCTCCTCTCTGCCACGGTGTCAAGCCTGGATTTGTTACTAAGGCCCCACCAAAGCCCCCATGTCACATGGCTGTTAAAGATATACAGGGAATCATCAATTTGTCCTTTTAAAGACCCTTATGGCACTTGTCTGATATAACATCAAAAGAATAGCAACAATTAGAAGAACAAAATTGGGTGTTTGAGTATCTGAGGAGTGCTATTCCAAAACCAGGGCTTGCTTTGCTTTGAAGCAGGGATTATCTAGAACCTCCAGAAAGATGGTGTTTGCTGAGCAGTTGTCTGCCTTCTGACTCATTCTCTGCCTCCAAAGGATTCTCTCAGCATCTTTGCTGAGACCAGAGCACAAACAAATTCATTCTACCATGCCCTCCAATAGCCTGCAATTCAGATCCAAGTTTTAGCTTCCCCCCCGCAAATATTTTCTGTTCAATACCTTAGCAGTAAATTTTAAAATCACTGGAAGTTAAAATCAAAAGGGAAAAAAATGCTGATCCATGAGTAAAATCAGTCCCACCTGGGGTTGAGCTTTCTTCCAGCATCAGTCTCCTGATGGGGCTAGTCTAAGCATGTCTGTATGTTTGGGTCTCTGTCTCTAGTGCAGCTACTGGCAGAGGCAGATGGGTGCAGTTCAACTTCTTCCCTAGAAAGCTCACCTGGGAGCAGAACTAGGGCACTCAGCTCCCAAAGACCATCTCTTCCAGCCCTGCTCATCCCAAGCCCATAATCCTATGAAGGGGAGTGCAAAGAGCAGTTTCTGCTCCAGGTATGGTTATGGGCACCACCCATGTCACACTGTTCTAAGTGCCTTGGAGTGGCAGAGCAACATTGGAGCTCAGGGCAGCAAAATGATTCAGGAGTCCTACTTGGAGGAGGATAATAATTTACAAAAGGCAGTATTATTTGAGTAAAGATTCTGTTTGGGTTATCCAGCAAAATGCCTACAGGCTGCCTATGAAAGGTCAGTGTCTAAGTGACAAAAGTTGTGAGGGAAAAGGAATAAAAAGAAAACATTGCACATGTACAACGGTGATGATATTGCCCACACATTCCACCACCACCAAACAGCTGCAGGTCATCTTTTCCATGACAGTAACCTCTACAGCATTTTCTAGCTGCTGAAGATGACTGTGGCCCTCAAACTGGCCCAACTCCTGTGCAAATCTATTCAGCAGAGCCCGAAACACCCATTCCTCTTCCTCCTCCCAGGGAACTGTAGAGAGCCACAAGGTCTCCCTGCAGCCTCCCTTTCTTCAGGCTGAACAGCCCCAGTTCTTTCCAGCTGCTCCTCACAATACTTGTGCTGTAGATCCTAGATTGTGCAGCAGCAGGGACAGCATTGCTGCTCATGTCCCCTGAGTAGCTGTTCACCAACCATGAGCAAAGTGTGGCCACAGCCTACAACACCATGCACAGCTTCCTACCTACAAGGGGCTTCGGCTTACAGATGTTCACAGGAGGTTTAATGGCAGCTCTACCAGTCTTGTCATGAGACACAAAGTGACAGCTGCCCAGCTAGCAGCCCTTATTCCTTCAGCTCCACACCAAAGATTTGCTTTTGTCAAGCCAAGGGCACTGGAAGATCATCTTCCTCTAGCTAAGCCTTGCACAGAGCCACGCATGGCTGGGCGAGACCTAATGACCAGGCTGGACACTCTGCTCCAGAACAGCAGCAGCAATTAAGGAGAATTTGGCAAATGGAAAAAAAAAAATCAAGTCATCCACATCCCTACATTTCCCTGATCACTGAGCAGAGTCTGCATTGGTGAGAGCAGCCCTGAAGGTCAAAGCCTGAAGAGATTCCAAACACCAAATGTTCAGGTCGGAGCAGAGCAGATACTTCAAGGTGGATATTTACACACCAGGAATTTAAGAGGAAGCCCAAACTCACTTCATGTAGGACACCAAAGAATCACCATGACCACTTTGAACAGAGACACTGAGACAGAAAAACCACCAAAGGTCATGGAAACATCCAGGAGTAAAAAATATCCTCTCTTCAGAAGGTTAGAATAAGATGAAACAGAAATGCCTAGAGACAGCCCCACTTAAAATAAGAAATGCAAATGTTTCCCTGTCAAAAACTCAGCACCTGAGGACAGTCCTCTGGGCCCAGCCACTAAAGACAGTGAGCAAGCACTGTCCTTTGCAGAACCAGGCTGCAGCTTCTAGGGGGCTCCCATGATTACAGGCACAGCCCCAGTACCCCCCAAGTTTTCCATCCCAGGGCACTGGGGTGCTGAAGAGGGGACATCAACCCCACAAGGGCAGCTCCAGCCTCACCAGCTGCAGATGCTTGCTGCACCCACTCAGACACCCCAGCACTGTGGGCAGAAAGGTGCTTAGATGATGATGGAGCATAGTTCCATGGCTATAGTGGTGTGATGCTGAAGGCTGGACTCGATCTTAGAGGGCTTTTCCAACTCAGACAATTCTGTGACTCCACAACCTACATGACACAGAGCCTCTCTCTCTCACCTCTTCCTATCTGTGGTGACTCTAATAACGACCAGATTCCTTCTGTTAAATTCCTGGAGCTGATGGTGAGGATCCAGCTCAGGAATTCTGCAAATGTTGCTTTAGATGTGGGAGTATGACTGGAGTTAAATTTCCAGACCAAAGTACATGAAGCATCCCTACTTCATTTTAATTGATCCTGCCACGCAAGACTGATTACCTGAGAAAGGGCATTGCCACTGGAGGAGTAAACAAGGATCTCTGCCAGCAGGAAGCAGGGATGCTGTGAGTGATCAGTGACTGCTTTTAGAGAGGACAACATCCTGTGCAAATGGGTGAAACCAGGGAAGTTTTCAAAAAATCTTTCTCAACAGAAGGAGAAGGACAGAAGGGCAGCTTGAGAAGGAAGGCAGCGCCAGTGGAGTTCAGTACAGCTCCTACCACAGGCAAAGCCCAATGAGATCACAGAGTCACAGAACCATTTTGGTTGGAAAATCCCTTTAAGATCATTGAGTCCAACCATTCTTTAAGTGTACCAAGGCTGGGGCTAAGCCAGGGCCCTCAGCACCATGTACCTGCCTCTTTTAAACACGTCCAGGGAGAGGATTCGGCCAGATATTGGTTGTTGCAATTCAGCTTCCAGCAGTGTCCACTTCACAGCTTCTTCCAGGGTTTATGAAAGGATCTGGATCAGACCACACAGTCCAGGGCCCACCAGGACCTCAGGCTCCCACTGCATAACCCATGCCAGAGGATTCCACTGTGGGCAGGGATCTAGTGGGACACTTCCCACTAGCCCAGGTTACTCAAGGCCTCATCCAATCTGGCCTTGGACACCTCCAGGGAGGGGACATTCACAGCCTCCCTGAGCAACCTGTTTCAGTGTGTCACTACTCTCCCACTCAAGAACTTCTTCCTCATCTCCAGCTCAAAGCCATTCCCTCTCATCCTGTCACTCCCAGCCCTTGTCAAAAGTCCCTCTCCAGTTCTCTGTAATCCCTTCAGGTACTGGAAGTCTGCTCTAAGGTCTCCCTGGAGCCTTCTCTTCTCCAGGCTGAACACCCCCAACTCTCCTAGCCTGTCACCACAGGGGAGGCTCTCCAGCCCTCTGATCATCCTCATGGCCTTCTCTGAACCCTCTCCAGCAGTTCCATGTCCTTCTTGTGCTGGGGGCACTAGAACTGGATGCAACACTCCAAGTGGGGTATCACAAGAGCAGAGATAGATCTAGCTGCAGGTGTCCCTGCTCACTGAAGGGGGGTTGGACAAGATGACCTTTGAACCCAGTGCAATCTGTGAGTCTGTGGATGGAGGTTCCTCCATGCCAACTACAGCTTTGCCAGCACCACAAAGGACCCCTTGTCATGGTGGCAAGGAAAATAAATGTTCTCCTTCTCCTTTTGAAGCAGCTAAAACAAGCCCACTGTGAGCACTGCTCACGCAGGGGAAGGTGCTGGCTAAAGTCACATCCTGTTCCTTCATTAGGGTAACAAATGTGCTCGACAGTAATTATCCAAAGGGGAGAATTCCAAATCTTCTCATCTTGCTCTCTCCTAATTAATTAATAGTTTAAATGTCATCATGATGGGAAGTACTCATCAGAAGCAGAATCTGCTGCCATGATTTACAACTCTGCCTCCAAAGGCTCTGAAGCAGTGGCACCCCGGGGTTAAATCTAATTCAAAGATGTGAGGCTCTCATTGCTCTCCTAACCAGTTTGGAGCTGAAACTCCCCCACTGAGCAGCTGGTGTGAAGGGAGGATGGGCCTGAGCTCTGCCTTCTCCTGCACTGATGCATTTATTTATTTATTTATTTATGCTCATCATTAGGTTGGAAACTGAAAGATTAAATTAAAATTAGTCATTTGTCAACTTGTTACAGATCCCTTGCAGATGGCAGCTGAGGGCCAGGCCTGCTGAGCAGAGCTGAGCTCAAGAGGGGCCCTTCCACATATGGAGTGCCTCTGCCAGGGCTTCCAGTCCCTGCTGGAAAGGAAGCTTGGCACTAAGCTCCAGAGCAGTGAGCAAAGGATGCCCTCTGCTTGCAGAGGGATGTTGTCCCTGTGCCCAGGCAGCTTCCCATGCACCAAGCAGTCAGCCAAAGAGCCAGCACAGCTCTCCTATCCCAGCAATTCCAGGCTGGAATAATGACAATCTGCACTTAGGCCTCTCCTGCAGCCCTAAGGTGTGAGCTAAAGGCAACATCAGAGCACAGTGCCCAGAACATATGTCTCTGAGCCCAGGGGACGCCCTCCAAGGTTTGACTCTCAGATCTCCTCCAGCTTGGCTCTCCAGGTAGCCCTTGGACCTAGCAGCCACCAGAACCATTTCAGTGTGCAGCAATCCATGCTCCCATGAAGGAGAACCAGATACAAGTTTCCAGACCAGCAGAAGCAGAGCAGCTCTGCAAGCCTGCAGCTCTATATTGGCCTTCTGTTTGTGTGGCCTCCACACCAGACAGGAATCCTGCATGAGCAGAGGTTCATCCTGTTCCAAGGCAGGACCCAGGACAGATGAGACAGGTTGTGAGCATCTATCCCAGAATCATGGAATAGTTTCAGTTGGAAAAGTCCTCTAAGATCATCCAGTTCAACCCTCAGCCCACCATCACCATGGCCACTTAACCCTGTCCCCAGGTGCCACGGCCACTCATTTCTTGAACACCTCTAGAGATGGTGACTCCACCACCTCCTTGGGCAGCCTGCTCCAGAGCTCCATCAGCCTCATTCCAACCAAGGTTCACCTGAGCTGGCAGAGCTCAGATGATCTGCTACAAGAGGATGTGATTCAACACAGCAGCAAGGAACTGCCTGGGCCATGTAACTCCAGCCATCAGCCACATGTTCCTGGCCAGCTCCAGCTGTTTGCACGTCAAACCAACCTGCTGCCCTCAGCCAACAGCCGCATGTCCCCCATCTCTCCCACCTTCCCTGCACACGCAGACATTCCAAAGCCAGGAGGCAGAAAAGGAGAAATTACAGCTCTTGATTTGCCAACTTTGCACTTTTTCCTCCCTGCCCCCTTTCCATAAACCAGCTCCTTTACTCCCAGGAAGGAACTGGGGGTGGGAGCTTGTTATTTTCCTATTTCAGATAAAAGGTTGCCAAAAGAAGAACCCGATTCATGTCATTGTATTTCCTTATTGTCTGCATTAACCTTCCCCATGGTTACTTGTTCTTTGTAATGTTACACTTGTCTTGCTGCAACACATGAATACCCGAGCCAATTTTGTCATGCAAATGAATTCAGTTGGATTGTAAATTGTGTGAAGGAGCATTAGTTTATCAGGAACCCGCCTGCACGCTGCACCCAGCTGATTCCTCCTATTCACTCCACCGGGGCAGTGTTTTCCCGTTGATCCTCAATGTCCATTCAAAAGCTGGGGTGTGTGTTTATTATTATTATTATTACTATTATTATTTGTAAGGACTTCTCAATTTGCATTTCCTTGTTTATTCAGTCAGTCACAGAGCTGTATTCCTTTTCTAAAGCCTGATTTATATAATCAAAACCCACGGCTATGCCATCAGAAATGAAATATGACTGCAACCCGTGCCTGGATTTATTGTGAGCCTGAAAGGAAGGCTCGTACCCGAGTTGGGAAGGAGCAGATATGATAATCTGAGCCGTCAGGTAGCTGCTGTTGTTGGCATTTCACACTGCAAAATGAAAACACTGCTACTGAGGTCGATACCTGCATTTAGAGTGACATTTCTTCAGCCAACCCCGGGGTTATCACCAATCTGGAAAGCCCACTCAGGACAGCAACACAAATGTTGCATCTACAGAGCAACCTCCTCCCCTCAGCTGCCAATCATCCCAGGAAAGGAACTGCAAGGAAATTCCTGAGCTTCCCTCTGTTCTCTCCCCAGTCCCCACCTCACGGCACGTCTGCCCCCACACTGGGGTCTGCACGATGGAGGGGAATGCTGCCCACCAGCCCCTGTAAGGTCCCCATCCCAACAACGCATCCTCAGTAGCTGCAACAGCCTCACCATCGATTAGCCCAAACCCAGAGCTGTCCCCAAAACCAGCCAAATGCTCACCCTCCCTTTCACTTCAGCCCCAGGTTTGTCAGTAAGAGCTCACACAACTTTGCTGTTGAGCTGGAGACCAAAGCCACAACCTCATTTCAGCGCCGATGACAAAGCTGCGGCTGCGAGCGCAGAGCAGATATCAACAACCAACTCTTCCTGCCTTGATTTGTGGCGAGACACAAAATTATCAATAAGTTGGTGGCAACAGCAGAACAACCTCCAAATCAAGTGCAACAGCCTTATTGCTCTTCTTATCTCCCAGCAGACCAGGCACTATTTCACTGGGAAGCTAAAGAAGTGAATCCAGGATTCACATTTCCTCACCATTTTCTTCCAGAATTATGGATGGACTCAGTCCCCTGCTAGGCATCTGCTTGATCATGTCCAGTTAAACAACAACACTGGGGAAATGCTGGTGGCATCCTGCTTCTCCCTGCAGCACAAGGTGCACTTTGTCAGGCCTGTACAGACCAGCTCCACCCCGCAACATGAGCTCCAGGCTGGTTGCTGCTTCGGTGGGGCTACTTTAAGATCACAAACCCAACCCTTAACCCAGCACTGCCAGGCCATCACCAAACCATGGCCTCCAGCACCACATCTCCATGGCTTTGAAACCCCTTCAGGGATGGGGACTCCACGTCTGCTGGGGTAGCCTGATCCAGGCTTGACAACTCTATCAGGGAAGAAATTGTTCTTCATGTTCAACCTAAACCTGCCCTGGTCCTCTCATTCTATGCTTGATCCATGGGAGAGGATACTGATCCCCACTCCTGGGACTGGCTCCAACCTCCTTTCAGGGAGCTATAGAGAGCAATGAGGTCTCCCCTCAGCCTCCTCTTCTTCACACTAAACAAACCCAGGTCCCTCAGCTGCTCCTCACCAGCCCTGTTCTCCAGTCCCTTCCTCAGCTTTGCTGTCCTTCCCTGGACTTGCTACAGCCCCTCAGTGTCCTTGGATTGAGGAATGCTTCACTAAAGTGACCACTTCTGATACCCACCAAACGATCCTACAATGATGCCAGAAGATCTGCATGAATTCCACAATGTCACAAGACTACTGAACAGGATCTGACCCATAGAAGACCACACTTCATGGTCCACGGTGCTGAGAGAAAGAGAAGCAGCAAAGGCAGCTGCATCCTTTGGGACACCGCAGCAGCAAATCTGAAATGAATGGGCTGGGGAGACTTTTCTGGGGTTTGCTCTCAGGGGACTGTCCCATCTAATCAGCCTTGAAACACAATGGAAGAGCAGCAGGTAGGTCCTTACCCTGCATGTGCCATATGGACAGCAGATTAGGAGCCTCTGGGGCCACTAATCCAGCACAATCACTCAAAAGCCACTTGGTTGAGTTACTGAAGCTGAGTTTTGGGAGCGGGCTCTGTCAGAGCAAGGCAAATCCTCACAGCTTCATCCAGCTCCTGGGCCTCAGTTTCTCCAGCTGCAAAAAAATTCTCCTCTTCCTCCTCCTCAGAGGGATATTGGAAGCTGATTCCAATTTAGAAAGTGTCTGTGGAAGCCTCAGATAATCCCTGTTACAGGTGTACTGGGTGGGCTTTACAAGCTTGCCTATAACAACAACCTAAGGAGTCTGCTTTATCTGCTGCAGGTTCAGCTGGAATTTGAACACATTTCTTTCCCCACCACACTGAAGATAAAAGATGAAACCACAGGAAAGTGAGGATGAACAGGAAAAAGAGAAGCACCTAGAATGAGCAATGGAAAGGAGACTTTTATCCCTTTGCAGAGCAGCAATGTGGAAAAACTAAATGGAAAGGGCAGGAAGCAATGCAATGGCAGCAACAGACACAGCAGCGCCTCCACGGGATAGGCTTATGCTCTCCTCTCTCACCTCTTTAGGCTACTCCAGCTGCACCATCCCAGTACAACTGTCATAGAATCATAGAATCAACCAAGTTGGAAGAGACCTCCAAGCTCATCCAGTCCAACCTATCAACCAGCCCTATCCAATCAACTAGACCATGGTATTAAGTGCCTCATCCAGTCTTTTCTTGAACACCTCCAGGGACAGCGACTCCACCACCTCCCTGGGCAGCCCAGGGTGGTCTTTCCCAAAATCTCAAATAAAAAATGCATTTTTGCTGCAGAGGTTTGAGGTGAGGATGAATCCCTTCCCTGACCTTCATCATAGAATCACTTCAGTTGGAAAAGACCTTTAAAACCATTGCATACAGCAGTTACTATTGATTCCCAGCTAATCCACGCAGGTAGATCCATGTATCCCAGTAGAGCAATGCCAGTAAAAAAGAGGGAAGAAAAAAAGCCCATTTCAAGCCTCCATAATATGATTCACAAAACCAGAATCATGGAAAAGACCTGTAGGATCAGCAAGTCCAACTACTCTAAACCACATCCCTCAGCACCACATGTCTGTACCTTTTAAACACCTCCAGGGATGGGGAGTCAGCCACCTCTCTGGGGAGCCTGTTCCAGCATTTGAGTCCTTTGTGTTCCCCTGTCCCATAGAAGTCATCAGGAGACAGCTGAGTTTAGGGTTTGTGCACACAACAGAGGATGGAGCTGGTCACCTCGGTGGTGTGGCCAGGCTCTCAGGAGCAGCATACCTGCAGACAGATGTGCAGGGGGGGACAATCGATAGGAAGGCAGCTCTGGTCACTCCACTCTCAGCTCTCTGTATTTATTGTCACTCTTTGGAGTAAATAGGTCTTAGGCTCGTGGCATGTCATTATAACTTTTTGGAAATAATGATGCTGCCTTTAGTTTTTCCCCTCTAATTTATGCCCAGTGCACCAGCGCCAGTCACTCAATAGTGTGGAGCCTGCAGAGGTGGAGATAGCCCTTAATGAGAAGAGGTTCTGCCTTTATCTCCTTTATACTTCAACCATTATCTTCCTCCAGTCTATAACCATGCGGTTACCACTGACAATAATGCTCAGAGGCAACAAATGCTGATGAGTTTTCTATGCAGTCTTCACAATAAGTCTATCAAAACAACCTCGAAAAATTATGAACCCTGGTGACAGACAAATAGAAGCAGCTCCAGCGCGAATTTACAGCCCCAACGCAACGCTCCTTTTAATTCTTCAGGCTTTTCTTATCTCTGCTGTTCCTCTTCTGGCTAGGAGATAACAGTAATTCTTCTGTATGCTATTTTTTTTTTCCCCTCTTTTTTTTTTTTCCAACTGAGTAAGATGTTCCTCGTGTCTTTCTGCTTGCTAAAGATAAAGGGTTAAAGACCAACTTGTGTTGGTCGCTTTGTGTTGGGGGAGAAAAAAAAAAGTAATCAGTATTCAAGAGATTGTTATCGGAGGTAAAGCAGAGAACAGTAATTTTGCCTGCTTCACTTAGGTTGGGCTGGCTTTTTTTTTTTTTCTATTTTTTTTTATGAATGCACATAATGCCTGGAGTGTTGGGGCCAGATAAAAGAATTAGTGGCAGCACAGGGGGACGGCAGCACAAAGTACACGTTGGAATTAGACTGTCTATCTTTGTCTCTCCCAAGCTCATCCCGGCAGCCGGGGCTCGCAGCTCGTAAACAATTTAATCTTTTTGCTACAGTTAAAAAACACAAAGACAGCAGAAACCTCCTGTTCCAAATGGGAACGGGGGGGACAGGATGGTGGGGCGAGGGGAGAAAGGAGAGAAGAGGAGGTGGCAGCTGGAGAAGGGAGAAATTCACAGCTTCACTGATTGCAATGGGCTGGAAGGGACCCTCGAAGGGCATCTTGACCAACCCCCCGGCACTCAGCAGGGACACCTCCAACTAGATCAGGCTGCCCAGGGCCTCAGAAAGTCTGATCTTGAATGTCTCCAGGGATGGGGTCTCAATCACATCTCTGGGCAACCTGTTCCAGTGTCTTGCTGCCCTCACTGTGCAGAACTTCCAACCTAAATCTGCCCTGCTCCAGTTCCAAACCATTGCCCTCATCCTATCACCACAGGCCTTACTGAGCAGCTCCTGACCAGCCTTCCTGTAAGCCCCCTTCGGATACTGAAATGCAGCTCTAAGGCCTTACAGCAGTGTTCCAGTACCTTCCAAGTTCAACAGTTCTACAGTTCTATGATCCTGGTCTAGTGGAAGGTGTCCCTGCCCATGGCAATCGGGGGTGGATCTAGATGATCTTTAAGGTCCCTTGCACCTCAAGCTATTCAATGATTCTAATTAAGACAAGAGCGAGGTGCTACACATGGAGCCAGAGATGCAGGGAAAGGCCACACGACGAGAGGAAAGCAAAGCAGATGCTCACACAGCCCTGGCCGTGCTCAGCGCTTCCAGGAGCATTAATTCAAACACTTTTTTCCTCACACATATTAAGCTGAAAGGGGAAATAGTTAAATGATGTTAATATTTTTTAAATTAGGGGACAAGGAGATCCTGCTCAGGAGTCAAAGGCTGCTCTCACCCACGGTTTTGTTTTAGAAAGGAGTGCAGAAGTTAATGAACCTCGAATAACCTTTAATTTTCGGTGTCCCCTCGCTGTCTGTTCACTCAGCATTCATGGCAGTGGCACTGCTCCTAATGAATGACTTGGTATTCATGCAGCTCTCTCAGTATTACTTATGTGTCTGATCTCTCCTAATGGAAAAGCTGATTGTCACTGGGAACTTATGAGGAAATATTAAAAAGATCTGATCCAGAGTGAAAGTTTCTGTGCTGTAAATGAAGCTGCCAGATAACAAATGCAAATAGATTTGGGGAGCTCATTGCCCCTGAAGTTTAGTGCCTTTAGAATATATAACTTTGCTGGGGAGCATCTGATCACCAGCTTACATGAACCAAGATCATTATGAAAAGAGGAATCATCCCACTTCTGATATCTCTCCACCAGCAACCACATCTTTCCAAGGCTCATGCGTACATCGCAGCTAATTTGTTTATATCCACACTGAAGTAAAGGCTCCTCACCAAGCCACCAGAATTTGTAATTGTTCATGATCTGTGTGGTGCTGCACCTTTAGAGAGCTGTGCACCCATCTCCTCCTTGCCCCTCCTGTGGACCTCTACAGAGGCCATCACCACTCAGGCTCCCACAACACTGGCAGAAATTGCTGTGTGAGGCTGGCAGAATTGTGTCCTTGCCGTGGGACTTCCATATCCATACTCAGCAGCTCTGTTCAGCCTGGAGAAGAGAAGGCTTCAGGGAGACCTTACAGCAGCCTTCCAGTACCTGAAGGGGGCCCACAAGAAACCTGGGGAGGGACTTGTAGATAGGACAAGGAAGAATGGCTAGAGGGGGATTTAGACTGGAGACGAGGAAGAAATTCTTGACAGTGAGGGTGGGGAGACACTGGCACAGGTTGTCCAGAGAGGCTGTGGATGCCCCCTCCCTGGAGGCATTCAAGGACACTTTAGATGAGGCTTTCAGCAACCCGGGCTACTGGAGGTGTCCCTGCTCATGGCAGGGGTTTGGAACTCGATTATTTTTAAGGCCCTTATCAACCCAGCCCATTCTATCCTATTTTGTCCCAATTCATGATGCTATTGTGTAGTCACCTCGCTTGGTGCCCAAGTTGGAGATGCACACGGTACCCTCAGCATCTGCCACCCCATTTCTGTTCTCCCATGGTAGTTTGACAAGTCACCTGGCTCCTTACTATTCTGAAAGAGGGTGGATTAAGAAGGAAGAAAGAAGAGAGAAGAACTAAAAGCAGATGAGCTTTGTCTCATGTGTCTGGTGCTGGAGAAGGGCAGCAGATGAATAATGTGCCTGGGAAAACAGTGACAAAATGAAAAGCCAGTTCTGTGAAGGCATGAAACTATTGCTGCTTCCAAGAAGTTTAGCTGCACAAGAAAGCCAAAGCCAACAAGCTTTCACTCCTCTTAGTGAACAGCACACCAGTGCCCCCAGACCCAGCAAATCTTTGTGAGTGCAGAGCTGGGGGGTGCTGGGTGGGGCTTGCAGCACGGCAGTCATGCCAGCTTTACTGGGAAGGAAATTTGTTTTGCTAGAACTAACCATTGCATGCATTTTTCATTAGTGTTATTATCCCAAAGAAAGGCTGCTGTGAAGTACTGCTGAGGAGAGGAGATGTTTGCTACCTCGGGGCGAATTTTACAAAGGGAGAGGGAAGGAGGAGAGCAGAGCTGAGCAGCAGCTCCTGTTGGTATTCTGGTGTGTGATGCCTTGGAACAGATCTCCCCAATCAGTTCAGACTTAATACCAAAGCCTGTTCAAATACAGAGATCATAAGGAAAGATTCCAGAGGGTTTATACAGCTTGGTTTGCTGAGGTCATGGATGGAAACTGTGAATTATTTTGCTCTTTCTGCTTTAGACAACTGTTAACAGGGAAAATTATTCCGTGTGCCTGGCCCCTTGGTGTTGGTCAGGTTTGTGTGGGATGTGTCAGGTATATTCAGGTGGTAAGGGAATCACAGAATCATTAGGGTTGGAGAAGCCCTCTAAGATCATCAAGTCCAGCTGTCATCCCTCAACCCAGCACCACCATGGCCACTAAACCATGCCCCCAAACTACCATTTCCACACATTTCTTGAACACCTTCAGGGATGGGGACTCCACCACCTTCCCTGGGCAGCCTGTCCCAATCCCTGACCACTCTTGCAGGACAGATATTTTTCCTAGTCTCCAACCTAACCCTCCCCTGGCACAACTTGAAGGCCATTTCCTCTCATTCCATTAGTAGTTATGAGAGACCAACCCCCACCAGGCTACAGCCTCCTTTCAGGGAGCTGTACAAGAATCCAGACAACACTTCTGGAAAAGTATTTTGTTCCCACAAAAGCAGTGCTGGTGCCAGAAACCTGCCCCTGCTCCACTGTTTGCCAGGGTCAGTGTAACTCACCAACAACGCTCCACTGCCCCACCAGCCTACACCCAAGAGGTACTTAGAGATGCATTTACACATCTGAGAAAACCAAGGGTGGCTTTGCTCACCAAATTCCCACAAACAAGGTTAAATTAATCCAATAAAGTCACTCTTGGTTAATTATTTGCCCAGATTTCATTGGAGCCAAAGCTACAGCTTCCGCTTCAATCCAAGAGCAGCAGGGGGGTGAGGGGGTGGGAACTACACAGGGGTTTATTTGGCCAACACCAGACATTGTTTTTCTTCATGCACCTGTAGATTGCTTGGCAATGACTGCTGTGATCCAGCCCTCTTGATGGAAAGCCCTTCAGATGTTGAAGTGTTGCCCTGTACTGTGTCCCAGCACAAAGCCACACATGGCTGGGATGGCCAAAAATCTGCAGCCTCTCCAGAGCTAAGCTTCTCGCACTCAGACAGCCCTGAGCTGCCTCCAGCACAATGGGGTCCCAAAAGTGTGGCCAGCAGAAAAGTCCCATGGGTGTGGCTCACTCTTGTAGTGATGCTGGCTGCACCCTCTCTTGAACAACTGATGGAATCTCCTCTCCTGCAGCACCAGCCACCAACATGGCAGGACAAGAAATAGCCTTAAGATGTACCAGGGGAGGTTTAGGTTGGACATAAGGAAATAATTCTGCATCAGAAGGGTTAAATCTTGGTCCAGGCTGCCCAGGGCAGTGGTGGAGTCCCCATCCCTGGAGGGATTTCAAAGCCATGGAGATGTGGTGCTGAGGGCTGTTTTGGTGGTGACCCAGCAGTGCTGGGTTAAGGGTTGGACAAGATGATCTTAAAGGTCGCTTCCAACCAAAACAATTCTACGCGTCTTTGATTGGCTGGGCTCTGGCTGAGATGTTCACACACCCTGCTTTAACTCAAGTCAACATGGAGCAGCTGAGGAAGAGAAGCTGGCAGCTCTGTCTGGCACCTCAGGACCCACACGCACATGTGAGATGTCACAAAGCCCCTCTCAGCAGAGCTGGCTGCCCATCCCCGGGCGGGTGCCTGGTGGGTGTCAGCCCAGCCGGGCCGGCTCATGGCGCTTTGTTCTTGGGGCTGCCAGATGGGGTGGGACAGGGGTCAGGCCTGGCAGCGGGACACAGAGCTGCTTTACTCACTCCAGCGTGAAAAATGTCACCCTGCTCGGGGCTGGGTTTTTTTCCTCTTCTTCCCTTTCCCCCTCCCCTTCTCCACACAGCTGTTAATGAGACAGTTTGCTGGAGCCAGACAAACGCAGACGAGGCACTGCTCGGCTGTTGGCTGGGGGCCGGGCGCTGGGAGCGGGCAAACAGGGCAATGTGGCACTTTTGGTGTAAACATGTGGCATGTTGGCGTGCCAAAAGCTTGGTTGGTGGCCTCTATTTGTTTTTCAAAGAGCTTGTCAGGTTCATTTACACACGTCACCGCCTGCATGTGCTTGAAAAGAGGAGGGGAAACACATTCTTTGTCTGCCCAGTCTCCCTGGGCCCTGCAGCCGCAGCGCCCTGGGACTGAGCGGCTTGATGGAGCTGCGGCATCCTCCTGGCTCACGCCATGCTGCAGGGCTGGGAGCAAAGGCCAGCAGAAAGGGTCTCTGAACGGCTCTGCAAGATCCTCAGCTTTTAAGCACTGAAATCACAGAACTATTTCACTTGCAAAAAACCTCTAAGATCGAGTTCCCACCATCAACCTAAGACCACCACGGCCATTAAGCCATGTTTCCAGTCCTGCCCTGTCATACATCTTGTCCTGTTTTTCCCAAACCTGAGCTTTTGTTCTGGAGTCTTGGGATGAGAGGCTGAGCCCTGTCATCTGCAGAAAAGCAACTTAAATCCTGCCTCCAGATCTCATTCTGAGCACAAGCAATGTCCCTCCTTCGTTCCCATGCAACACTTAGATCTGTGGTGGGAAAACGACACAGATTAAAAAGTTTTCTTGATTCTTTTTCAAGATGTTTTCTGGGTTTTGCAAGTAAACTGGCACTGGAATTGTGATCACCTGTCAAAATTGCTACCAGGAGATATGTAGCTTTTAACCAGCTCTGAAATGCTACTTGAGTGAAGTGGAACTGAATTGAACCAAAAAGGGTTTACCTCCCCAAGTTAAGTGTGTATTGAAGATTTAAGTAGCAATTAAGGTTGCTGTAGAAGATGGCAAAACGACATGTTTATTTTCCAAAGATGAGAAGAAAGAGAAAGAGAGGGGGGAAAAAGGGGGAAAAAAAAGACAAAACCCCCAGCAATTAGGAGAATAGACTGAAGGGGGAAAAATATTAAATGGATGTTTCTGCACACACACAAAAAAAAAAGGCAGCAACCAAGCCAAGCTGCCAACATTTCTGCTTTGTAAGGGGGAAATTACAGTAACGCACTGTTTACATAGCAGAAATCAGGGGAAATTATGCTGTCACACTGACATCTGTAGGAGAAGGACAATTTTAAAATTACACTGTTCAACACCTTTAATGATTTGTAACACAAGAGGTGTGGCTACTCCTATTAAATGTGTTGCCAAATCAATAAAAGGCATAATTGGAGTTGTTAGAGCAAATTATAGCAGCACCGTTATGTTGCAGTACAATGTTCCCCTGTAAACTGCTATTACAGCAAAGCTGTATTTCTCTCTTATTTGGCTGCTTTGTAATGAGTTGGCATTTTGCTCCATAATAGTTCCACTTTCTTTTATGGAGCTTTCACTTTTACTTTCCTCTTTTGTGCAGCCTATAATTTCCCTTCCCTTCCCTACCTCTCTGCCTGTTGACAACTGGTCTATACACCTCTGAAAACAGCCTTGAGGTTATAAACTATATTATTTAACATTATTTGTAATCTTTTTCAATTGGAAGTCAAAGGCGGGAGGCACAACATTCACACATTTACAATCTGAGATGGCTTTAGGCTGGGCCTTCACCTTCCTGAGAGGGAAAGGAGAATCACAGAATGGTAGAGGTTGGAAGGAACCTCTGGAGATCGAGACCAAGTCCCCTGCCAAGGTAGGGTTACCTGCGATGGGACCAGGCTTTGTTCAGCGGTGCCCAGTGACAGGACAAGGGGGACAAAAACTGGAACATAGGAAATTCCATCTGAACGTGAGGAGCAGCTTCTTTGTATCAGGGTGCTGGAGCCCTGCAGCAGGCTGCTCAGAGCTCCTGCTCTGGAGACTTTGAAAATCCATCTGGACATGTTCCTGGGTGACCCCTGGGGATATGGTTTAGGGTGAAACTTGTAGAGTAGGGATATTGTTTGGACTTGGTGATTCTGAGGGTCTTTTCCAACCGAAATGTTTCTGTGATTCTATGACCCTGCCTTGGCAGTGGGGTTGGACTGGACGATCTCCAGAGGCCCCTTCCCAACCCCACCACTCTGGGATTCTGTGAACTTGGTGTGGTAGCAGCATCAGGGCTGCTCTTGGCACAAGCACTGGCAGGATACAGCAGCATCACCACAGCAGGGCTCTGCTAGCTGCTGGGATCAGCCTGTCACAGCAGGCACACTGTGACAGGGAGGGGGCATGAGCAGCTGCCACGCTGAAACTTATTGCTGAAGGTATTTTTAGCAACTTGAACCAAAGTCCTGAAACCAGCTGCAACTGAATGCAGATGAGCAGTGGAAGAGGAGGGGGTTAATGGGCGATGTGGTTGTGAGAGTATCTGTGATCTGAAAAATAATTGCACGGCTGTTAAGTGACACAGAGCTGTTTGGAAACCAAATATTGTCATCGTGCTGGCAATCATGAGAAACAATGGCTGGATTTTGTCCTTTGACCACTACTTGCAAAGTTTCACAGAATCACAGAGCTTTGTGACCTTTAAGAGCATTGAGTTCAACCAGAATCTGGCCCTGCCAAATCAGGTGCTAGCCCATATCCCTCAGCACCACATTCTGAACCTCTCCAGGGATGGGGACTCCACCACCTCCTTGGACAGCTTGTTCCAATCCTGACCACTCTGGCAGCAAAGAAATTTTTCCTCATCTCCAACCTAAGCTTACCCTGGCACAATTTCAGGCCATTTCATCTCCTTCTATCACCTGAGACTAGGGAGAAGAGACACAGAGAGGCCATTTCCTCTTACTCTATTGCCTGATCCTTGGGAGAGGCAACTGATCCCCACCTGGCTCCAACCTCTTTTCAGGACGTTGTAGAGAGCAATGGGGTCTCCCCCCAGCCTCCTTTTCTCCTGGCTGAACAAGCGCCCTCAGGTGCTCCTCACCAGCCCTGTTCTCTGGAAACCAACACAGGCACATTTACCTCTAGAGTAACCCCCCTCAAGCCCATGCCAAGGGACCCAAATGGAGCAGTAGGGAAGGAAGAAGATCCAGATTCCCTGTTAAACAAGACCCAAACACAGACCACTGCCTGGGAGAAGCACCACATGCAAAGACATATTTTTTCCAGCAGCTGAGGTTTTGTTTCCAGCTAAAGCCCTCCTCCTAGATTCATATGCAGAAAGGTGGGAGGGAGGACAACCTAAAAAACCAAAAGGAGCCAAGGAGCAGAGGCTCCCAGTTGACAGCAGCACTCTGCTGGTGTCTCGGGGCTTATCAGGCACAGGAGCGCGCTGCCCGCAGCCCGAACGCAGAGCAGTTAATAACCAGGCTGTTAATGTAGCAGCAGACAGCAGCAGGCCAGGCACCACTGTCTTAGGCCCCCAGCCCCCATAATCCTAATTGCATCAAATCTAATCATTTTTATAGGATAAAAAGATTTTCATAGCTGACAAAGGGTTACATCCTCAGCCCTGTTGATCCAGCAATGAAATTAGATAAGGAATAGACTTGTAGGGAACGCTTTAGAGATAGAGGGGGAGGTAAAAAAAAGAGAAAGGGGAGATCATTGACTGCAATTCTGCCTCTCACCCTTTGGTTCAAGAAAGAAAATGTAAATGTGATGTTGGCTTGGCCACAGGCAGCTGCTTCTATCAGGCACTGCAAACTGCAGCAGGACAAAGGGGTAACTCTGGTAAAAGGAAAGGTTAATAGCAAAGCAGGGCGGGGGGCTCTCATCGGCATGGGCAGCACGTCCCAGCCTCGCCACTCGGTGATGGGTTGGAGCTGGGAGCTGACATGAGATATAGAAGTGCTCACTGAAAATAATTCAGAGTGACGGCCGCGCTGGCCTGAAAATAGAGAGGGGCTGAATCACCCAGCACTTGGCCAGGACGCAGGAGCAGGGCTGCCAACTGCTCCTGACTATTTTCAGGAATAGTCTGGATTTTACTGACCACTCCTCCTCTCTCCCACCTGCCCTCAGCACGGCTCAGAAGCTGCAGACCCAGGGCACTCAACGTTGCTGTTTGCTTGTCGTTAAACAAGGAACGGGCACAAATCATAGACTCAGAGAACTGTTTGGGTTGGAAAAGCCCTCTAAGATCATCCAGTCCAACCATCAACCAACATCACCATGGCGACTAAACCATGTCCCCAAGTGCCGTGGCCACACATTTCAACCTAAACCTCTCTGGTGCAATTTCAGGCCCAAAGTCCCTGTGCAGTCAGCACTCACATAACGAGCAGGGATCTAGAGAGTGCTGGTAACTGCTGTTAACACCACTCACAGTGTCCACCTCTAACACTCATTTTACCAACAAACATCCATGCAGAGTCACATTGCCCTACTCATGCTGCAAATTAAACTACATAAAAGAAGGAAGGTCTAGCATAGTGCACAGAGAGAATCACAAAATGGTAGGGGTCAGAGCATCACCTAGAGCAGGTTGCACAGGATGGCATCCCGGTGGATTCTGAATGATTCCAGAGATGAAAGCTTCACCATCTCCCTGGACAGCCTGCTCTAGAAAACAATCCTCTTGAGCACTCAGTATAGAACAGTTGATGTAGACAACCATATGCTGAAGTTTGGGTATCTTGGGGTGCTGTGGAATACCACAACCATCATCCTCCCCCCCCAGCTGAGTCTGCTCTGCTACCAAAGCCAAACTCTGGACAGTTTGAAAAGCTCTATGTTGTACCAAGTAGCCTTTCAAATGGTGCTCCTCCAGGTTCACATAGATACTTCCAGTCAGCTTCCCTCTCCAGGTGGCACAGAGAGGAACCTGTCTCAGGGTGGCACACTGGGGTGGTTCTGGGAGGGTAGCACGTGAGGCAGCAGGTCACAGCCACAGAATCAGAGAATGCATCAGGCTGGAAGGGACCTTCTGACAGCATCTTGTCCAACCCTCCTGCAGGCAGCAGAGACATCTTCAACTAGATCAGGTTACTCAGGGGGCCTCATCAAGTTGAAGCCTGGATGTCTCCAGGGATGGGGCCTCAACCACATCCCTGGGCAACCTGTTCCAGTGTCACCACCACCACTGTGCAGAACTTCCTTCTGATGTCCAATCTAACTCTGCAGTGCTCCAGTTTCAAACCACTGCTCTTTGTCCTATCCCCACAGGCCCTTCTGAACAGTCTGCCCACAGCCTTCCTGTAGGTCCCCTTTGGATAATGAAATACAGCTCTAAGGTCTCCTTAGAGCCTTCTTTTCTCCTTGCTGCACAGCCCCAATGCTCTCAGCCTGGCTACACAGCAGAGGTGTTCAAGCCCTCTGTTCATCTTTGTGGCCTCTTCTAGACCAGCTCCAGCAGCTCCACGTCCTTCACATTTTGGGGGAATCCCAGAGCTGGACACAGCACTCCAGGTGAGTTCTCCCCAGAGCAGAGGGGCAGAATCACCTCTCTTTACCTGCTGGCCATGCTTTTTGATGCAGCCCAAGCTGTCACTGGCCTTCTGGGAAGCAATCACATGTCCCTGCCTAGCTCAGGAGCTCAGCTTGCCCCCACCAGCTCTCTCTGTAATTTGTGCCAAGAGAACAAGGGGTTCCCTGTGTCTTCCTTCGGCTGTTAGCAAATGAAAAAGTCTCACTGGGTACCTCCTGGGTTTTCTTTGGGTTTTTTTTTAAGTCTGGCATAAATACATTTGGACCAACAAAAAAGGGGTTAGGAACATGCTAAAGCAAAAATAGATCCTTCATCTGCAGGTCGTCTGGCTGGTTGGCACTCACCCTAAACCACGAGTTACTGGAAGAGTCAGAAGCTCTAAAAATCACTGCCCAGAGGAAAGAAAGATAAAAATGGAGATGACCTCCTGCAACACACAGAGGAACATGACCACCAGCACCACTGCCCCTCCAGCAGGACCTCTGCTCTCAGCCTTCGTGGACTTCTTCCAGTGTTCTGCTGCAATGGTAGTGCAAGCCAGAGCCAAGGCAGCTTTTGGACCATCACCTGAACCACAAGACAGTGCTGCTGCAGAGAGGCAACCTGTCGGGTGGTGATGCCAAAGGAAGACTCTTCCAACGCTAGGCGTTATTTGGCCGAGGAAGCCAGTGCTGGCTTGTGAGGCAGCCTGTGCAGGGAGCTGAGCCTCCTCTCTAAAGCGTGGTGCTCTCCAGCTCACACCCCTGAGAGCCACCAGAACAGGGTGGGGATATCACTTGGATCCTAGAGCTGAGCATTCCTGCCCCTCACACAAGTTGAGCTCCTGTCCTGCAGAGTGCTGCCTTCCTTCCCACGCTCCTCCTCCGGGTTAAACACTAGAGATCACCACAGACAAAGCAAGCAGGGTGGACACCTCCAGGATACCTCATGAGCCACACTGAGCACTTAGAACACAGCCACATGGGTCTGCGAGCACTAGCAGCAGGGTGTGTGTAGGCACTGCTGGCTTCTTCAGCTGTTACAGAATGGGTGAGGTGAGAAGGGACCCCTGGAGATCATCCAGTCCACCCACACCCCACACCCCAAAAAAAGAAAAAAGAAGGATCACCCACATCAGCTTGCCCAGGATCACAATGCCCAGGTGGGTTTGGAATCTCTGCAGAGAAGGACACACCATAACCTCTGGGCAGCCTGTTCCAGATCTCCAGCAGCCTCACAGCAGAGAAGTTTCTCCTCATGTTCAAGAAGTTAACAAAAAGCTTGCAGAGCCTGTGGGTTTGGGGTGCAGTTACTACGGTACCTGCCATGCTCAGCTTGTCCTTCCCTCCTCTGCCACTTCAAAGCTGTCACTGAGAAGGTCCTCCTGCAATTCTCTACAGCCCAGCTGGTTAGCCAAGGGCAATCTGCATTTGCACCTGAAGTGCTGAAACACTAATTCCACTAAATCCAAGGCCAGTTAATCATGCCTGCACTTCCGACTCAGCTTTATGTGGTTAGAGCTGTTGGTCCAGCACTGTTCCCATGGCAGAGGTGGTGGTGGTGGCTGTCAACTGATTCAGGAAGCCAAAGAGATGCACCCATCATGAACCGGCTACCCCAGAAGCTGTCCCATGAGGGCTCCCCGTGCCAGGAGCTTTGGTCTGACTTCCCTTGAACTCATCCTACAAGGTGACAGGAGCCAATAGAAGTCAGACGGGCTCTGCTCTGTGTCCATCTGCTGGTTTAGCTGCTCTGCTTCTTACCATTGCCATTCTGTGATCTACAGAATAATACCAAGTCGTGAGCCATCACAGCAGTCAGAATGACCCCACTTTGTTCTCGTCTTGGAGAGTTTCAAAGCAATTAGTATACCCTGTACCTGATTTAATGATCACTGAAAAGGTGGCACAGACACCTGAGATGAGCCACATGGAAGTTATCACTAGAACCAGCACATCACCATTACTCCTCTCTGGAGGAGCATTTTACACTCAGACCTTCTCCAACAGCTACCAGCAGTCTCACCCACACAACACCCAAACCTGGTGTTAAAGCTGGTTGAGTTACAGCCCTCTCCCATCACAAGACTCAGAGCAGACACCACATCTGGGGTCTCCTGAGGAGCTGCTGGACAAAATCGGGAGGAAACTGCTATCGGCCTGCCTCAGTTTCCCTTCTCTGTACTGAGAATACAAACTCTTCTTTGGACCCTTGCATTGCTGAGCTGTTGACCTTGCTAAGGCTTGGCTGTAGCAAAAATCTTTGTCTAGAGAACCAAAGATAATTTGGATCCCAGCTCAGGACAATTTTGGTACAGACTGAGGAAGAACAAACAGATTTGATGCCAAATGGAATCACTGGAAGGAAGCAATAGCTGACAGCAAAGAAAACGACCAAGATGAGTGGGCAGATCCTGTGGCTTCCCATTCCTGGACAAGGATTTGGGAAACAAACCCAAGCTTTGATGTTTGAGTTGCTCCTCCCTGTGGCTGCAGTTACTGAAGTAGAATAAGGAAAGGTCGTTCAGCCACAGTTCTGCTCCCAAGTCCATGGCAGGGGTTTAGCACTGACACAAGCCCAAAAAGACTGAAAGCTTCATTTTGTGAAATAAATTTTTAAACTGTTCTGTTTATATCGGACTCAGTAAAACAGGGAGGGGCTGCCCACAGCAAGGAGCTGGCACTCACCTCAGGAAAATTAAGGGAGGAGACTTCTGGAGATTTGGAGATGGAACTTTTCATTTGTTTTGCATTGCCTCAGTGACCTTACCTTGCAATAAAGCACAAATATCACAAAACCACAGTTCTTAGGTCAAATGGTCAAAGACAACTGAAATCCTTCCAGAAGAGACAGAAAGTTGGAAGTGCTGCACTTCCACATTGCCTGGATTGCTGTGCTCTGATTTTTGGGCCACTCACTCCAAGGACACTGAGAGGCTGGAGCAGATAGAGAGAAGGGCAACAAAGCCAGTGAAGGGTCTGGAGAACAGGGCTGGTGAGGAGCAACTGAGGGACCTGGGGGTGTTTAGTCTGGAAAAGGAGGCTGAGGGGAGGCCTGATTGCTCTCTGAGAGGAGGTTGGAGCCAGGTGGGGGTCGGTCTCTTCTCCCTCAAGTGATAGAAAGAGAGGAAATGACTCGAAATTGTGCTGGGGAGGGTGAGTTGGAGATGAGGAAAAACTTCTTTGCTGCAAGAATGGTCAGGGATTGGACCAGGCTGCCCAGGGAGGTAGTGGAGTCGAGCCTGGATTTTGCTGAGCACCTCCTGCCTCCAAGGCTGTGAGCAGTGAAGGCTGATTCAGGACAAGCTCAGTTCCTCAAATACAGTGGAACCAATTCCTGCTTCTTCAGGTCTGGGGCATTGAAATAAGGAAAGCACCAAGAGCAAAGCTGTAGCAGCTACACTCAGTGGGACATGTTTTGCTCAATTCCAGTGCAAGAGGAGTGTCACAGAAGTGCTGGGCACAGGCACAGACCATCTCTACGCTCTCCATTCAGAGGTACAAAGAGATGCTTTAGACCCAAATATATCCACAGCACTGGGACCCTTTTTAGGAGCTGAAATAGAAAACCACTTGATTGTGTATGCAACTACCTCTGCTGACAGGCTACACAAAGCCTCCTCCACAGTCCCAGCAGACTTTGCTAAGGAATTTCTAACCAAAAGATCTAAAAGATTTCAATTCTTTCTCATTTCTTGAGTTCTCCCATCTTCACTTAGACAGGTTGGGGTTTTTTTAAAGTCTTTCCTGAGATCATTTAGAAGCCTTTTAAAGGTAAATTAAACCCCTATTAGCTCCCAGATCAATACTGAATACAGGGAGCCATTAGAGCAGGGCTGCCCCAGACCACTACCCTTTGTGAGGGAAGAAGAGGGGTGGGGGCAGAAATAGGTGAAGAGGGCTTCAGATATTTGCAGCAGGATAGGCAGATTCATAAATTGGTCTAGGTTGTAAGGGGCCTTCAAGATCATCCAGTTGAGACAGAAGCCAGGGTCCTTTCAGATTAACACAAAACAGGACCCTGGTCCATGAGTCTGGAAGAACCATCTGTTGTCCCAGGAATACACTGCAATGCATCTGTATGCAGTTGGTGACATCTGGTTGCCCCATCAGGGTCAGGCTGGATAAGGCCTTAAGCAGCCTGGTCTAGTAGAAGCCAGAAGCCCAAGATCAGTCTTTTGGCTAAGCAAAAAAAAACAACAAAAATAACCCCAAATGAAGCAGGAAGAGAGTCCCACAGCAGCAAGCTGATTCCCACACACTCAGCTCAGACTGCATTGGGGATTTTGGCTTTATGAATCTCCTGAGCTCCCAAGCTCTCTTCCTCCTGTTTTTGCCTAGATGGATCTATTATGGTCAGGCACTGGAACAGGCTGCCCAGGGAGCAGACACCATCCCTGGAGGTGTTTGAGCAGCTATCTGGGGCATGGCTTAGTGGCCATGGTGGTGTTGGGTTGGTGGTTGGACGCGACGATCTTAGAGGGCTTCTCCAAACCCAACAGTTCTATGCTTCGCTGATTTTCAGTGAGGATGGATGATCTGATCTGAGTTTTGGGTTTGCATGTGGGATCTCCCATTGTTGCCATCTCTTCAACAGACCTGCCTCTCACAAGCTTTTGTCCCATTCTCTTCAGCGAAGCTCCTGGAGAAGGAGCATCCCAGGAAGAGTTTGAGCACCTTTCTCTTTGCATAATCAACCTGCCATGGCATGGGTCAGGAGGCAGGAGGGAGGACACACAGCAGACTTGCCATTATCTCTGCTCTTTTTGCACCTTCTTTTCAGTCTCTCTTTTTTCCCCCCTTACTAGCTCCCATCTATGAAAAATCAGCAAATAAAAAGTTACATTAACCCCACCCTGACCTCTCCACCATAATACACTGTGGGCTGATGGGCTGCCTTTGGAGCTTCGGTGAAAAGCTGTCATTCTTCTGCACCCCAAGTACAGCCTGGGGAGCATTTACCAGATAATTAATATATTAAATGCATGAAAAATATCTGCAGGGCCCTCCCCCTCCTTGCCAGATCCTTCCCTCCCCCCCCTGCATATATCCTGCCATCTTTTTTCAGGGAAAGAAGGGATGCAAAAAAGAAAGAGGAGGAGGAGGGAAAAAAAAAAGATAGATACAGCATGTGCACCATCAATATAAAAGCATCCCCTGAATAGCCATCATAAAAACTGTTCATAATTTTATAGCTTCATTCGTGCTGGAGCACCATAAAGGCAGGTCATATTTTTTACACTCAGGATGCCTCATAAAAAAAAAAAAAAAGGAAAAAAAAAAAAAAAGAAGAAGAAAAGGAAAGAAAGAGGAAAGAAAGCTGTCATGGAAGTACAGCACACCAGCCACAAGCTCACCTGAGGGCATGAGCTCAGGAAAGGGGGGTTGAATTTGTCCTCTCTGACCTGTGAGGCTCTGCACCCCATCACAATAATTATTAATTGGGAACTCTTGAGCTTTTTTTGCTGACTGGATATTTGCCTTTTAAAAGGATGATGGAGGGCCAGGAAAAGCAGCCCTGCCCTCCAACTGTGTCCTTCACCTTTAAGTGGGACAGCATCTTGGTTTGGGTTTTTTTTTTTTTTTTTTTTGGTGCTTTGAATCCCCCTCCCCTTTCTCTCCACCTCCCCAAATGCAAAATTCATGAGCTGGAGCATGGATTAACAAATAAATTATAACGAAGGCAAATGGGCAGCAATAAAAAATAATAATAATAAAAAAGGAGGCCTCACCTTCACGTGACAGAGGCTGAGCAATATAACAAACCCAGCTCGTTTATTTTCACCAAAGCCTGTTCCCCTGCTTGGGAAGGTGGGTTTAAAGCATTTTATCCTTTATTTCCTGTAATATATTTGGACAAGGTAGCTGTAAATCTGAGGCAAGAGGAGAAATCACAAAGTGGCAGGAGGAGATGGGGGTCGAAGGGAAAGTAGCTCTGTTGGTTTGTGGATATGGCCCCTGAGCTTTTGTGATCCTGGGATTTAGAGCCTTCACCTACACACAACCAGTCTGCTGGGCTGGCTCTGCAGAGCTCAGAGCTCCTGCTCCCAGACGCTGCCGGAGCAGGGAAACAATGGTGCCCCTGGACTGGGCACTGGTGAGGCTGCACCTTGAGAACTGGGGTCAGTTTTGGGCCACTCACTCCAAGAAGGACAGTGAAGGGCTGAAGCAGATACAGAGAAGAGCAACAAAGCTAGTAAAAGGTCAGAAGAGCAGGGCTGGGAAGGAGCAGCTGAGGGACCTGAAATTGATTAGTGTGGAGAAGAAGAGGCTGAGAGGAGACCTCATTGCTCTCTACAGCTCCCTGAAAGGAGGTTGGAGCCAGCTGGGGGTTGGGCTCTTCTCCCTAGTCTCAGGTGATAGAAGGAGAGAATATGGCCTGAAATTGTGCCAGGGGAGGGTCAGGATGGAGATGAGAAAAAACATCTCCGCTGTAAGTGTGGTCAGAGATTGGAACAGGCTGCCTAGGGATATGGTGGAGTCTCCATCCCTGGAGTTGTTAATAAAACAAGTAGATGAGGCATTTGGGGACATGGTGGTGTTGGGTTGATGGCTGGACTGGATCACAGGATGTTAGGGGTTGGAAAGGATCCAAGGAGGTCATCGAGTTACATGCCTTTTCCCACCAAAACAATGCTACGATTCTCCAAGTTCAAGCCCTGCTTTATTACAGACACTTCTGCCTGGCTTTAAGCGTGACATGGACAATAGGAGGGGCATCCTTCAACAGTTCCACACTAGCCTCGTTACCCTGCCTCAGACCTGCCTCAGACAGCCCTCAGACAAGGGAAAAACCACAACAGCAATCAGCTGTTACACCCTCTTCTAGAGAAAGCCTCAGTTACCCATTCTCCACTCAGACACAGCCAGAGGCAGGCGGTTCCACCTCCAGGATCACAAAAAGAATGTTTGTCAACCACAGGAAAATGTCAAACAAAAGCTCATTTCAATCTTTACTTCAAGGTCAACATTTTGTGGTTTGGGTTGTTGGTTTTTAAATAAATCCAGACTAGAAAAAAACTCATTTCCTGCAAAGAACCATTAAAAGAACTTTAATCTTTGGTCCTACACTGACTTCTCCAATTAAAGGAAGTTTAGAAACACACACACACATACACCCCAAAAAAAAAGAAAGGGAATGGAAAAATTAGTCACCATTTTAGATCCCAACACTCCTCCAGACTCTCCCTTAGTTGATCACAGGATCACAGGATGTTAGGGGTTGGAAGGGTCCCAAGGAGATCATCAAGTCCAACCCCCAAGTTGAGTTTGACTCCAGTGGCCTAAACACTGACCACATAGAAATCAGAACCCTTTCCCCTACTGTGCTCTTCAACAGGTGAGTCCCCATCCTTTACTGGTCCATGGGGTCGTTCATTCCCAAAGGCAGTCCTCTGCATTTCTGTGTCACACCTGCCCAAGGCAGGACACAGGGCCCTTGCTCCTAGGAGCTATCGAGCAGCTGCTCTCACTTCTGCTGCAGAGAAGGCACAGCCTGGCTCCACCAGTTCATCTTCCTCTCACACTTCCTTACACTCCTGAGCCTTTCGACACCCTCCTTCAGCTCAGCCACCAGCGTGACAGCTCATTTCCCTGCTCACAATGTCCACAGGGGCTGCCTCTGCGGTCTGCCACTGCAAGTTCGGGGCCCCGACGCTGCTTGCTGCCGCACCCTGCGCACCTACCTGTTCAGCGGGGCCACTGCCTGGGGCGACACATTCCTTCTGCCACAGCGTTTGCCGGGCTGCGCCCACGGCTGCTCCTGCCCGTGAGCCCGACCAGGGCCGCTGCCGCTCGGCCTCGCCCGGTGCCCGCCGGAGCCCGCCGGAGCCCGGGGCGCCCCAAGCCTCTAAAGGGCTCGCGGAGCCTGCGCCCGCGGCTCTCTGGCCACAGCGGCGAGCTCTGCCCGGCAGCTGCGCGGCCCGCACGGGCCGGGGCCGGGGGCCTGAGCTCGAGGCCAGCGTTGAAAGTCTGCAGGGAAGGAGGATCCACAACCTCTCTGAGCAGCCTGCTCCAGGGCTCCAGCACTTTCACACCAGAGAAGTCTCTCCCTAAGCTGAAGTGAAGCCTCCTGGGTTCTAGTCTGGAGCCATTGCCTCTTAGCCACCAAAAGGAGCCTAGCCCCGTGTTCATGACTTCCACTCTCTAGATATTGATGAGCATTGAGACCTCCTCAGTCTAAAAACAGCACCAAGTCTCATGGCCTCTCCTCACAGGAGAGATCCTCCAGGCCCCTCAGCATCTTTGTGGCCCCTGCTCCCTGTCTGTCTTGAACTGGGGAGCTCAGAACTGGGCACAGTACTCCAGGTGCAACCTCACCAGAGCAGAGCAGAGGAGTCCAGTCTCCATCTGCACCAACACCCCCTAAGCCAGCCCTGAAGAGAACCCACCCCTGCAGGAGCTAGGTGTGCACCTGCTGACCCAAGCCCAGGCATCTGCCTGCAGGTGCGGCTGAGGAACCACACACAAGGAAGCAGGAGGGGGCTTGTGGTAAGGGCATGTAGTGATAGGGTGAAGGGTGGTGGCTTTGAGCTTGAGGACAGCAGGTTTGAGACTGGAGATGAGGAAGACATTCTTGACAGCGAGGGTGGGGAGACACTGGCACAGGTTGCCCAGGGAAGCTGTGGATGCCTTCCGTCTGGACATGTTCCAGGCCAGGCTGGATGATGCCTTGACCAAGTTGGGCTGGTGGAGATGTCCCTGCCCATGGCAGGGGTTTTAGAACCAGATGACCTGTAAGGTGCCTTCCAACTCAGACCATTCTGTGAATTGATGAATTATTATTGTTGTTAATCTTAGAATAGCATAGAATAGCATAGAATAGAATAGAATAGAATCAATCAGGTTGGAAGAGACCTCCAAGATCATTCAGTCCAACCTATCACCCAGCCTAATCCAGTCAATTAGACCATGACACCAAGTGCCTCATCCAGTCTTTTCCTGAACACCCCCAGGGACGGTGACTCTACCACCTCCCTGGGCAGCCCATTCCAATGCCAATCACTCTCTCTGTGAAGAACTTCCTCCTAACATCCAGCCTATACTTCCCCCGGCACAACTTGAGGCTGTGTCCCCTTGTTCTGTTGCTGGTTGCCTGGCAGAAGAGACCAACCCCACCTGGCTACAACCACCCTTCAGGTAGTTGTAGACAGCAATGAGGTCTGCCCTGAGCCTCCTCTTCTCCAGGCTAAACAACCCCAGCTCCCTCAGCCTCTCCTCATAGGGCTTCTGTTCTTTGATCTTCCACTTCCATGCCAGCCCTGACGCTTCCTGTTAGAAGAGGGAATCAGACACAAGAGTAAGGGAAGGGCTGAAACCACATCCTGGTTGCATGGCTGGCTGCAAAGCAAGCACCAGCACTGCCTCATTTGTCTCTTTCATGTTTATTCATGGGGAACCCTGGCAGAGGGACACGGCTCCATTCGGGAGTTGTCAGCAGGTGGCCTAATAGTGAGAATTAGTGAGGCACACAGCAACGAGACACTCTGGGGCTGCCTAATGCTGCTGATATTAATGCACGCTTCAGAAATGAGTAAAGCTTCTTCGAGGGGAAAAAATAACAATAATAAGAGGATGAAGAGGGGTAGGAGGAACCAAGGGAGAGCCCAATGTGCTATGCTTAGCTTAGCCAATGTTCCGTCATCGGAAGGGTGTTCTCCTTCCATGTGGGTGTTGACCTCAGTCCCACTACACAGACCCCATCAACCACAAATGGGAAAGAGAAATGCTGTGCTTTCAAATAACCTGAGAACTTGCATGGTCAGAGGCTGGGGAAGACCTTTTTATGCCAGAGCTTTTAGTGTCACCACCCTTCCCTCCTCCAGCTTTTGAGATTTTGGACAGACACTGAACCCATAGCCCAGCAAGATGGAGCAACTCATTAACAGAATCACAGAATGGTTTGGGTTGGTAGGCACCTTAAAGACCACCTAGTTCCAACCCCCCTGTGCTGCCCTGCACTAACACAGCCTCTGCTGTCTGCTGCTGACCTGGTGGGACACATTTGATCACCTCCCCATTGGTGAAGTCTGATGTCCTCTAGGTGCCACAGCCAGCCAGCTGTCATGGCAGCTCCCAAGTGTCACTGCTGGAGAGGGGTGGGAAAGGTAAGCCACCAGCAGCTTCTGGGGCACCAGCCTTGGGAAGGCAGAACCTCAAGTCTCTGCCCGTGTCATCTCCTGATGCTTTTGCTGCAGTGTGACCCAACGTGGCTCACAACCTTTGTTCTTCTAATCCAATTTCAGCACAGTCTGCATCAGGAAACAGCTAATTCCTTGGTAAAGGAAGACAGCAAACTCAGAGTCATTTTTGCCGGACAACACCAACCCTTTTCACAGCCTCTCTCCCATAGTCTCAATGGTCCCATGAGCAGGGCAAAGACAGGTGAAGAGAGATGAAAGAGAGCTAGGCTGCATCCAGTTCCCACACAAAGAATAGGAACCAAAAGTGTATCCAACTAAACAGGTCTTCAAAGGTCTCATTTCAGATCTAGCTGCCATATCTCATTTCCTCATGTGACTACCAAAAATGATGGCAAAGATTAAAATCTTCACTGAAAAGCAGCATCTCAGTGGCCAATTTCCTTTTCACTTTCCTCCTGTGCAGATATCCAATAATCCTGGACATAACTCCAGACAAGGATTTACAAACAAGGACCTTAGAAAAAGAAGATGATCAAATAATAGCCTCTTAAGCCCACTTTAAAAAGTGGCTCTACATTGCAGGAGTGGGGATTAGGAAAAAATTCCCTGCTCAAGTAGTGGTCAGGGATTGGAACAGACTGCCCAGGGAGATGGTGGAGTCCTTATCCCTGGAAGTGTTTAAAAAGAGACTGGATGTGACACTTGGTGCCATGAATTAGCTGATTAGATGGTGCTGGGCGATAGGTTCGACTCAATGATTCAAACTAGATGTCAGGAGAGGGTTCTTTACAGTGAGAGTGGTGAGACACTGGCACAGGTTGTGGATGCTTCCTCCCTGGAGGTGTTCAAAGCCAGGTTGGATGAGACCTTAAGCGACCTGTTCTAGTGGGAGGTGTCCCTACCTATGGTGGGGGGTTGGAACTAGATGATCTCTGTGGTCCCTTCCAACCTAAACCATTCTATGATTCTATGATCTTGAAGGTCTTTTCCAACCTGGTTAATTTCTGTGATTCTGCCCAAGGAGGTGGTGGAGTCACCATCTCTGGAGGGGTTCAAGAAATGTGTGGCCATGACACTTGAGGGCAGGTTTTAGTGGCCATGGTGGTGTTGGGTCGATGCTTGGACGAGATGATATTGGAGGCCTTTTCCAATATTAAAAAGAAAATCATGATTCTATATCCCACACTCTTCCATGTAATGCCCAACACACAATTCCTACCTGGCCCTGCCAACTCCTTGGAGTTTAGGAGTTAGGTGCCTGATTGTCAGGGGCTTGGTTTGAATTTTGAACCAGTTTTCCCACCTGGTCTGATGCAGATTCTGGTGAATTACTGCAAAAAGCACTGACTAATTTGAAAAAATATTTAAGCAACTCGGAGTTGCCTGCCTGCTTTCCCATCCTCTGCTCCATAATTACACTGCACTGCCTGATATTTTCATGGAACATTAACTGAAGTCAGGTGACTGCCCCCTTACAGTCTACGCCTATCCGTTACCCATAAGACCCCCATGGACCTTGACATTATTAATAGTCCTATTCATTAAGTATTACTCTTGTAGAATGACTAGCATAATATTGGCCTGGAGATAGGAACAGGCAGAAGGAATAAGTCAAATTAATTTTCCGCAGCAAACGCCCCGATTCTGTAAATGACATTCTATACTGTTAGCATTTTAAATGTGACACAAATGGCAGGAGATACAATTTGAAAGCAAAATAGTAGAAGACATGGCTCAGGGTGTAATGTGCTGCATAAAAATCCAATAACATCAGTTACATGAAGGAAGGGAATGAACCAACCTGGTGGAGGGGCTTAATTTGCATTTGTTTAAAATGGCAGGTAAGGGAGCAAGAGAAAGGCTGCAGCTCCCTGATTAGGATTTTCTCCCCTTCCACTGAGGACCAGAGCTCGGAGCTGTGCTCTTCTCCCAGCCCTCCGAGCATGCTCACTCTTCCCTACCACTGCAGACTGTCCTGCCACCTCCACCATGCTCGCTGGCTGAAGGTGGCCAAAGGGCAAGCTGGAGCTGGCCCAGCTGAGGGCCTCAATGCACAGGCAGAAGCAGTGAGCTCAGCTGGCCGTGCTCCAAGTCCCTTCAGACAGCTCAGCCTGAAGTCCATTTCTCCCAGGCTCACACACCTCGTCTCATCCTCTCTGCTGAGTGAGCTGGAGAAGGAGGGCAGACCAAGGGGCTTGTGGATAACAAATCCACAAGGGCATTGCCTGGTCTGGCCCTGCTTTACCAGCAATCTGCTCTCAGCCATTGTGTGTGTGATCTACAGCATCTCTTGAGGACACAGTGATACCACACCTTGCATTTCTCCAGGATCAAAGCTGCCAGCACCGCCACCCTCATGTCAGACAAAAGGCCAGCTCAAAGCTATGGTACCTTTCTGGAGCTAGAGGAGATGGCCAACACCTGCACCCCTGACTTAAATCAAGCAAAACAATCACTCTGGGAGAGTTTAGACCCATGGCTAAAGGCAAAGTGTGTGGCAAAATATTGCCAATTGTGCAGCAGTCCAAATGAAGCTCTCAAATCTAAAGACTCTAACATCTACCCAAAGGTTGAGTGGGGCTGACATTCCTCACCAGTGCTGAATCCACTGCTTTTGAACCTTGAATTTATTGTAATATCTATCAAGTACAGCCATGTGGATCTCCAAGCCATTCTGCCTTTTTCTTCATTGCCCTTTCCTTCCTTACAAAGTTCATTGTACCAGAGCTGTTAAGACCACCAGACAGGAGAGATTTGATCAGGGAAACAAAACTAAATGCAAAGCCTGACCCCCGTTAGTTTTATTCAGGGCAAAGCAGTGCACTGGAGTTTATTTATTAACAACATAAAAAGACACTGCCTATAGAACACCAAATAAATACACATAATTTCCCTGGGAAGAGCATTGAGCTGCTTTCCTGAGGGGGTAAAAAAAAAACACCCTTCCACTTAATTGAAGCAAGAAATGTTCAATCCAATAATCTATAATTAGATATTTTATGGAATATGTTACCTAGAGATGTTTATTTATAAAATGCTTCTATCAATAAGTATTGGGAGGGGGAGAGAAGGTCCATTGCTTGGCTGCTGGGATGACTTAATGTCTGAGGGAATTTCAGCAGCAGTAAAGAAGGCTCCTTCCTACAGCTCATCCTTTGGGATCTTCTTTCAGCACCACCATGTGATGTTCAGCCTGGAGAAAAGGAGGCTGAGAGGAGACCTCATTGCTCCTCACAGCTCTCTGAAAGGAGGTTGCAGTGAGGTGGGGTTGGTCTCTTCTCCCTAATTTCAGGTGATAGAAGGAGAGGAAATGGCCTGAAATTGTGCCAGGGGAGGGTTAGGTTGGAGATGAGCAAAAGTTTATCTGCTGCAAGAGTGGTCAGGGATTGGATCAGGCTGCCCAGGGAGGTGGTGGAGTCTCCATCCCTGGAGGTGTTCAAGAAATGTGGCCATGGTACTGTGGGACGTGGTTTAGTGGCCGTGGGGTGTTAGGCTGATGGTTGGGCTGGATGATCTTGAAGGGCTTTTCCAACTGAAATAGTTCTATGATTCTGTGTGCTCAAGCCATGCACTTAACATCTCAGATAGAAAGCAGAAGCCTAGAGAATACAAGATTCTGGCCATGCTTATTGACAAAGGCAAATGCTTAAGGCCACTTCAAAATATAGATATGAAGCAAGTTTGTAGGACTATGCTCAAATCTGTGTGGACATCTGAGGCCATTGTTGGAGCCACAGCCTACAGGAACTGGATGAAGATAAAGGTGGAGAGATTGCTTACCAGATACCATGACAGGCAAAACAGGTTGGACTAGATGATCTTTAAAGGTCTCTTCCAACCCAAATTCTTCTATGATTCTCATTTCAGAACCTTAAAGACTTTTTCCTGTCATATTCATGCACTCCCAGAACACACTGGACAGGGGATGTGAACACTGTTTCATCAGATCTGCAGGAACTCAAAGATGAAGAAAGAGGATGCCTCTGAATGAGAGCCCCAGAATACCTATAGATCCAAAGGACTCCTCACACACAACCCTCTGCTCACACCTCCCAGCTGCTGTTTTTCCTTCAGACAAATTACTCTTCCTGTTGGTTGCAACCCTACTGCAGTTCTCATCACAAAGGCAGTTTCTCCTCTCCCTTTAATCTGGGGTTGCTCCACAGCCTCTAGTGCTCCAGCAACCTCCACTGACCTGTAACTTGTGTTTGAAACTGCAGAGAGCAGAATAAAGCAACTGATTGAAGCAGTGAAAAAGGAGAAAGAAAACACCAAAGCCATGTTGGTTGGGAAGGCCACTGGAAAAAGACACTTCATTCATCAAAGCAACGAGCCTTGGAAGGGAATATACGTGTCAGAGACGAGATGGAGGAGATAATGAACACATTTCCTACACAAGACAACACTATGGCATAAAAACACCTGGGCAGGAGTGTCAGGTGGTTTCCAGGAAGATCTGACTCAATCAGACTTCTTGTAATCTCCAGTAATTCACCTGCTATTAACAGGTCCTGACAAGAAAAACAGCCTGGAAGATTGTACATTTGCAGAGATACTCAGGAGGAGGAGATGTTACCAATAGCAAGTGCTCAGGTCCCCCTGTTGTGCTTCTAACCCCACATCCAGTGACAGAGCACTTGAATAGGCTGCCCAGGGAGGTTGTGGAGTCTCCCTCTCTGGAGATATTCAAACACCGTCTGGATGAGTTCCACTGTGATCTGCTCTAGGTTATCCTGCTCTGGCAGAGGGGCTGGACCAGATGATCTTTTGAGGTCCCTTCCATCCCCTGGAATTCTATGATTCTATGATTCTGTGACTCTAGCTGCAGGTGCTGCTGGATCAGGTGTGTGCCTTTCCTTGGAAACCGCCTATGAATGACTCAGTCACCCTTGCACCCCCCATCCTCATCCAACTCCACACAAACAAAGCAACGTAGGCTCGGGGCTTGTGGAAGTTATCCCTGTCTGTGGTAGGGAGGTTGGACTAGTTGATCTCTGAGGTCACTTCCATCAGACATGAGAATAAACTTCTTCACAGGCTCCCTGGGGAGTTGGCTGAATCCCCATCCCTGGAGGTGTTTGAAAGAGGCAGAGATGTGTCTAGCAGCAGCCATGGCAGAGTTAGGTAATGATTGGACCCAATGATCCTAAAGGTCTTTCCTAACCAAAACGATTCTGTGACTCTAAAGAATAGACACAAAGCTCTTGGTCTGGGCCCAGCATGAAGCGCAAACAGCAAGGGGAACATGTGAAGCCCAGGACAGGAACCTGCTCTGGTGTAGAAGCAGAGAATCATAGAATCAACCAGGTTGGAAGCGACCTCCAAGATCATCCAGTCCAACTTATCACCCAGCCCTATCCAGTCATCTAGACCATGGCACTAAATGCTCCATCCAGGCTTTTCTTGAACACCTCCAGGGACGGTGACTTCACCACCTCCCTGAAGAAAAAAGTCATTTTGTGAACAAGTGCTTTGTATGCCAGTTTCATGCCTGCAGCCAACTCCAACACTGAAAGGTTTCTCAGCCCATCTCCACAGCCCCCCACCAGTTCCTCCTCAGCCCACAGCTCCAGCCCTCTTACCCCCACTGCCATCCACTGCCAGCCAAGACCTCCAGCACCCCCGATCCATCAGTGGTGTTTACACTTGGCTCCCTTTGCTCTGCCAGCAGCACAAAATGGGGGGAAATTACAATAATATCACAAATGAAATTGAATGAGTAACAACATTTTCTAAGAACAGAATAAATACACTTGGTGCCACCTTTTTTTTTTTTTTTTCCAATTTAGTATTGTTTAATATGCATTTAATCAACCCATTCAGTATTATAGAGTCTATGTACCGTGACACCCTCCTATGCCACAGAGGAAGCATTCATAGGCCATTAGGCTAAAGTAATATGTATGAGGAACCACTTTTCCCCAGGGTGTAGTAACTATTTTTGCTCCCCAGTCGTCCCCATTAAATCATTAAACCTCATGACTATGCTTTCTGAACTCTACCCTGATCTTTAAAAAGCAGAACATTAAAGGGCAACTGTCACCCTCCATTGCACAGGCCTTGTGTTTTATATATTCAGAGCATTAAGCCTTTTGTCAGTCTATACATCATAAGCGCTGGAGACTGTATGCACAAACAGGAAATGTTTATAACTGATGTCCCTTTTATAGTGGATGTGCCAATGGGCAGGGGAGAAAAGAAGGGAAAAAAAAGAAAAGCTGAGGCTTGGCTATTTTATGAAACTGAAGCAAGGTGATTTTCCCCAGCTGCTTGCAATAAACCCATCTCCCTTACTGATCTTTATGTGGCCGGCTGCAGGAGGGAAGAAGAGCGCTTGAGTGCAGGCAGAGAGTTTGAAGGTCCAGAAGTCGTGGAATCACAGAGCTGTTTTGGTTAGAAAAGATCATCCAGTCCAAATGTCAACCTGACACCACCATGGCCACTAAACCGTGTCCCACAGTGCCACGGTCACACGCTTCCTTGAACCCCCCCAGGGGTGGTGACTCCACCACCTCCCTGGGCAGCCTGTTCCAGTCCTTGACCACACTTGCAGCAAACTGCACACCACCCAGAACCTGCCACCTGGCCCTGGATGTGCTTCCCCAGCCATTCCCCCCCTTTATGGTGAAAACTTGATTAAGAGAATCATAGAATCATAGAAGATGAGACCTCCCAGCTCATCCAGTCCAACCTATCACCCAGACCTGTCCAGTCAACTAGACCATGGCACTGAGTGCCTCATCCAGGCTTTTCTTGAACACCTCCAGGGACGGAGACTCCACTACCTCCCTGGGCAGCCCATTCCAATGCCAATCACTGTCTCTGGGAAGAACTTCCTCCTAACATCCAGCCTAGACCTCCCCTGGCACAACTTGAGACTGTGTCCCTTTGTTCTGTTGCTGGGTGCCTGACAGAAGAGACCAACCTCACCTGGCTACAGCCTCCCTTCAGATAGTTGTAGAGAGCAATGAGGTCCCCCCTGAGCCTCCTCTTCTCCAGGCTAAATAACAGTAGAAAGGCTGTCTGCTGAGAGAAGGTTGGGCTGGGCTGACACAGATCCTTGTAGCTCACAGACATCAACTCAATAATCTTAGAGGACTTTTCCAACCACAATGATTCTATGTTTCTGTCCCTTCAATCGTGGAGCTCTCACTACTGAACACATCCTTATCTGGAGAGAAAAAGGTAAGCAAACAAGGGCACAGCCAATTCAGCCGTATGTGCTAGTTTGAGCCTAGCTAGCATGTTTTGGTGAGAAGAACTAGATGATAGGCTGAGAAATGAAAACAATGGTGAGGTCTACTTCCCTCACAGTCTTGCTGAGATGTGTACAAAAGAAAGGCAAAACAAAGATTAGGGCACTTGCTTCTTCTCTTCACTGGGAGCTTTGCCTGGGGAGCTCATGGCTGCTGGCTGGACTCCATCTTGCTTTCTAACCTCACCCTCCTTTGCTTGGCTGCTTCACCTTGCTTTTTAACCCTCTTGGCCGAACCTCCATTCTTCCTTGGGACTGGGGTAAGGTTGAGAGGGGTAGGGGGAAGGTGAGGGGTGGTTGAGAGCCCCTCCTGGGGACTCAGGTTTCTGGGAGGGGAGTTGTGTTTCTGCATTACCTTTTTTACCTTGTCTATTTCTGTCTATAACTGTATATACTGTAACTATCTGCTTGTAAATTGTGCCAGCTGTAAATATAAGCTTCATTCAAATTTCCAGAGCCGACTGAGTCTAGTCTGGGTAATTTCTAAAAGTGTGGGGGGCGGGGGACACCCAAACCATCACACCATATCTGACAGTATCACTGCTCACTCCTGTGATAGGATGAAGGACAACAGACAGAAACTGGAACCCAGGAAGTTCCACCTCAACATGGAGAAAAAATTCTTTGGTGTGAGGGTAACAGAGTCCTGTCACCCTCAGCAGGCTGCTCAGAGAGGTTGTGGAGTCTCCTTCTCTGCAGCCTTTCAAGACCCATCTGGATGTGTTCCTGTGTTACCTGCTCTGGGTGCCCCTGCTCTGGCAGGGGCGTTGGATTTGATCTCCAGAGGTCCCCTCTAACTCCTAATATTCTGTGATTCTGTGATTCAAAAGCAGACCAAAAAGACCAAAGCAAATATCAAGGTCAGGTGAGGGGCAAAGGGGAAAAAGAAAAGCCAAACCAGAAAAAAAACCAGTTCCACATTCTTGAGGCTCTGAGCTACCACTGCACAGCTCTGTAACCCCCCTCAGCACACTCCCCCAGCACCACACACCCTCCTCACCCCAGGCATCCGAGGACACTTCCCAGTTAGCTGCAGATCCCTTGTAAAACAACGGGGAGCGTTTGGTTAACATGGCTCGGAGAGCGATAGTGTGGCTTGCAAAATGTCAGAGCTTTCATCCTGTGTGTTAACGTCCCAGCCAGTGGCATCAATCTGCAGCAAAACACAGTTATTTCATCCTGACATCAGCTCACCTTTAAAGGCATATGGTAAAGCCTGCTTTGTGGCTTGCAGCAGATGAGCTTCCTATAATTACAATTTGAACTGTTCCACAGGCAGCTCTACAGATAGTGGATCAGTGATTAAAGTTGAAATCACAGGGTAAGTAGTTCTGTGACACCGTGAGTCACAACAATCATCAAAGACTCAACTCTCTGCTTTCTGATGAAGTGGAGATAGTGCAGTGATTCAAGTAGGGGACTGAGACTCGAGTGCTGCTACTTGGAGGCAGGAAAAGAGCAGACACATTCTTGAGGAAGATACTCAGTGCTGCGCTATTGACTGGCCCCAAGCAAATCTTTAACCCTGCGTCTCAGAGAGAGCATGACTGTGCATCTCATTGTGCTGGGGCCCCAGTGTCACACCTGAGGATCACAGGCTCCAGTTAAACATTCTTCTTGCTGATTCCTCCTTTGATTTGAGGAATAATGCATGCGGGGCACAGGACTGCGCAGCAGTGCTGGGGCTGGACGACAAGCTGAGCCATGCCTTTGGGTTTTCCCTATGGAGCTTCCCTGCTCACAGAATCATAGAATGGTAGGGGTTGGAAGGGATCTCTGGAGATCATCCAGTCCAACTCCTCTGCCAAGGCAGGGGCACCTGAAGAAGGTCACTCTCTCCAAGTCTCCCATCAGTGTCAGCTGCAGAAGAGAGAGAAATGTGCACTCAGACTCACACTCTTGGTGTCCTTGCTGACTCCCATCAGAATTAAAAGGTTTTTATCTCTTTGAAATATTAAAGTGTGCCTGGCAGTGAACAGACAAAATGTGCCTCTCCTGGGAGATCATGGGATGGTAAGGGTTGGAAGGGACCTGTGGAGATGAGTCCAACCTGCCTGCCAAGGCAGGGTCAGCTGGAGACTGTCACACAGGAACACATTCAGGAGCGTTTGGAACGTCTCCAGAGATGGAGATTCTACCACCTCTCTGGGAAGCCTGCTCCAGGGCTCCATCACCCTTAAACTAAAGAAGTTCCTCTTCATGTTTAGATGGAACTTCTGATGTTCCAGTTTGTGCCACTTAACCCCTTGTCCTATCAGTAGTCACCACTGAACAAAGTCTGGTCCCATCAGCCAGATCTTGTGGCCAGCCTGCAGCTCTGTTTGCAGCAGTTTGAGTACCTGAAGGGAATTGCTCTCCTTACCCTATCTTCCAAAGCCTGGTGCTTCTGGTTCCCAAGGGAGTAGATGTGACCCTTCAGTTTACAGGGACATCCTGATCATGTCCTGGAGACTCACCTGGGCAAGACAGGTGGCCTCACTGGGGACCTGCAGGCTTCCAACACTTAGACCAGAAGAAAAGACTTTGGTGGAGGAATTTGAGCCTCTGGGAGTTTACCATGAGGCTTGCTCCCAACTTCATGATGCTGGTTTTAAGAAGACAAATCAACATTACCTTGCCTGGGGAAGGAACACTCAGCATGGGACATTTTGGAGCAGATATTCACATCAGAGTTTCAAACCCCTAACCCTAGGTGTTTGCATAACCAGTAAGAAGATGATTTTCTATTCTCCCTGCTGTCACCCAAAGAAATTCCCTGCAGGCTTTGGTCTTCTGGAAGAGATTGAGGACCATAGCCTGGCTGGGTGCTGGCACCCAGATGAACAATTCCAGTGTTGGAATCCTCTTGTCAGCAGTGTTGAGCAGGGAAGGGTTAAGCCCACAGGTGCCTCAGGCACAGTGCAGCACCAAGGTCCTTCTCAAGGCTGCAGGGAACAACGCAGCTATCCGTCTATATTTGGCCTTTGCCCTTGGATCATTTATGACTTATTCTTCACCTCCGATGACCACAGCAGCAAGCTTTCAATCTCCTGCTCCCTAGCCTGAGGCAGTGCGCTCCCTGCCCCCCTACTTTTTTTAAATCACACCATTTGCAATTCAAAGTGACTGCCAGGAGGAGGTCTCAAAGCAACTCTTCCCTTGCCCCTTTGTGCCCTCTGGCTTGCGAAGACCAGACTTCTGGCATGGTATTATGTCGGGGCCAGAATGAGGCAGAGGTCCTCTTCTATCAGGATGGAGGCAGCAGGCAGAGATGTCTTGCTAGTCTACAGGTTAAATTCTACTTTTCAGGCTTAGAGAGTAGGTTTAAACACAACAAAGCTAGGGTGGCCTTTCCCTTTACAGGCTGTGGAGCAAAAAGGGAGACTGCTGTGAGCCAAGATGAGCCTCATTTCATTACTGAGAATCCTGTCCTCAACAACTGACCTTGGTGAGCAGCCTCATGCTACTGTACAAGTGCTGCATGCTCCCACCCCTCCCAGGCACCAGCAGCATCCCTTGCAGGCAGCATCACCAGGAGGTTAAGAGCTTCAGCTCAGCACACATCAGCAGAACCGTGAAATTCTGACCACTGCCCACCCCCAGGTTCAGCACAGAAGTGATGCAGTTGGCAACCACACAACAACATGGCAGCAGGTCAAGGCAGGGGGTTATGTCCTCACCATTAACCACAGCTTCTAAGGGGAAAGAGCAAATTGCAGTTTGTAATGCCAGAGCCTGCAGGAGAATGTGCCTCTGGTCACCACAGGCTGGTAACTCAGCCACTTCCCTTTAAATCAGAGCTCCACCAGCTGTGTTCTCCAGACCCTTCATCAGCTTTGTTGCCCTTCCCTGGACATGCTCCAGCACCTCAGCATCTTCCTATCTCATGAAGTTAAGGACTTCCCAGAGGGGCAGGAGAAGTAAGGTTAGCTCCGTGCTCTGCCCATCTCCTTTTACACCCACAGGATGCAGAGCAGTGAGGGTTCTGCACTGCTTGCAGTTATTCTCAAAGGGCCAGGGAGGATACACAACAGTCACAGCATGTGTCTCTGGGCTGTGCTTGCTACCACCGGCTGCACACTGCAGCTCATGTGCAGCCCAGAGACTTGATCAGCTTCAGAACAGAGCAAACCCTTCGTGTAGTCTGCCATCAGAGGAGCTTGCTCCATTTTTCACAGTGATGAGGATAAGTTGAGTTGATTTTTCAATGCTTACACCACTGCCTGTCCAGTGGGTGTTTGTCAAAGACCAAGGTCAGTTGAACCCCCTGCTGCTTGCTTGAGCATGTATCCACTGCCTGGCAGCTTCTAATCCTGCCTGGCCGAAACCAAAGCTGTTGCCTCTCACCCAGAATTTTGGGAACGTAAACCACAGACGAAGTTCCTCTCTTCAGAGTCCCAGTTCTGCTCAACTCCACAAACTCACCCTGAAGTCAGACAAATCCATAAGTGCCGATAGTATCAAGTCAAGACGCCAATTAGCCTTCAAAATCCTCCTTAAAACAGAGTAAAGGCAAGAAACAGACATATAATGGAGCTAAAGTGAGATCTCCTTTTTATCTCGGTGGGTGGGTAAGGGAGAGGAAGAGAGAAGGCTGCAGAGATGCTGGAGAGGAGAACCTAGCTTTCCCAGGGAGAAATCCACATGTGGATTGTAACAGCTCTCAGCTCGTCCTCTTCTTCCTTACCACTGCACATGCCTCAGATTCATAGAGAATCATAGAAGTGTCTTGGCTGGAAGAGACCTTCAAGATCATTGAGTTCAACCTTCAATGCAAGACCACCATGGCCATTAAACCATGTCCTGAAGTTCTGTGGTTTAATGGATGTAATGGTCTTGGGCTTGAGCCCTGTAGCTCTGTAACCACTAAAGGACTTGCAGGACTGTTTCAGCTTTAACTATTTGCAGGAAGTTGGTTTGGTTTTCTTTTCCCCTCTTGCAAAGTCTCATCTCTTCCAGCTCAGAGCACTGGAAGCTGCAATGTCAAATTTGCTCATTTTTGACTCCCCTAGCAGAGCTAAAAGAAAATGCTGATGGTGTCTGCTGCTGGATTTTGTTTGTTTGGAGGTTTGGTTTTTTTAATGAAACAAGAAGGTTCCCTCAGCTCTAACTGGCTAATTTCTCTGCAGAAACAGTACATTTCTTTTATGTGTTAATTTTTCTTCCTCTCTTTGCACCTCACAGCGTGTAGTGACATGTCAGGCACTGAAGAACAAGCCTCTTCCACTTTCTTCTGATGACAAATACTGCTGGTGAAGAAGACCATAATGCATCTGTGAAGTCAGCTGCATTTCTGCATTTTGCAGGGGCAGGCTTCTTCTAATGATGCCATCGCCACTAATATGATTCAATTCATCCTGTATTAACCTTTCTCCCTTTTCCCTACAGGATTAGGGACCTGTCTCACTTTGGAGTCTCACAAAGAGCAGTTCATCCAAACCACCACCCAGTAAAAGGTTGGTCAGCCAAGTTCCCACGTTTTGCTTCATGAACTCAAGACTTGCTGGTTGGAAAAAGAGGTAGTTTGCTTCTCAAATAACCCACCTAGGAAGTAATTTGTTTTATCAGAGCTGCTCAAGCAAAGCACATGGAAAATTCCCAGATACCGAGAGGGGTGAGACCTGGCCAACACCACCGACAACCAAAAAAGGGACCCTGCTGGAACGACACAGCCATTTGTATACAAGAAAGCCACAAAATCACAAGCCAAGGTGAAAAAGAGATGCCTGAAGCCTGGGAAGTGACAGCAAACATCTCAAACCACTTTAACCCTGGGCCACAATAAACAATTTCACCAGAGGTGTGATTCACCCTTTTGTTAGACAAGGGCTCCACTTCTCCCTGCTTCACGTCTCAGACTCAGCCCACTCAGCAGAAGATCTCAATTCAGAAGTTGGTAACAAACTGCGCCATGGTTAACCTCATCCCCCAAATCTCAGATCCACTTTCCAGGTGACACCTGCCCCCTCCTGTCGCTTCGGAAAATTAACAGCAGGAGCTTCACACCTGGGCGCAAACAGAACAAACCAGAATTGATTTGTTTTTCTCCCTCACCTGAACTCTCGCCTGAGCCTAAAAATCTCCAGTTATTTGTGCCCAAGCCTGAACTACCGTTGAGCACTGATGGTGAAAGGGAGGGTCAAGTTGAAGATTAGGAAAAATTCCATTCCTGCAAGAGTGGTCAAGGATAGGAGCAGGCTGTGCAGGGAGGTGGCAGAGTCCCCATCCCTGCAGACGTTCAAGAAAGGTGTGGCCATGGCATCTGGGGACATGGTTCAGTGGCCGTGGCAGAGTGGGGTTGGTGGATGGAGTGGATGATCTTAGAGGGCTTTTCCAGGTGGGTGCATGGTCAGGTCTTCTCAAGCCCAAACAATTCTATGTGTCTCTGAGTCTCCCCTGCACAGCAGCTCTTCCTCCCTAAGCAGGTTTGACAGGGCAAGACTCTGAGGGGCTTTTCTTCCTTTTATTTCCATTGCTCCCCACAGGAAGGCAGTGCTGTCCTTGCATGGTCCCTCCCCAGCACTGCTTCCTCCTGCTCCAGCTCCTCAGCATCCTCTCTCTCCCTGCCCACGGTGTTGCAAGAGGTTTTTTTGTGGCTGGAGTGTGGAGTCAACTTTGCTTCCCCGTGCCACAGTTTGCTGAGTGTTAACATTTGCCGTCGGTTGCTGCCCCCCTCCGCTGCTGACAACTGTTAATTCTGTCACATCAGCCACTTTCATAGATTTCACTTTGCTCTCCTGCTCCAGCCATCCTAGCTCGATAATAAATCAGCAGTCTGGAGGCTTCACGTGGAACGCAGAGGCCTTTATGGTGCATGTGAAGATGGGAGTCTTTACATTTTTAAGTAGGACTTTGTCACATTCATGAGGGGTAATAAAAAAATTTACATTTTGACTTTCAGGAAGAAAATGTGGTGGTGGAAAAATGCTGTTCTTGTAGCATGCTCAGGATGTGTGACATGCCTCAGAGCTCGCGGGGAAGGTCATATTGGACTTCTGAGCCATCATCTCAGCTCTGCCAGGCAAAAAATGGTTTGCAGCTTTCCCCGAGGATGCTGAGTGCAGAGTTTGCAGGTAGTGCCAGATTTAACTGGGAGATATTCCTCCCCTGTCTCCTCTTGGAATTTATTCACCCTCTGCATAGGGAGATCAGCAGGGCTTGCATTGCAAGGCAAAGCCTTGACACACACACTTGACCATCCAGTAGGGAAGCAACCCATCCCACAAGATGCCACCAGCATCCTGAGGTGTTTGTTGTCATATAGCCTGAAACTGTGCCAGGGGAGGGTTACGGTGGAGATGAGGAAAAATTAATTTGCCGCAAGAGTGATCAGGGATTGGCACATGTTGCCCAGGGAGGTGGTGGAGTCCCCATCCCTGGAGGTGTTCAGGAAACCTGTGGCCGTGGTTTGAGACATGGTTTAGTGGCCATGGGGGTGTGGGGTTGGTGGTTGGACTGGATGATCTTAAAGACTTGTTCCAACCCAAAGAGTTCTGTGATTCTCTGTACATATGAACTTCTTAGGAGGGGGCAGGACAAATCATGCCCACATCAGCTCCAGCAGCACCAGGGCCCAAGGCTGGCATATGTCTGTGTTTCAGCCATGAGGCAGCATTTCCTTTAAATCACTCCCAGGATCCATGTCAGAGACTCTTGGCATCCCAAAGGGCACATGATGCCCTGCATTACACTACAGCAGCCTGAGGGAGCCAAGCTTGCTCACAGATGGCAGCAAAGCCCTCGGAGGTGCCAGTGGCACGGAGGAGCACAGACGGACAAACAACTTCGATCTACAATGGTTTGCGAGAGTTCCAGTGGAGGGGAGAAAATAACACAGCAGAAGCCTCTCTCCCCAGTCAGCAGCTCCTGCAAAATGGGGCAGCTGCTTCCTTGCTCCCGCTAAAAGGAGTCTAAATGTGTGCTCAGCTGCAGTGCGGCCGGGAGCTGGGGCTGGCTGCACTAACACTCCCCACGGCGAGGGCTGGCGGCCACTGAGCGTGGCACAACCCCGGTGCTGCCACCGTGCCAGAAAGAGCCATCACGAGGCCTGAGATGGCCAGGTGGGGAGGGCAGGGGGCCCGGAGCAAGCAGGGACAAATGCTTCTGTGTCTAAAAATCCTTCCTTTGCAGACAGTCTTTTGGGGAGAGTCTCCCATAAAAGGAAACCTGCCTTTTAGAAGTGGCAGGAGATGATCCAAACCCAACGTTTTCCACAGATTATCTCTTCCTGTCGTTTCCCTTCTGGAGCCTGCTTGCAGCCTCTCAAATGCCAAGGGTCCTTGCAGCGTGCACAGGCAATCTGTCCTTTAATGAACTCTGCCAGCTCGGGCTAAAGATGTAGAGTGTGCCTTGGAGCGAGGCAGGGAAGGCAGGCAGCAGCCTCCTTTTGCCCTGTGGATGATCACCTCACATGCATATTATTTCCCATCATAATCCTACTGTTTTTAATTAGTGTGCTGTAAAAGGAAGAAGCACCACATCTCCAAAGGGAAAAGGAGGAGGGAAGAAAAATCACCATAGAAAAAAAAAAAAAAAAGGAATCAGCACAGAGTATTCTGTCCAACTTTTCCAAAAGCTTAATAGATTTTTAAATGGGGTTATTAACACCACCTATGAATTATTTTAGGGGCCTAATTATAAAAAACAAAACCCAGTTAATTAGGTTTCCTGAACTTGCCTTGACACAGGTGAAACAAGATCTCTAAATGCAGGAGGGTTGAAAAGCGAATCACTTCAAACAAGGAATCAATGAGTATTATTGCAGAACCAATCGAACAATTACTTCTTTAATTGTTGGCACCCTGCTACCTTCACTTAACAACAGGATGGATCAGCAGAGTTACTTAACCTCCTCCAGTAACTAAAGTCTCTGCCGTTAAAGCCGGACAGGTTGCTGCGCTCGGGAGGAGCGGCCGGAGGTGAGCGAACCGCCCGCCGCGAAGCCTTCTGCGGCGCATCGCCGGCGCTGCCCCTGCGCCCCGGGACCTGCTCAGGAGACGCCGCGGGGGGTTTTAATCCGAACGGTGATCGTAGAGCTCGTCCTGCGCGGGCACACCGCAGCGTAAGGTGAGTATGTTTTTATTTCCCGGGATGTGGCTTCGCAGCGTGGCTGAGTGGGACTGGGAGGGGTCCTGTCCCCTTCATTCCAGGGTTGCAAAGAAATTTGGGCACGCTGCGTAAGCTGGAGCTAGACTTTCCCCCCCTCCTCCCTTTGAATAACTTTGAAAAAGCCCAGCCTGGAGTCTCGATTCAACGCTACAGATCTGCCACCTCAAAACCAAGAGACAAAGCCACCGAGAGGGGCCAGCAGCCTGGCTGGGTGAGCAGCGATGAGTAACCACGGCAGTGCCGAGGGCATAGCGCCGGGCTCTGCCGCCAGCACCCTTCTTCCTGCTTGGAGGAACTTCCACCCTGTGCTGCGAATCCCAGCGCCAAGCAGAAATGGGAACGGCTGGAAAACAAGCTGAGATGACGGAGCGCCCTCTGATGTTGCCGGGAAGGGGAGAGGGGAGAGGAGAGCGGCGTCCGGCGCGGTCCGAGCTGAAGGTTGGACTTGATGACCTAGAGGGTTCATCTTTAACGATTCTATGAGTTGCTGTCTGGTGCTCTCGGGAAGGTGGTGGGTGACGGCAGAGCCTGGCTCAGACTTCCAGCAGCCCTCCTCAGGGCCACCCTGCCAGCCCCAATCTCCCTGATCCCTTCCCCAGCACAGCCAAGGACGTGGCTGTGAATTGTGAGCACTGCGCTGAGGACTCTGCTGCTGGCCGGGCTCAGACACTAAGGCTATTAGCTCTGTCTCGGCACTGTATACCAAGATCAGAACTCAGCCTCTCACAGCCTGGTCCACAAAGTATTATTCCCTGAGCCAGCACTAAAAACAGCCTCCAGAGTGGGGAAACCAAACCAGAAATCCTAACTTTGCAACAAGAGGGGTCCTGCAGCAGCCTCCTGCACCTTGCAGGCAGCTTAGTGTCACATGGATCTCACCATGAACTTTTCCAGTTCCTCACCATGCAGACATGCATGATGTGGCAAGTTCAAGCTCCAGCAAGGGACAAGCCATCAAGCCCCAGCACAAACATAGAATCATAGGACTATTTCGATTGGAAAAGTCCTCCAAGATCCTCTAGTCCAGCTTTGAAGCCAACACTACCATGGCCACTAAACCATGTCCCCAGGTTGCTTGAACACCTCTAGGAATGGTGACTCCACCACCTCCTTGGGCATCCTGTGCCAAACATCTACTGCTGGAAACAAGGCTTGCAGTTCTTGGGAGTCTAAGCACAGCTTGAGAACGAAGGCAAGAACAACAGGATAGAGTTTTCTTTTGGTTAAAAATTAAAATAAAGAAAAATCCTGGGTTTGTGTGTATCCATCATTGCCCTGCTCAAAACCAGAGAGCAGGAAAGCAGACTGTGCAGGGCACTGCTTTAATACCCCCACGTTAATCTGATCTTGGGAGATTGGGTAGCAAACCTAAAAGCTGCAGAGGTGAGTGCTGGAGGTGGTCATTGCTCACCCACATTGCTTCAGGGATGTAACATTTTACCCTTGTGCAACACTTTTCACCCCAGATGGCTCTCTAAAGCACATCATTTCCCAGGTGTGGAAGTGCCTTCTCTCCTGTATATTAACAAATCCTGCAGCTCACCCCACATGGCAAAAGGAAATGACAAATACAATAACCCCTTGACAGGGGGAGAAAACGCACAGCTGAGTGGTACACGTTGTACAGAATAAAGCAGAGGGGAGGAGTGGGCATTTCTGTACACAGAGAAGGTAAACAACACCCCCGCCCCCAAACAAAGCAAAATGAAACAAGGGGAAAATGAAAGTAAATAAACTACAGGGGCAGAATCATTGAGTCATTTGGGCTGGAAAAGGCAACTTTAAGATCACCACATCCAACCATTCTCTAACTCTGCCAGGGCTTGTACTAACCCATGTCCCTCAGCATGTCTCTGCCTCTTGGAAACACCTTCAGGGATGGGGATTCAGCCACCTCCTTGAACAACCGATTCTAGCCACCCAGGTGCCACCAACAGCTCATTTACGCACATTCCATTGGTTGTCAAAGGAAAACAAAAAGCTGGGAATTAGGATGCTTGGCTTGCCAGCAAACTCACTGATCCAAACCCCACTAATGCTAGTGAGAATGGGCTTGTAACAAGCTTTAGAGCCCTGGCAGCGATGCTAAGATGTATTTGGGATCCTCTTCCTCCCTGGCCTTACAGGCATGCTGCTGAGAACCCTCAGCAGCAGATTGGCTCAGTGGTAGTTTGATTTTCGTCTCCTAGCAGCTTTTATGGAGCAGTTCCTCTTGCACCCCTTGACAGCAAGGTTCTGGTTTTGCTGTAAAGGCCACGCTTTGCAGTTTTTTAATAACCACACACCAAGAATCCCACCTTATCCAGCACCATTAGCCAGAAATCAGACTCCAAGCGCCACACTTGATCTTTAAAAGCATAAGGAATTCAATAAAAATTACAAATCAAGCCCTTTCCCCCATGTCACATTTTCCTTGTATCAAAAAATAAATCCTCATTCTGACCATCTCACTGAAAATTGTCTTCCAACAGGTCTTGGCAGACCATTTGATTGTACAAATGCAAGAGCAGAGTTCTTGATGGGAACCTGCTCTCTAATTTTGAGATTAACGTTTCTTTGCTACGGCAGCAGAGAACATGTGAGCCAGAGTGGCTGCCAGCCGACACGCAAATTCTAAACCCCAGCTCGTTCCTATTACCAGTCCTTCCTGTCATTTCTGAAGCATTTCACTTCTGTACCCTTGGCTGGAGGGGGTGCTGAGGGAAGCTTGGAGCTGGCCCAGTTGTGGTGATCCCAGACTGGCCTGTCTGGTGGAGCTTGTCAACTCGGGAGGTGGCACAGCCTGTGCGTACTGTTTGGTGCTGATGAAGAGTGGCAGCAGAAAGAGGAGCAGAGATGGTTTGTAGATGAGCTCATTTTCACTAGTGCTGGGCAAAACCAAAACCACTCTTCACCAGTGATGTTATTAAGCTCTTGTCAAGGTATGAGCACTTCCCAGTGCTGCTGCGCCTCTGTGTACCTTAAGAAGGGGAGAAATCATTCAAAGCTGGCAGCCCAGCGTGATGGGCACAGCACAGCCCCCGCCTCTCCATTTTTTGCCATGCCAATTAATCTGAACCTGACTATCACCTTGACACCCAAGCCAGGCTCTCAGATCCAGAAACCAGCTGATCAAATATGCAATAAGCGGTCAAGCAGTGTCCCCCACAGGCAAGCAGAGATTGGACTTGCTGCTGAGAGACGGCGCGGCAGTTAAGATGCTCTCTGCTCGCTCAGATCCAGCAGAGCCGATTCTCTTCACCTTCACAACCTACCAATAACCAAATTTAGCTTAAGAAAACACACTACATTAAGAGACCTAATGCTCATCTACTTGTCCATTTTTTAAATTAAATGATGTTCATTAAAGGAACATCACCTCCCCATAATTAATTTTGCTTTGAGAAGGAAAGGAAAAAGCTACAGACAATTAATGTACCATGCAAGCTCTAGTAGATGCTCCATATATTTTCTCCCTATGACCACCCCTCCTCCATAACAGCATCTCTGCTCCTCTCCCTTCTACTCCTGAACTCAAGGACTCAGTTTTTGGCAGGGAAGCTGCACAATAACAGGCAGCGAGCTCCTGTCTGCTTCGCCCAGGCTGACAGCATTTCAATAGGGTTACACGATGCGGATTGATATCTGCAATCATATTCTCCACTCCCCAACCTACAGAGATCTGACACCACTCCTGAAGACACCCAGACAATGAGATCAATGGGATGGTGATGAGTCTTTACAGAGTAACATTCCACCTGCAGGGAGATGACAAAGTGCTTGGGCTGCAGGGGTGTGGAGGCAGCGTGGCAGGGAAGGTGATGCGTTTGGGGGGTGGGTTTTCGAATCACCTCGGCCATTTTTTCCCTGAAGATTTCAACCCGACAGAAGGAATGAGAGCACGTTGGATGATGAGCCAAAAAAAAAAGGGGAAAGTCATCACAAATAAAATTGTTCTTCAGCTGTGAAGCAGTAGAGAGCACTTCCTACAGGCCAGCGTGCACAAGACAGTGACACGTGTAAGGTTGCAGAGTGGTAAAATCGATAATTCCCCAAGCAGGGAAGAGGAGCCTGGTGGCTCCAGCAAACGACGCGAATTAGCTCTGCACAGCTCTTTTGGAAGTCTTCAAGAACGAAACCCTCCTCACCCCAGGAAGTAATAGAGCCCCTCCCCAGGCCTCTCTGCCCCTCTGTTTACAAAGGCAGGGATAAGGATGCAGCTCGGAGGTGTTTGCTTCTTTTGTCAAGCAGCAAATTGATTGTAGCTGTGGGATAAAAGCACTGACATCTCATAACTGCACAAGATCTCGCTGACAACTCCAAACAAGTCTAATGTGATTGCACCAACAAACTCCTCTGGAAACCCCACAGATTTGCCACTACCACTAACCTGGACTTTCTCATCTCTTGTCTTCTAAACACAGAGGTGTTAGCTAGCAAATCCAACCTGATTCGAGAGTGATTAATCAAATCACCTTAAACCCCCACACTTCTGGCTAGATTGACATCACACTGTATGGAAACCAGGACTGAGACTGTGAAGCTCAGAGAGCTTTTGTCACAAACAAGAGCTGCATTTCCCACAGCCACCCACAGCACTGTGCCAGGCTGGCACACAGGATTCCTTCCTAAGGGAAGCAGGAAGCAGTTCCACCCCCACGGAGTTTAAGCTCTCACAGGAGTCTGTTACCCACACTTGAAGCTGCTACCAAGCTACCATCTCTCACATGTTTCCCTACATTACACACTACTGCCAGCACAAAAATCCACACCTTGCCTGGAGCTGCAGGGAATGGCTCTGTTCTGCTTCTTCTGCAGGAAGCTGTCCCATGCCTCTGCTCTGTGTCAGGGCCGAGAGGGAAACAGGGAGTTGCAGTAGCTACAAATCCAGCCTGATGATAGGGCAGCGACCTCCCCACCAGTGCGGAGGCAGAAATCCTCCCCACCTTAGGAGCTTGCTGAAATCTCGCCAGCACACCACTGGTCCAACTCCCTCTTTGCTCCTCATTCATGCCAGTCAGTGATACCTAAGATGGAAGAGGGGAGGTTGAGTCTGGGGATGTGGAAGAAGTTCTTGACAGTGAGGGTGGGAAGACACTGGAACAGGCAGCCCAGTGAGGCTGTGGATGCCTCCTCCTGGAGGTGTTCCAAGACAGACTGGATGGGGCCTTGAGTGACCTGGGCTGCTGGAGGTGCCCCTGCCCATGGCAGGGGGTTGAAGCTGGATGAGCTTGAAGGTCTCTTCCAACCCAATCAATTCTGTGATTCTGATGCATGCCCTTCCCTCCCCACAAGCATGCTGACAGCTAATTCTTGTCCTTTACCCCATCAAACCAGGCCCCCTGAATAGCTGCATTTTTGAACAACTGTTTGTGTAATGTATGAAGACCAACTTGGATTCATGAATATTTGATTTAATATACATTTATTTCCCCTAAAGGAAGATACATTTTATTTAATACTGATTGCAGTTCTTATTACCTTCCTAAACCCAGCACACCACTCAGCATTCCAATTACACCAGCACACTGGAGCTATGCCTGAGAAAGCACTTTCATTATAAGCTTCTGTTTCCAGACACTTGTAAAGCTCCCACCATGACACACTCTTCCCCCTGCCTCTCCTGCACAATTGTCCTTCCAGCTGAGGATGCCCAAGCCACTTCTTCACCAAGACTTAAAACTACCTGAATCAAAACCTCCTATTGATGTTGATTTGAATGCACAGATTCCAGACAACAGCAACAGTAGCATAGAATCATGGAATGGGTTGGGTTGGAAAGGACCTTCAAGATCATCTGGTTCCAACCCCCTGCCATGGGCAGGGACACCTCCACTAGCTCAAGTTGCTCAAGGTCTCATCCAACCTGTCCTTGAACACCTGCAGGGAGGGGGCATCCAAAGACTCCCCGGGCAACCTGATCCAGTGTCTCCTCACCCTTGTTGTAAAGAATTTCTTCCTAAGATATTAAATTAAAGAAAAATTAAAGCCTTGCTGCTAAGTTAACATTTTGGTAACTGCTTGGAGTGATTTTAACCGTGGGCCAAGCACACAACACAGTGTGGAGCCAGTAACCCCATACACCGCAACCCCTGTGGCTGCTCTGGCACTGCTTGAAGGCCTTGGCTATGGAGCTCGCAGAGAAGAAACAGAAGCCAGACAGCTCATATATTTTTTTCCCCACAAAGGCTGCATTTGTGGAAGAAATCCCTCCTCTCTCAGGAGATCAATTGCATTTATGGAGAAGAGTTACTGCTAAAGAGGTGGCAACACTTCTCCAGTGACATTTTGCCTGTTGCCTTTATGCCCTGAGTGGGATGTTAAGCTTTCAGCCTCACACGGCAGCTCTCTAGTATTCCCTGGCTGATTTAGGACAGTTGGGGCCTTCTTAAGAGAAAAATACTTCCCACCCATTATCTTCATGACTGCAGTCAATCTCAGAAGCCAACATTTGGAAGAGGGTTGGTTGGCTGGTTTTACAGCTTAAATGGTGCTAAAAAGAAATAGCAGAGGTCGTTCTACTTCTTCTCACCCAAAGTGTTACAAAGCACTTTGCCTTGTATCCACCAGCTCAGCCTGGACTTGCAAGAGTCCCTTCACCAGTTGCCCAAATTCAGCCATTTTGGAGATGAAAACCCAGCCATTTTTGGATGGAATCCAACATTTCAATGGGACACTCAGAAATATTATCCCAGGGAAGTGACTATAGGCACTTGGCAGGGGGGGAACCAGGAAAACAACAACAGAGGGAGAAATCCTTGTCCTGACAAGCTCAAAGTTCAACTACAGCAAAGCACACAACTGGTAATTGCATTGCTAGGTCACAGTGACGAGGAAGCCAGGAGCAGCCTTCCAACCCCTCTTTCCCAACCCCTACTGATATGGGAAAAGGGGATCCATGCTGGGATTCCATGGCTAGCAGGACTTGTGAGCAGCTAGTGGCTTTGGGCCACCCACCTCCAGACCCCTGCAAGGGCACAGCCTGACTCAGCACATGCTGGAAGGAGCAGCTCTGCTTCCCCTGCATCCTTCTCTCCACATGTGGCTCTTTCTTTAATGCTCGCTCCCCTGCAGCAGCCTCCAGCCAGCAGAATAGCTCTCACCCAGCATAAACCTCCCAGCACAAGTTCTGGCTGTGAACAGAGGCAGTGAAACCTCTCCTGTTCCACATCCACACCCCTAAGGGAGGGCTCCATGGACAATGGCAAGCCCTTCGTGCTTTCCCACTGCCTTTATCCCAAATATTCCCACAAACAGCTCCAACCCACTCTGCCCCTCTCCTGCCCGGCCACAAACCTCTGCTGCACAGACTGGGGGACCGAAGCACAGAGGGATTTGAGGCTGAATCCCACCGGCTTCAAGCAAGGGAGTTCATCTGCCCCCAAAAGCTCCATCTGTCCCCAAGAGAAGGGGTGGCCATGGCCATGCCCTGGATAAGGGCTCCCTCTCCTGTTACAAGAGGCTGTGGCCTCTGCCTCTGGGGAAAGCCTCAAAGGTGGGAGAGAATTCACAGAGAACTTTCAGACACTGGGAAGGATGGGGGGGGGGGGAAGGGAGGCGCAGGGGAAGGGAGGCGCAGGGAAAGGGGTTAAAGGGAAAGGGGGAAAAGGGAAAGGGAAAGGAGGAAAAGGGAAAGAGAACAGGGGAAAAGCATGGGGAAAAGTGATCTGCCAACTCCTCATTTTCATAGGGCAGGGTGAGACATCAGCCAGCACAGGTTCATTTGCACTGCCACATCTGTGCCAGTACAAAGCCCTGGCATCTCTCTGAGGACGAACTCCATGCTTGCTGGCAGCCTTTCCCACATCGTCATTGCTCCTCCACCTTATGCACACGGAAATCATCTTTGCTTCCTCCAGGCTCCTGCTGCAGGCTATTGGCTGGCAGCAGGAGGGGGGCAGGCCTGGGGTGAGACAGTGATGCTTGCTCCTACAGCCCCCTGATGCTTTGGGATCCCGGTGCCCAGCTCCAGCCCTGCACAAGGCTATTTCCTGCCTTTTGGCTCTGCCTTTCAAATCATTATTAATCTTCCTGGCCTGTGTATATTCATTAGATAAACACCAAAGCTGTGATGTTGTTTATTGTCTGCTCTGTACACATCATAACCCTGGGAAGACAAGATGAATTTGACAGCTAATGTAAAAATTACAGCAGGCAATATATCTTAGATTTGGGTGGAACACCGAGATGAGAGTTAATCAATAAAATCCTAACTTAGGTATTGTATGGAATGGCACTTCATTCATTATTAGGGGTTGGGATAAACATGATTTACTGGTTTGATGTATTGGCCCTTCACCTTAGGGACCTATTTTCAAACCCAGTCCAATCCAAAGTGACTAAAGATCCCTCTAGGCTGAGGGCTCAGGAAGGATGCTGATACCAGAAATTTGTGTGAGCTTGCTTGTAACACATAGTTTGGGGGCAAGGGGATGTGGCACATGGGTGCTGCAAGGGGTAACTCCCAAACCAGCATGCTCAAAGCCAACCACTTCCTTTGGAAACCATGAAGTTAAAATAACAAAGTGGGGAGCATTTTGTTCTCTCCCCATGGATTTTACCCAGTCCCTTGACAGCAAAGTGGAGCTCCAGGAGCAGCAATGAGATGCTCACATGCTCCATTGAGACTAACTCCGAGAACCACTGATAATTAAGTGGGTTTGGGTTTTTTTTTCCTCAACGCCCCTAGAATTTTTGCATGGGGGTGTTGTGCCACAACACACAAAGCATAAACTCAGTCCTTGTCCAGTACTTCAAGGCAAAAAACGCTGTAATAATTCATAGCACAGCCCATCCTCCCTGCTCTAAAGGCACAGAAAGCAGGGCTTTGCTCTCCTGCTGTCTTTTTACAATCAATTGCTCCAGGAGACCTTGTACAAAAGACCTGGCTCAGGTGTCCTATGAATCCAGTAGCCATCACAGCCCAGTAAACCTGAATGAGAAGTGGGATGATTTAGATGCTAATGACTAATGGAGTGATATCTGCCTGTGCAATTGGCAGCCATGCAGCAAGAGCAGGCAGCTTTCACAGGTCTTGTCTGTGCAGGGAGAGGAGGAAGATCCCTTATCGCCTTTTATAAGTTTGCATTTATAGGGCAAATAAAAGACAGCATTTTTCAAAGCAGGAAGCATTTCAGAGGACAGATATTTTATATATTTTTTCCATATATAAAAAATAAATTCACAGATGGAATTTAGCTTTAAATACTTTTCTGGGCAGGAAAGTGGGGGGGGAGGAAAATAAAATCAATTGCACTGATTACCTTGTTGAGTACCAGTGAAGACTTCAGCTGTCTTTGTAATTGCACTTTTTCCTCTCTGGCTTTTAAACATAACAGGAAAGTGACTTTACTGCCATAGTAAAACCGTGGGCCCCAGTCAAAAATCAACAAAGCAGAGTGTTAACCCCTTCTGTGCTGTTTGGGTTCCTCAGGCACCTCATAAGTCTTTCTGCTCAGTGGCAAATTCAGCTGATATGGTTTAAAGACACCACTTGCTATGTTTGTTCCCCCCACCAAACCAAAGGCTAATGCTGCCAAGCTCCTAGAAAGACATTTGAGGACCTGATCATTGTCCACTGCAACCAGTGAAGTGGCTTCCACTAGAGGGAAGAGGTTGTGTCAGGTTCCTGGCAACTGTGGGGTGGTGGGAGGAAGACAGCTGACTGCTGCCAAGTGGCAGCTCATGCTGCAGCATCCCCTCCCTGCCAACCATTTCCACCTTCTGCTGCTTTTCCTTTCCAGTGGCATGGTTTTGAGAGCCTGGGCCCTGCATTCAGACCTCTTCAGCACATTGGGTCAGAGAGGCAGAAGTAACCATGTGAATGCAAAGCTCTTGGACCCTGCTGACCTGCCAAAGGTCACCCTGCACACTCCAAAAGAGAATGAAACTCTTTCATCAGACAGTTTAAACCCCATGTCCTGATGGACTGCTCTGGAGCTACCAACTTGCTGAAAGCAGCAGCTCAGCCTCTGCTCAGCTCTACCAGATTAGGTCAGTACCAAAGGTTTTCAGGTCAGTATCAGTTCTCAGGTTGGAACAATGCCAGCAGCAAGATCTGCCCTTGGCAGACTCCACAGACCATTTGCATTAACATCTCAAACATCCAGCCTAGCTTTGCCAAAGAGATAGAAACTGTTCAGGCCAAGTTAGATGGCTTCAGCCTCCCCTGCAAACCCTCCTTCCCCTCTTGTGAGTCTTCAGTGACAAAAGAATTTTCACACTGACATCTGCCTGTGAATAAGGCTCTGCAGTGCCCCTTCTGAGATCTCTGCACATTGCTGTCCACTCACATATCACAGAATAGTTTGGGTCAGAGCAGACATGGCTGCAAGACAAACAGTTAAAGGGAACAAAAGAGATTTCCCAAACCAAACATCATAAATTCTGTGCTTTTCCACTCCAGTTTAAAACCAGCACAAACTGCAAATGTGGAAGTGACACTTCTGAGCTTCCTGTAGGTCCTGCTGGCTCTCCAGATGGAAAGCAGAGCCAGAGGGAGGCAAGGACTGGGTCTGGAAATGAGGCTTCCCTCCAAACAGTCATCCAGGAGCTAACCAGACTTTCCTCAGGCAGACAAAAAGACTAAAATAGCAAAGATCCTGCCTTTCAATAACCACTCCTGGTCAGAAGTTACTTTGCTTCTCCTGTCCTCGATTCTCTAGACAGCTATTTATGTATTTCCCCTGCCACTCTAAGTCACCACCTCTACTTTAACACTTTTATTGTGTCCTGGTTAGCAGGTACAGGCTGTCCTTTACATGCAAGACATGCTGAGGGTGGCAGAAAGGGAGCAGCCCCTGACCTGGGTTCCAGATCTCCAGCCTCAGCTCCACAGTACTCCCACCGAGGGGGACAGGATGCTACAGTCTCATCTCACTTGCTCTTAGACACTTCCAGTGCTGATGCTTTCTGGATTCCCAGAAAGGGGTAGCCTGGATACTTCAGGAGGCAGTGGGGCAGAAGCGAGGCTGTGCTTCATGCTCTTCAGGACTCTGCGTTTTCATCCCCGTGCCTTACTAGGGCAGATAAGGACTTACCTGGTTAAACCTGCTAAAGCCGAGCCCAGCTAAAACTGCGATGCCCAGGTTTGCCTCAGTTATGATCCCAGCCAGCTGGCCCTCCTCTAACAGGTCCTCAGAATCTGCAGCAGTTGTCACTGAGATATGGCAAAGGGCAACAAAGGGAAAATGCTGTGGAAGGAGCAGAGACACAGTGCACAAGGTTTCAAAGCTTGTCCTGGGACCAAGAAGGAAGTGTGGTAGACACTTGCTAAACTCACAGTTTGCTCTCACTCCAGAGAACAGGGCTGCTGTGAAACCTGGTCTGCCCTTGGTGGGCAGGACATCAAAGTGTGTCTACAAAATGACTTCAGCGGTTTTGTCTGGGCAGGAAGCAGCAGTCAAGAGATTTTTCTCAGTTCTTCACTTCTCCATTGGGCTGGTCCAACGCACTTAGATGTTACTAGAAAGCCACTGTGTCCTCCTGTTCCACAGTGTTTGCCTTCTGAAGTACCCACCAGGCAGATCCACCTGCCAGCATTCACTGGGGCTCCCTCGGTGTTCCTGCAGAAGCTCTGACGCCAACCTGTCGTGGAGCAGAGGGCAAGCTTCTTTAGCAGCCCAGACTGTGAGAAGAGCAATGAGAAGCAAAGCTCAGGCTTTGTACCTGAGCTCACCCCAACCAAGCCTGTTGCTTTGTCTGCTTTGCGGTGGCCAAGGGTAATGACATCACTCACACCACTGAGCTTCGAGTCCAGAGCCAAATTGTCTGCTTGGTTGTAGACAAACTGAAAAGCAGCAGCTTAGTCACGGAACCTGGCCCAGCGTCAACAGCACAACACATACAAGCAAGGGACAAACGCACCCAGTCCTGAGAAGCCTTTATCAGTGAACGTGCTGCACACAGCTGTCCTGGAGTCCGGTATACCCCAAAATCCCTCTTCCTCTGTGGTTTGAATGGGAGAGGAAAGGCACCAAAAATCTGTTTCCCCCTCCTGCCATGCAGGCGTGAAGGGTGGGAGCAAAGGCCCTTCCAGAACGAGGGGTTCCTGTGTAGACGCCTGTGAGGGGAGCAAAGGCCCTTCTGGCACGAGGGGTTCCTGTGTAGACGCCTGTGAGGGGAGCAAAGGCCCTTCTGGCACGAGAGGTTCCTGTGTAGATGCCTGTGAGGGGAGCAAAGGCCCTTCTGGCACGAGAGGTTCCTGTGTAGATGCCTGGGAGGGGAGCAAAGGCCCTTCTGGCACGAGGGGTTCCTGTGTAGACGCCTGTGAGGGGAGCAAAGGCCCTTCTGGCACGAGGGGTTCCTGTGTAGATGCCTGTGAGGGGAGCAAAGGCCCTTCTGGCACGAGGGGTGCCCCATGCAGTGCCCGCCCTGGAATCGGCTGGGCATTGGCTGTGCTCTTCGCGCCTAGGCAGTGGTAACTCAACTCTTTGTCTAGGAAGGGTATAAATATTGGGTACTTCCCACCTTAGGGTGCCTGCCTTAGAGCTCTCCCCCGCCTGGATGGTTCCTGCAGAAAGAGTCCCCTGGCACTCTGAAGGACAAGCTCCTGAGGGACAGGACCGTCCCTGCTTTGGACAGCTTCCCACCATAAGCACCCCCTTTATGCAGCTTGATAGGCCTTAACCAGCCTCGGAGGACCTTTGACAGAGAGCGAGGGACAAGCCTCTGGAGCGCCCTTTCTCTCAGTCAGCCTGGCTCACCTGTGAGCGAACTTTTGGCTCAGCCTGATTTATAGTGGGGAATGCTGTGTTTAGTAAGCCTTTTCCAACTCCTGACTTCCAAACCAGTCAAATTTACCTATGGCATCCTTGTAAGATCTTCTCAATCAAACTGAATCTGCTAATTAAAACTCAATTAATTTCTGTATATAGTTTTGGGGGCAGGATCTCAGGAAAATAATTCTATTTTTATATATATTCCTGACTCAACCACTTTAATTCCCTGCCTCCAGAACAACAACCCCTGCAACAAATGCTCAGGAAAAACTGAGGAGAATGCAAATCCCTGGAGGAGAGCTGCCCTCGGACACATGAACAAAGATATCCTCCCAGATAAACTACCTTAAAACAAAGGAACTGAGATTCCAAAACCATTGTCCAAGAAAATTAACCTTAGGAAATAGCCATTTCTGCCCTGAATGCCAGAATCACAGCCCATGTGCAGTGCTGCATGCATGGATGGACACAGGCAGAGCCATTTGCTAGTGCTCTCAGGAGCAGTGAGAGCTGCTGTGTGTGCAGTAAGTGCTGCCTTCAGCCAGCCAAACAATGATTTTACAGGAGGGAGAACAGTCTATGTGAGCACACCCACACGGCCAAGCACCTTCAGCAGGACCACAGAATTGCCTAGATTGGAAAATAACCTCCGAGATCAGAGTCTAGTCATTAGCCTTACACTGACAAGTCCTCTACTAAACCCTATCCCCCAGCACTACATCTGCACCTGGCTTTAAACATATCAAAAAAGACAAAGCAGCAGACAGAATTCCTCACTTAGTGAGAGAAGCAAACAAACAAACCCCCAAACAAACAAAACAGAACAACTGGAAAAAAAACCTAAGCAAATGTAAATTAAATATTGAATTGAAATCGACTCCTGCAACTGCTTACAAAATACCCATCCAGTGTGTGGCTGTGTCTTACTCACTTTGGGTTCTCTCTCCATTCTGGATCTCTTCTCCCTAGTCTCAGGTGATAGGAGAGGAAATGGCCTGAAATTGTGCCAGGGTAGGCTTAGGCTGGAGATGAGGAAAAATTTCTTTGCTGCAAGAGTGGTCAAGGAGTGGCACAGGCTGCCCAGGGAGGTGGTGGCATCTCTATCCCTGGAGGTGTGCGAGAAATGCATGGCCATGGTTTAGGACATAGTTTTGTGGCCATGGGGGTGTTGGGTTGGTGGTAGGACTCTGTGATCTTAGAGGGCTTTTCCAACCTTAATGATTTTATGATTCTTTGATCATCACCATGGTTAATACCGTGTAAGACACTTCACATCGCCTGCTCAGCACCAGAGCCCCACTGCACACAAGCCTGGTTCTCCCCACACTTACACTGTAGGTTTCTGCCCTCGTTCCAACTGAGGATTTAGCTCCTTGTTGTCAGAGGATGAATGTTTTCATTCTGGTTGCTCCCAGGCCAGTATCAAAAGCTCCCAGTACATGGGTTAACCAGATGATCCTTTAATACACAAAGGACCCCCAAACAGCTTAACCTTAACCCATCTGTAAAGATTCCACCCAGCCTGCTAATGCTGTCCTGAGTCGTGTTCTCTATTATTACATCTGAAATCCGTTAAAATTTCACACAATTTCCTGCACAGCAGTGTCTGTAATAGTGCTGGGAGCCAATATGCTGCTATAATTGGGCCTGTAGTGGGGCAGAGTCCAAAGCAATTAATCCAGCCTGCTTCCTTGTTTGCGCCCATACAAAGCTGACAGGGTAGAGAGTAATTGGAAGTGAGCGGCCTCCATCCCCTACTTTAAATTAATATTTTCCTGTTCTGATTTAATTTCGCCCGGTAACAGTGACACAAAGACACGCCGTGTCAAGCACTAAGTAATCTGCAGCAGCTGCCTTCGGAGGAAACTTTTATTCATCAGTAATACACTGACCTGTATATCACTGCACACCCCGCACACAACAGACAGCTGCTTTTCACTTGGCAGCCAGCAGAGACGGGAGAAAAAACCCAGGGTACGGCACATGTACGTGGTGCTGTCTGTGCGTGGAAGATGCAATCAGACACAGGTATTTAATTAAGCAAGAAAAATTCATCCAGTACCCAATATTGCTGTCAGACAGCTGCTGTTAACTCTATAACCAGCAGAGATAGGGGAAAAAAAAACCCCAATATACAGCATACATATAAAACCCCCAATATGCAGTATACATATATTATGTATGTAAGGAGAGAGAGGAGAATAGGGGGTGGTGTGTGCATGGAGGATGCAAACAGACAGCAGTATTTAATTAATCAAGAAAAATTCACCCAGTACCCAGTATTGCTGTCAGACAGCTGCTGTTAACTCTATAACCAGCAGAGATGGGGGAAAAAAAAACAATATACATCACATGTATATATGGAGAGAGAGGAGAATAGGGGTGTGTGTGTGCATGGAGGATGCAAACAAACACCAGTATTTAATTAATCAAGAAAAATTCACCCAGTACCCAATATTGCTGTCAGACAGCTGCTGTTAACTCTATAACCAGCAGAGATGGGGGAAAAAAAAACCAATATACAGCATACATATAAAACCCCCAATATACAGTATACATATATATGTATATATGGAGAGAGAGGAGGAGTGTGTGTGTGCATGGAGGATGCAAACAGACAGCAGTATTNGAGAGAGGAGAATAAGGGGGTGTGTGTGCATGGAGGATGCAAATAGACATAGGTATTTAATTAATCAAGAAAAATTCATCCAGCACCCAATATTGCTGCCAGATAGCTGCTGTTAACTCTATAACCAGCAGAGATGGGGGGGGAAAAACAATATACAGCATACATATATATATGTATATATGGAGAGAGAGGAGAATAAGGGGGTGTGTGTGCATGGAGGATGCAAATAGACATAGGTATTTAATTAATCAAGAAAAATTCATCCAGCACCCAATATTGCTGCCAGATAGCTGCTGTTAACTCTATAACCAGCAGAGATGGGGAAAAAAACCAATATACAGCATACATATATGTATGTATATATAGAGAGAGAGGAGAATAGGGGTGTGTGTGTGTGCATGGAGGATGCAAACAGACACAGGTATTTAATTAATCAAGAAAAAAACCTCACCCAGTACTCAATATTGCTGTCAGGCAGCTGCTGTTAACTCTATAGTCTGCAGGGGTGAGAGATAAAAACCCCTGTATAATGCATGTATACATGTTCCCATAGATATGTGTATCTGTGTGGAAGATACCAAATAGAGAAGAATTTCGGTAATCATGAAAGATTCACCTTTCCACGAGGGAAAATAAATAAATAAATGAATGAAAGGCAGATCTAAGCCCCATGCTGATCGGCGGAGCCAAGGAGCCATGCAAATGAAAAGGCAGAAGGAATGGCCAAAACACCCAGGCCATTAAATCAAATCACTGAGAAAATAATGGCTAAACTCTCTCTTACTTGTAACACTCAATTTATGCAGTCAATAGGGCTCTGAGTGAATGAGTGAAGGTACTAAGAGCACAAATCTAAATTCAATATACATATCTGAGTGCAGCGCGGCGCGGGCGGCGCCCGGCGAGCTGCAGGAGCTGCTGCGCAGGGTTCGGCAGCCCGCGGGCAGGAGCATCCCTGCGCGGCGGATACGAGGAGCGCAGTGTACAGCGACCGCTCAGACATATTCACAGCTGCCAAGGAACTCGTGGGAGTCCACAGCAAGTTGAAACCAGCCAGGACTTGGGAGGAAGAGCTTGGAGACCCTTCACCTGAGCTAGGCTGTGAGCAAGCCTTGTGAGGAGCAGCCGAGGGAGCCGGGGTTGTTCAGTCTGGAGGAGGCTGAGAGGAGCCCTCATTGCTCTCTACAGCTCCTGAAAGGAGGTTGCAGTGAGGTGGGGACTGGACTCTTCTCCCTAGCATCAGGCGATAGAAGGAGAGGAAATGATCTCAAGCTGTGCTGAGGAAGGTTTAAAATGGATATTGGGAACATTTTCTTTGCTGCAAGAATGGTCAGGCAATGGAACAGGCTGCCCAGCGAGGTAGTGGAGTCCTGGTCCCTGGAGGTGCTCAAGAACCATGTGGCCATGGCACCTGGGGACATGGTTTGGTGGCCACAGTGGGGTTGGGTTGAAGGTTGGACTGGATTTTGGATGTCTTTTCTGAACAAAACAGTTCTGTGGTTCTATCACCGTTAGCTGTGAGCTGCACAAGGCCTGTGAGAGCCCAGCACATCTGGTGGAAAGAGCTGAAGCTGTTTGCACATTCATCCACAATGACTAAAGAGAACATGTTGCAGTTTTCACATCTAGATGGACTTCCCAGACATGCCCAGAAGCAGGCCCCACCACTTGAAGCAGTGCTACTGGATGGAAACAAGGTTTTTCACTTTCCAAATAAATGGAAGTGCTCAGTGTTATCTCTCAGATTTCTTTTCAGACTCATTGAGAGAAGTCTTCAGAAGAAATTAAAGGTAGCAGCTTCTTTCTGTCCAGCTGAGAGGCACAGAAGAGAGTGGCATGGGGCACAGTACCATGCTGGCCATAGCCAGAGCTCCCCTGACTGAGCATCTTCTGGCCTGAAGGGTGGCAGCATCCACAGTTAATGATCAGCACATTGAACTAGAAAGGGAAATAGAAAAGGGCCCCAGAGGAACTGTTTGTAAGATGAGGAACCTGTGCCTTCAAACCACATAATTCAAATGCTCCAAACTGGAGGTCATGGCTCCCAAACTGGCATCTGCCAGCAGTCAGAGCAGTGAGATCCACGTTTAGCTGTGACAGAGGAGGGGGCTGCACCAGGTTTACTTACAGAGAAGTGCAGTCTCAGGAGAATCCTGAGGGACATGGCAGCTTAGCCCTCCGTGGATCAGCAGCTTATTTCCAGTTGCTTAAGTTCTCTCCTCCTCTCTTGTTCTTGATTCCAGTGGATTTTCTTCCTACTCACCAGCATTACATTTCCATTTACAAGCAATATGCTTAGGTCAGAGATGGTCACCAGCACTGGCAGCTAGAAACAGACTTGACACAGACACCCTGTCTTGAAAAGTCCCCTGCATTAGAGCACAGCTGAACTGCCAGATGAGCCACCAGCAGCAGCCATATCCCTCCAAGACCCCATCTATCTCCTCCCTGGGAGCTCAGGCCAGTGGACACGGCTACCAGGAAGGGACCTTAAAGATCCTCTAGTTCCAACCCCCTGCCATGGGCAGCGGCACCTTACATAGGGAACAGAAGTAGTATTCCCTCGAGCAGAAGTATGTGCTGGGGGTGGAGTCATCCACTTAGGTTCAAATCCTCATCCATAGATTTTTGTCTTGTGAGAACTTGCTTCAAACACCTGAGGGACCAAATCAGAGAGAACAGTGCAGAGGGTGGCTGCCCAGGAGCAGGCAGGTGCAGGGAGCACCTCAGCAATTCTGCAGTGCCACTGACCTCTGCCTGGCAAAAAAAAACCTAATAGGCTGGAGGCAGCATTTAAAGACAACAAACCAAGCCAAACCCCGACAACAAACCCTCAGAATCTTCTGAGCATCAGCCCTGCAGCCAGGCACACCCTGCACACTTCGATTTTGATGTACAGTTTGAAACAAATCAATAGCAGTATAATAATACTCAGCACGCTGTGTAATTTTTATATCATTAGTTTTCATTTTCCGCTCCCCATGCATCAAAAAACTTACAACGGGCTCGTAAAGTTTATTTAGTATTCCATGAATTCCTAATCAGTTTCATTTCATAATGATTCAGAGCGGCCGTTGCCAGGGCCCCGGTGTCAAGAAATCGATAAAACCAACACACTTTTCCTGATGGCTGCTGCACAAGGATCTATTGTGGGGGAATTATGATTTATGTCTGGGCTGCACCACGAGCAGCAGCAAGCGACAGCCTGGCTCAAGAGCTGAGATGTTCGCCAATAATGATTTATATGCAGGCCTCTCCCCTCCCCCCAGCTCTTCTTGCCCCCCTCCCGCCAAGCACCGCAGGCCCCAGATGCCACGGCGCAGCAGCTTCGGCTCTCTCCTGTGCCTGGCTGCAGCTGGGCACTGCAGACACAAAGCCAAGGACAAGGCAATCCCCGGGTCGATGGCGCCTCTCTTCTGCGGGAGGACAGACTGCCAGAGCACTGCCCCGGTAACTGCCTCCCACTGCCCTTCTCCCCAGGCTCTCCTAACAATCCGTTCAGCTGCAGCTAAGCATGGTCAGGGTTCGATTTTCAGCTCCTGCAGAAGGTGCCCATTTATCTTGGGGCACCCATCCTGTCAGACCTGCCCAGCTTGGGGAGCGTGGTGTGAGAGGGACTCCACAGACAACCTGGGTCTGACTGAGCCTACACACAAATGGGCCAAGGAGAGGGGAAAGTGAAAGCTCTGCAGGGAGATAAAGACAGAGAATGCTGAGGTACTGGGGATGGACAGCACTGGGGTACCGTGACCAGGAGGGGCTGAGAGACCTGGGCCTGCTCAACCTGGCGAAGAGCAGCCAGAGGAGACCTTCTCAATGCTGATCAATAGCTGAAGGGGGAAGATGGTGAGGATGGGGCTGGGCTCTTTTCCGTGGTGAGCAGTGGCAGAAGAAGAGGCAACAGGTGCACACCAGAGCACAGGAGGGGTCACTTGAACTTAAGAAGAAACAGCCCTGGAGGAGGCTGTCAGAAGAGGCTGTGGAGTCTCCTTCTCTGGACACTTTCAAAACCCACCAGGACATCATGATCCTGGGCAACCTGCTGTGGGTGACTCCACTTTATCAGTGGGGCTGGACTAGATGACCTCCAGAGGTCCCTTCCAGCCCCAGACATTCTGTGTCTCTGTGAAAAGTTAGACTTTTAGAGGAAAACCCTTTCCTGAAGACTAACAGCCCCAAATTCAGGGATGCAGGTGCCCTGTGCCAAGGCTCAGCGTCCTTAGAATGAGGCTGCTCTGAGTCAGGAGGGTGGAGGATGGTTCTAGCTGGTGATTTGGAGGTGGCTCATGTGCCATGAGAAAGCAATAATGTGTAGAGGTATCACAGGGTTCTGCTTCATTAAATGTGTTAATCAGGTTGCTGGTTCTGCAGCAGGGAAAGGGAAGGCCAGAGAAGAGCATCTGAAAGCAGAAAGAGCAGGTACAGCTTGTTAAAGCCCTGTTTACAGAAGAGATTAACAGCATCATTTAAACATCTACATTAATTTATTGAGATGCTTTTACTACTCTTTTCTCATTTCAGCAGGGACTTGTCAGCAGCCCTGCTCCATCAGCAGCTTCACTACTCTCACACTGCTCCAGAAAAGAGACAGCTGCTCTTGCTCTTTTGAGTCCTTCAGCCTCAAAGCCACATCCACCTTTCCATCCTAATCTTGTCACCTCCATTAAGATGTACAGCAGCATGCATGACTAAGAGCTTGCTTTCGCCTCTTCTGAGCTCTAGAGGAAGCTGCAGGAAGTAAAATGTGTTTTGAGGAAAGGCTTGGAGACCTGGGGCTCTTCAGCCTGGAATAAAAGAAGACTGAGGGGATCTTCTTGGTGTTTATAAACAGCTAGGGTAGAGGGCAAGACTCTTTTCAGTGAAAGGACAAGGGACAATTAGTACAAACTAGGACATAGGAGGCTTCCCTTGAACTTAAGGAGAAAGTTCTTTGCTCTTTTTGCTGGGGCCCTGAAGCAGGCTGCCCAGAAAGGTTGTGTAGTCTCCTTCTCTGAAGAGATCCTAAACCCGCATGGACATCGTGATCCTGAGCAAGCTGCTGTGGATGAACATGCTGGAACCAGGGGAGTGGGGCTGGATGATCTCCAGAGGTGCCTTCCAACCTCTGCCATTCTGTGATTCCATGAGTAGGCACAAACCAACCCTGAGCACCAGAAGCTTACAGCAGGACCTGCTCCATTTCACCAGTTGGTAAAGTGAATCACTTGGTGTTTTGGTTTCTTTTCCCTGCAGCCTGCTTTGTTATGTACATTAAGCAATAAAAGGGAGAAAAGGAGGAGAAATAGTAAGGAAATCCCTCTTTCAGCTGCCCAGAAATAAGCAGGCTCATGTCCAGAGCACAGTTGCTCTTGCCCCAAGCAGCAGACAGTGCAGCCATTCATGCTTTTAAGCCTCTAGTCATCACCTAAATGCTCAAATTTGGAGGCTGGAAGTAAGGAGTGTCTGTACATGTCCTTCTACGAGGACAGTTCATGCAAAGCACCACCTCCCTTCCCTCCACCTGACAAGCTGGAATATTGCCTGGAAACTACTGCAAAAAAACTACTGCAGAGCAAGACAGCCACACAGAGCCACAACCAGCTACAGCTCCAGCTCAACTGCTCTACAACAGTCATACCTGGGGGAAAAAAGGTGGCTTATTTTTCCCCCCTCCTCTAGTTTTGCACACACAGAATTGACCACAGCCAGCAGGAGAAGTCTGTGAGCAATTTGTCCATGCCCAGAGTGCCAGGCTTCCTCCCTGCCCATACTCCTGGGCTCTTTATTCTGTTACCCAGTACAAGCAGTACCTAAAACTTGGCTTCTTACCATTAACTTCCCAATACAAATCCTATTTCATCTCCCTGGCATTTAAGAGGAATGTAAAAACATTTCACCCACATTACACCTGACTTAACCTCTTACTACAAGCTCCACAACTGACATTTTCCCTTTCAACTCAGCAAAAGAAGCAGGAGCTCCCAATGCTGTTTTAATATCAACATGGATTTGCCTGCATCAATGGCAAAGTTTTGCAAGGAGTCCCATGAAGAAGACAAAGGGTGGTGGGGACAAGTCACTTCTGGGGAGATTCCCATTGGACTCCAGAAGAAAATGTTTGTCCCTGAGCACAGTCAGACATTGGAATTATCTCCCAAGGGCAGCAGTGGAGTCCCCTGGACAGTTTGAAGACTCAGCTCGACAGAGTCCTGAGCCAGCTCCTTTCAGGCACACCAGCACCTAGAGAGGTCAGAGCAGATGAGCTTTGGGGTCCTTTCCAACCTGGCACTCTGGGATTCTGTAGAAGTGGCATTTCAGACACTGTCCAGTTCTAACAAGCCGAATTCCTACCTAGAAGTCAAGGATCCATCTGAGGTCAGCATTAGTCTGACAGGCTGGGGGAAGCAGGCATTACAATCCACACACCCAGCCCTCCATCAATCCTAAGGAAAAGGAAATCTGCGCAAGTTAAGCGACTGAGCGAACTGATGCTTTAAAGCCTGCGAATACTGCAAGTTGTGCCTCGTTCAGCATCCTGTATTTAAATGGTTTTAAGAGTTCTCCCTGCTAAAATACAGATCCAAAAGTTTCTGCTCAGCATGAGGCTGAGATTCATACATCCCTTGCTCAGCACTTAGCTCTAGACCTTCGAGTAAAGCACTGCTTGGTCCTTCCATAAATACATAGCTAGAAGGTTGAAAATTAAGTATTCAGCACTAGCTCTTCAGCAAGTCTCTAGTAAACAAAGGGGAAGTTTAAGTTGGAATTATGCCACTTGGTTAATAACAAGCAGTTATGATGAGATGATTCAACAGCCTGGGTGAAGCGAAGGTCCCAGGGATGGTATTTCAGCCATTTATTTACACACCTCGTGTTCACACACACACTCACACTGTTTGCTGAGCATCTCAGAGACGCAAAGGTTGAGATCCAAGCTTCTCTTGGTCTCAAGTGCTCCAGCATAAACATGGTCTTTGTAAATTAGAAGTACATCAACTAGGAAAGCACCCCTGAGACATCCAAAAGTGCTGCTGCGCTTATTTAGGGAGGAATTCTGGAGCAGAGATGTGCAGGAAACGATTCACACTTGTAGTACTTACCTTGGGCTTTGGCAGAACAGTTGACAGCCACTTGCTACCAGTATGAAGCTGAGTCTAACAGAAGTAATTAACAACCAGTTTCTGAAATTTAGATTCTCTTTTTGAAGTGAGACAACCAATTCGTTTATTTTTAAATGAGTCTGATGAATCCTGGTGCTGTAGGGAAATCAAAGGTGGTCTGCAGCTGCTCAGACCAGGAGCAAGCTTCACTGCCTTTCGTCTTCAGCTGAATTCTGGCCACACCAATGAAGTCCATAGGGGAGGGGAGCAAAGCTTAGAGGTGAGAAGTAGCAAAATGCAGCCTGTATTCACTGAAAGGATTCTCAGAGACTGGCGCAGGCTGCCCAGGGAGGTGATTAGAGCCCCATCCCTGGAGGTTTTTGACAGCCACAGAGCTATGGTGGTGAGGCACATGGGTTTGCACCAGACTTCACAGAGTTAATGGTTGGACTTGATCTCAAAGGTATTTTCCAACTCACTCTGTGATTCCTACATACTCGTCCGGCTCCACTCAGGTCACTCAGCCTGTTGCCAAGACATTAAGCATCAACTCGCCCAGCAAGGAGCACAGGTTCTACGCAGCGGTCGTGACTCCCCATGGGTGACGGCAGAAGAACTGGGCCAGCTGGCAACACACACCTGCACACAAGTAACTTTAGCAGCAGAAGGTATGGCCCTGCTGTTATCACCTCTGAATTTAGTCCAGGACTTAGTGGATGGAGATATTAAGAGCCGCACTCTGATTTACAAGACATTTTTTAGGAAGACAACCTAATTACATCTTGGTTAGCATAAGTTAGCAATTTCAGTGCAGCCACATTAAACAGCAGATAGAGTCTTCTTCCCCTCACTTTGTGTAGGTGTTGCTTGAAACTGCACTTTTATTAAGGGGAGGAGGAAACCAGCTAAAATATTGAGATTTAAAGGGGAAAAAAAAATAATCACAGGTTTATGTTCAGAGGCTCCTGTGAATATTTTCAGCATATTTCACCATATCATTGCAGGGTGGGCTCTGCTCACACTGCCAGAATGGATGTTCCATCATTTCTATAGTGGGCCTGTGTGACATTCATTAAGTGCAGCTACAAAGGGAGAGGGTTAACCAGCACGGCCTCTTTTCTCTGATTTGGTCATACATCAGCAGGCGCTCCAGGTTAAATGCCCAGAATGCTGCAGCAGATGGATAGGGAGAAGGAGAGAGGCAGATACTTCACCCCACACTACTTAACCCAGGGAAATGAGTCTCAGAGTCGGTGTCATGGTAAAATATGGAAGCTCACTCAGATAATGTGCAGTTGAATTTTTTTTTTTGCCAAGCCTTTCACGTTAAGATACCACAGACCCCCTCTTCTGCAGGCTGCCAGCTCACTCCAGCAAAAGCAGCTGGTTCTGTGTCACATTTATCTTTATTGGCTTTCAAATCAGGATTTTAACCCGTAGTGCAATCAGGGATAGCAGCCCCCAAATATTTCTTTTCGACTCTAAGTTCACCCCCAGAGAAACCATGAACTGGAAAATCTATTTTTCTATACCCAAAAGTCATAGAATAGAATCACCACATCAGTTTGGTTGGAAAAGACTTTTAAGATCAAGTCCAGCCATCAGCCCAGCACCATCATGGCCACTAAACCATGTTCTCAAGGGCCACGGCCACAGGTTTCTTGAATGCCTCCAGGGATGGGGACTCCGGCACCTCCCAGAACAGCCTGATCCAGTCCCTGTCCACTCTTGCAGCATAGGAATTTTTCCTCATCGCCAACATAACCCTACCCTGGCACTATTTCAGGCCATTTCTCCTCTTTCTAGCACTTGAGACTAGAGAAAAGAGAGCAACCCCACCTGGATGCAGCCTCCTTTCTGGAACTATAGAGAGCAACAGCTAACACACAGCTAACACACACAGCTAACGCACAGTGCTAACACACACAGCTAACACACACAACACACCTAACACAGCTACATGCAGCTAACATATATGGCTAACACAGCTAACACACACGGCTAACACAGAGCTAACACACAGCTAACACACAGAGCTAACACAGAGCTAACACACACAGCTAACATACACAGCTAACATACACAGCTAACACAGAGCTAGCACACATAGCTAACACACATAGTTAACACAGAGCTAACACACATGGCTAACACACAGAGCTAACAGACAGCTAACACATGGCTAGCACACAGAGCTAACAAACAGAGCTAACACATGGCTAACACACACGGCTAACACAGAGCTAACACACAGCTAACATACAGAGCTAACACACACGGCTAACACAGAGCTAACACACAGCTCACATACAGAGCTAACACACATGGTTAACACAGCTCTAACACACATGGCTAACACAGAGCTAACAGACAGCTAACACATGGCTAGCACACAGAGCTAACAAACAGAGCTAACACAGAGAGCTAACACACACAGCTAACACACAGAGCTAACACACACGGCTAACACAGAGCTAACACAGAGCTAACACACACAGCTTACACACACGGCTAACACATGGCTAGCACACAGAGCTAACAAACAGAGCTAACACAGAGCTAACACACACAGCTAACACAGAGAGCTAACACACACGGCTAACACACACAGCTAACACAGAGAGCTAACAAAGCTAACACAGCAGCCTGTCCAGAACATGAGAATCCACACACACGTGGTCATGCAGCCATGCCAATGAGCTACACGCTGCCACGGGGAAACAGCTATTGGATTGTAACCACAGACTTTCTTTTCCTTTAATAATCATCATGGAAAAGCCAGAGCCTGGCAACATCTATTGTGCTTTTAATATCTCAGAAATAATTGCTAATCAAAGCCTCACGCGGTGGGGCCAGTAGGAAGCGGCTACATGTCCCCCGCACAAAATTTTCGTGTGAGCTGAAAGAGTGGGAAGATGTAGGGACACCTAATTTCCACCTTGCAAGCCAAGTCCATCTGATGAAAAAGATTGCCCAGCAGTCAAAAATCAAAGTCACACTGTCCTGGGGAGAGCCGGAACGGTGACAGGTCCGAGCATGCCGGGAGAGCAGGCATGCAAGCAAGTGAAAATTTGGTCTCTGCGAGGTGTGGAAAGTCAATATTATTTGTTTTTAAAGTTCCCCCAGCAAACACGTAGTTCTGTGCTCTTACCGAGACCGGTTCAGCACACGGGGGTTCTGCTGTCTTATTAACCTCACCGAGGCTTCCCCAGTACATTTTTTAAGGAATTATTTCTGCTCATTATTGCCAAGGACGGCACCGAATCCAGCCCTGCTCCCCCGAGCCGCGGTGCCCGCAGCAGCTCATCATCGGCTCTGTTTGGACAGTGAAAAAGAGTCCAGTGGCAACTCCTCATCTCTAAAGCATTTAGCCTCTAAAAGAACTTTTAACGCTGAGCGATGCAATAGACACGTAATTAACAGCTTGCCCTGCTAATTAGGTAACTCCCTGCTAATGAGGTAGCAATAAGATGAGCTGCAACACAAGGTCTTCCCAGGCACTTTGCTGCTTCTGTCACAATTGGTAACACTTTGTCTTCCCGGCAGCTTTCCCCCTCTCCGAAGAAGACACAGCTCAGGAGGTGCTGAACTCCACGTTAAGGAGAAGGTGCTCCCTGCCCTGCATCTCTGTCAGTCCCAGGAATGTAACTTCTCAGCCCCAGGGTAGCTCCTGGCTCCAAATCAGCTTTGGAGACCGATCCAGACCTCGCTAGCATCCCTGACACAAGCCTGCCTGCAGACACAGTGGCCAGGCCAGTGAAACAAAAGCACTGTGGTAATCCAGCCCCTTTGCTGTTCCCACAATGTCATCTCCCCGTCAGATTTTCTCCCAAGGTGAAGCTTTAAGCCCTGTGTTTGCTGGACAATGCACAAGACTGCAAACCAGGGTCACAGGAAGGGTGACATTATTTGCAGAAGAAGAAGTTCAAGCACACACAGACCATATCTTGTGGTTACTCACACTTTGGGATTCTGTCTTAGAAGCTGTTTCCTTGCTCCTCCCCAGCACAAGGACAGGGGTATGGAGCCTCCCACAGAGGCAAGCAAGCTGTCCAGCAATCCTCCGCTACCTCCTTTCAGTCCTTGGCGATTATCAGTACTTAATTACACAGCACAGCACAGCAGCTCTGGTGCAAAGAGGGACTGCAAAGGAAAACCACAGATGTCAGAGAGTGGGGAGACACAGGAACAAGTTGCCCAGGGAGGCTGTGGGTGACTTTTCCCTGGAAGTGTCCAAGGCCAGGCTGGATGAGGCCTTGAGCAACATGGGCTAGTGGAGGTGTCCCTGCCCATGGCAGAAGGGGAGGAACTGGATGGTCTTTAAGGTCTCTTACAACCCAACCCATTCAATTAAACTGTCTCTCCCTCTCTCAGATCAAGAATATCAGTAGAAAGACCAGAAAAGAAGGGCCTTTTCCATGCTCTTGTCCAAGTGCTTCTCTACCTTCCAGACTTAATTACTTCTCACATCCAGTCTCTCCATCACAACAATTTTAACCATCCTGCTCTCCAGTCTGCCGTCACATTTGACTGACCCATTAACACGTGGAGCATGAACCACAGCTGCTCTGCTTAGAGAAACAGTTTCAGAGAACAGGAACAATTCTCATCAGGGCTTAAAAGCATCTTACACTCAGAAGACCTGATTTCAAGTCAATATTCAGTGTCTTGAAAATAATTGTGCTGAATAAAGAGACATTTGATGGGGACAGATGGCTGCTTCTTAATGAAACTGATTGGGAAAATGCAGATAACTTTCATTTCAAAAAACAAGCTGGAGTAGAGAAATCCCAGACACGGGCAAGGCTGAAGAGTGCAGGGTGCAAGAGAAAAGCAGCCCAACATGACCACTCAAACTACAAGAGGAACAAGGTTTGTGCTGTCACTGAGCTGCAGTTCTATCAAGCTCTGCAGCATTTCACTCATGCAGATGTTTTCCTGCCAGAGCTGTAAACCTTATCTCCAGCTCAAACAGCAATGGAAGTGCAGGGCTGAAGTGTTCTTAGAATCATAGAATCAATCAAGTTGGAAGAGACCTCCAAGATCATCCAGTCCAACCTATCACCCAGCCCTATTCAGTCTTGAACAACACATGCTTTGAGAGAGGAGCAGAGGTACCACAAGTTCTGGAGCTGGACCATCTGTGCCTTCTCCTGCCAACACCATGTTTGTGCCAAGGTAGCTTATTTCCATGGAGCGCCCAATACAGGATCGACAAAATCAGCCTCCAGCGGCGCTGTCTCACGGCAATAGCCCAAAGTGCGTTTCCATTCTTTCCATTACAATGGCACTCAGAGGCCACAGCACAAGGAGATTTTGTTCATCAAGCAAAAGGAAGCCACGACAGCAGCTGGCAAAAGATGGCAACATTGGCTATTTGCAGAGGAGTCTAGAGGAATCCCGGGCTTTAGCTTTGACAAAGGAGCCAAACCCCGAGTGCCTCTCCGCTGAGGCAAGGCTGCACTCTCTTCTCCAGCAGTTCTTTACAGGTAATAGCTGCTTTCTGTGCAGATAAACCCTTAAACTCCATTTTTACCATCCTTAAAAATAAAAAGGGAGGGAAGGAAAGGGTAGGGGATTAAACTTCACAGATGCTTTGCACAGCCTGGCTAAAGCTCTGGAAAGAACATCTCAACCTTTGATCCCTTTGGGGAAAGAAGCAGTTATTTGAGCAGGCTTTTTTGGGACACACGCTGTGGACATCTGTGTCAGCAGACCCTAATCAAGGCAGACCCGGAGCGCTGCAGCAATTTGTGTTCCAGGATTCAGACAAGAATATGAAATTCCTGATGGGATAACTAGCTACCTGTAGGGGCATGGATGAGTTTCCTGGATAGATTGTGAATGAGTGACAGTTTAATCCAGGTTTTTTCCATGTCTGGTTTTTTAGGTTTGGGGTTTTTTTTAATTCTCCTGTAAATCTGGGAGCCTTAAAGAGATAGATGTTCAGAGCATTACCCAGAAGTTTGCTTCCTTCAGGAGGAAAATAACTGTTTGCTTTCTGCACTTTTGCCTCCATCCTTCCCTCTCCCAATCAGAAGTAACAAGAGTCAAATGCAGAGAGCTCTCCCATGTACTTTGCACACAATGCAAAGCTGGAATTAAACAGGGAAAAAGGTCTCCACATACTCCTCCCCTCATACTTCATAGAATCAGGGTTGGAAGGGACCACAGGGATCATCTAGTTCCAAACCCCCTGCCATGGGCAGGGACACCCTACCCTAGAGCAGGCTCCCCACAGCCTCATCCAGGCTGGCCTTAAACACCTCCAGGGACGGGGCCTCAACCACCTCCCTGGGCAACCCATTCCAGGCTCTCACCACTCTCATGCTCAACAACTTCCTCATCACGGCCAGTCTGAACCTACTCATCTCCAGCTTTGCTCCATTCCCCCCAGTCCTGTCACTCCCTGACAGCCTAAAAAGTCTCTCCCCAGCTTTTTTGTAGGCCCACTTCAGATCCTGGAAGGCCACAATAAGGTCACCTTGGAGCCTCCTCTTCTCCAGACTGAACAGCCCCAACTCTTTCAGTCTGTCCTCATAGGAGAGGTGCCTTCTTGAATCTCTCAAGGCCTTCCAAAATCTGGTAACTGATGGGTTTGCCATTTTCTTTGTCTGAAGCTGTGCAAGGATTTAGGTGTGAGCAATGCATTGATAGATGGCAGACAAAGCAAGGCAGCTCCTCTGTGCTTGCTGCAAGCTGCTGTCAGTAGGGCTCTGACAGTACCAAAGCCAGGATTGAGCTATTGACACTCTGAGTTCCCCTTCTAGTTCAGCAGAAGCCTCATGAACTGCCCTCAGCCTCTCACTGCAGTGAGATCTTCACCACTGGGTCACAGAAGAGTTTAACAAACATTTGATTTTGAGAGTGGACCCCATTAGGAAAAGACATCACAGCTTTGCACACACCAATGCTCCAGCACGGGGGCAGAGGCAGGAAAGTAGAGCATGAGGGTAACAAAACCAGCCCAAGAAAGCCTCACAGATGACCACAACAAATACTTGGTTTTCTTAGGTCTGTCCCTCATCCTCCAAATTATGCACACAGCAAAACCCCAGGCGAGGGAAGTCCAGCTGCTCCAGTAGCACAGCTGAGCACAGGTCTTCAGCACGAGGATGAATTTTGCCCTGAATTAACAAGAGCAATTGCAACTGGAGCCTTTGAGAGGCACTGTCAATATTTGCTCCACCTGTCATTGACAGAAAGCACAAATCCTGCAGCCAGAGTTTTGGTGCATTTCAAACAGCCCCATCCAGAAGCACTGAAGCAGGCTCTGCTCAGAGACCTGCCCAGGCAGTAACCCTGATGGGTGGGATGAGCTGGGTGAGCAATAGAGAAAGGAGGGAAGAGGAAGAAATCCCACTGCTATCATGTAAAGTGTCACGAGTAAAGTGACACCAGGTAGTAGAAGTATCTATTCTGTGTTAGAAGTAAATGCTTCATAAGGACAGGTGTTCTCCAGGGAGCATCTCTCTGATATGAGAAACATTAAGCATCCTGCCAGTTCCAGTGTTACAGGAACCTTCATAAATTAACCCAAACCCTTGTAGATTATTTTTTACTTCCCCTTCCCCCCCGCCCCCCACACTCCTGCCTGTGACATTGACTCTGACAGGGAGTTCAGGATCTGTGCTTCTAAACCAGCTTAACACATTAATGATATTATCTGGGAGCTGTGGTTGTCAGAGTATGCCACTGGATTGTGATTCTTTTCCCAGTTGCTTCCTCTCCTGGTTGGACACTGGGCACAGATAGCACCAGTACTTCAGCATGCTCCTGAGTTTTGCTCCCTCATCCCCCCTGTTGAAAACTCTTCCAGCAGGATACTATACCAGAGGAGTGACCTCAGGTTTCAAAGTTCATGAACAGGTGGCAGCCTACTTCTCTTGCAGGGAAATTACTTCTCTGGTTTCCTAAATGCACCCAGAAAAGTGTATGATGTTGATGTAAGAAATCCAGCATGGGTCACATTTTCAATTGCACTTCTCAGTCCCTGAGCCACACTCACACCTTTGTCTTTAGGGTGGGGAAAAAGAAGAACCAGAAAACTCACCACCCTGCCACCAAGATGATGACTTGAAAGGAGGACAAGCAGGTAGCTTAACAAGAAGCAGCTTCATCATCTGTTATTCTCCAGCCTGGTGGTGGTGGCCTTCCTGTGCACATTAGTGAGGTACCACAGATGGAAATTGGTGTATGCAGCTTTCGTGCTCCTGTCACTTGATTTCTCTCCCATATAGAAATGCAGACCTGCACAGCTTCATTACTTTCGACCAACCTGTCTGACTCCAGAGAGCCATCAGTTTCCTTTGGTTCCTAAAGCCTGTTTAATACAGCCTGAAGGCATTTCAGGAAACACAGAGTTCCTTTGGTACCTGAAGCCTGTGTTCTATAGCCTGAAGCCATTCTAAGAAACACAAGGAGCCTCAGGACAGCTGGTACTGGAGTCCCACTGGGGACAAAGCAAGCTCCAGCTGTGCTGCGCTAACACAGAGGAGTCTGTGCCAGACAGCTCAGGATGTGCATGCAGCTCTGTGCTGCAGCCAGATGACAGTGTCTGTCCTGGACCACCTGAGCTGGCCTGTGTATGAATGATGGTCAGAGGCATTTTCCAGCTGTAGGCATGTCTACCTTCTGAAGTCCTGCTGATTTCCATCATACATCCTCTCACGCTGGCACCTAGAGCAAAGCTGGGCAGCCCCATGCTGCTCTGCTGTTGCTGTATTTAACTCACTGCGCTACTGCAGGAAGCTGTCCCAGCTGGACCAGGGGTTTGCAGCCACAAAACCATCACTTGAACCCCAGCTGAGAAGTCCCAGTTTGTCAGAGCTGCATCTCATTCTAACAGCAATCAGTCTGCTGTCTGCTCTGGCACGCTGCTTCTTCCTGAATCCTTCTGCTCCACTCTGCATCAAGATGAAAAAAAAACCCAACTAACTTCTTTCCTCCAGAGCTAATTCCCACACACTGCAATGAGAGAAATGCAATGTTTTGAGCAATAAAAGCTGGAAAGTAGAATGATTTTCTGCACCATTCAGATGGAAATGAAGCCTAGCCTCAATTCTGCCACCCACCTGGAGCCATGGTATGATCCTATAGATCTCTGGATCGATACCACATCATAGCTACAAAACTAGAAGGGGGCAAGAAGAAGAGGCACAAAATCAAGGAGTGTAAATTTTAACTAAATTAGTTCTGTAAGGACTCCCCCAGCCCCTGCACTGCTGCCTTGTGGAAACAGCTGTGCAGCAGAGGCTTCAGGCACAGCATTTTCCTGTCTTTAAAGATATCTGGGCTGATACAGAAGGCCATTATCCCTCGCCCCAAATAAAGGCATGAGATTATGATGCGTGTTTCCTGTTACACCCTGGACTACTTCTTAATGATTCACTAAATTGCAGCATCTCCATGGGAGGAGTGGTTTCCATCCCACTCCCCACCCCCACCTGCTTGCTACCCACCCAGGCTTTTTGTTACAGGCTACCTGCTGAGTTTCTGCTCACGCAGCAGAGAGATGAAGGCAGACAGGGGTTTGTGTTTGTTTGCTTGTCATTTAGGGCTGCCTTACATCGCAGCACACAGCTGGACCTGACAGGGGCGGGCAGAGCTGATGGGCTCGTTTTCCCAACTGCCCCATCCCTTGGCTCTCCAGGGACGTCTCATTGGGTTTTGAGGGACGTTATGTCACGGGCTCCAGAGAAGCACTGCTAAGAAGCCACCCAAGTGACTGGGGGAATGAAAATTACATTCCATGTTTATTTTGAACTTTCAGGAGCTTCCTACCTGGGAAGGTTACCTTGTTCCTCTTCTCCAGAGGCAATGCTGGCCCCCACCCTAGAGGCAGCCCAAAGACAGAGCACTCTGCTGCAGAGGGCTGCCAGCCCCCACATCTCCAGGCACGTCTCCAGAAAAGGAGAGACAAACCATCAGAGCTTTACAAGCCCTTCAGTAGCTGCTACATACGGAACAGAAGTAGCAGAAGTCAAACACAGCCATGCAACAAGCCTGCCGTGCACGCCAGGAACATCACACTGCTGCAGCGACATCCTCACCCACTACCGTGGGGCTGCAGTTCTCCAGAGAGGGGCTGCAGTTTGCCAGCGCAGGAGCAGGACTGCAGTTCTCCAGCGCGGCAGCAAGGCTGCAGTTCTCCGGCGCGGGGCTGCTTTGCTTTTCTTTTATTTTTTCTTTTTTTTCCTTTTCTCTTTTCTTTTCTTCATTTTCTGTTTTCCTTTTCTCTTTTCTTTTCTTTTTTTTTTTTTTCCTTTTCTCTTTTCTTTTCTTTCTTTTCTTTTTTTTCTTTTCTCTTTTTTCGTTCTTTTTTTTCCTTTCTCTTTTCTTTCTTTTTTTCCTTTTCTCTATTTTCTGTTTTCCTTTTCTCTTTTCTTTTCTCTTTTCTTTTTTCTTTTCTCTTTTTTTTTCTTTCTTTTCTTTTCTCTTTTCTTTCTTTTTTTCTTTTCTCTTTTTTCTTTTCTTTCTTTTCTTTTCTCTTTTCTCTTTTACTTTTCTCTTTTCTTTTTTTTCTGTTTTCATCTTCTCTTTTTTTTTTCTTTTCTCTTTTTTTTTCCTTTTCTCTTTTCTTTTCTCTCTTCTTTTCTTTTTCTTTTCTCTTTTCTTTTCTTCCTTTCTTTCTAGAAGTTTTGCAAGACTTGATCCTTTCCTTATGTCCTCAGCTGCTGCAGTCCACTAAATTCAGATGCCTTCTGCCTTAAAAAACAACAACAAAGTACCTTAATCCTGCCATTTGACAGGAAAAGCCAACAGGTCATAGAATCGTTCAAGTTGGAAAAGACCACTAAGTTCATTGATTCCAACCTTCCACTCAGCACCACCATGGCCATTAAAGCATGTCCTGAAGTGCCATGTCCACAAAGATGATTCCTAAGGTGATGATCTCTAAAGTCTGCTCTGTAGTCCAAAAGAGCCCACAAGAGGTTTTTTCAGCTTGCAGCATTTCTTGAGCTGTTTCCCAATTGTGAGTGCCCTGAGGCCAAACCCTTAACTATTGTGCCTAGGACATCCACCAGATGTTGCACCTCTAACCAGACTTGGTCCAGAGCCATGCAGGCAGGCCCCTGTCTTGACTAGGGCACCTGAGTCCATTTGCCTGGATTTCACTGCAGGTTCCTAATCAAGGGCAATATTTATAACCCTGGGTGTTTTTCTCTGGTGTCCCCAGACCCTTGAGCTAATAGAGCTGAACCTGCTAGCACCAGTTTATCTTTTCTTCTTTATGCCACTAGTTACTGCTTTCTTTCATCCCCTTCAGTAATGAATCATCAGGGGTATGAACAGCTCAGTTCTTGCACAGTGAAACGTTAGGGCAGGGATAGAGATGCTCATAGGATGGAGATAAGGATTCATGAAAGAGGAGGCTGGGCTGATTCAGGAGAAATGCATTTCACAATGCATTAGTGAAGAGCAGCAGAATGGAAAGTGATGAACACTTAAAGTTGTCAAATAATAGAAGTGTTGCTTGTCCAAGAAATTAATAGCACTGGGTCTAGTGGCCAACCAATCTTTAATCTGCATCACTGATGGGACTTCCTTGAACTTGGAGCATGAGTCTGCAAGGTGCTCAGCCTGCTGATCCTGGCCTAGACAAACTGCCATGCTGATTTCAGAGGGGGTTTGTTCATATTAGAAAAGAAGAGGGTCAAGTACAGGATCCACTGAGCTGCTTAGTGGGCAGAGTCTGTCAAGCTCTGCCGGCACCAAGCACTTCAGCTGACGACAAAGACCATAAGTCTACAGCAATCAGGGCTTTACAGGGACGAAAATACAAAACACTGAAGCTTTAGCCATGGTCTCACCATCTGCATATGTAAGAGAAAGCTTCTGATTGGCCCCAAACATCTCACAAACACTTCTAATTAATTTGTCCATCACATGGGATGAGCAGACACACTCCCATTGGTGCTGTCAGCTGCTTGATACGAGCCTCAGACCTCTTCCACTTTCACTCAGAAACACTTTGACCTCTGTCAAAGAATCATTGCCAATAAGGTCTCTCCAAGTAAACGTTTGTGGCAGCAACAGAAGAGGAGGTGATAGTTTGCCTGCTCTGCATACAAGAGGAGTAATCCTGCTTTGCATTTCCATGATCATTTCTCCCGCTACAGTGCTAAGCTTTGGAGACTTTTTAACTGCTGGGTTTGGGTGATATTGCATGGATTCATGGAATGGTTTGGGTTGGAAGGGACCTTCAAGATCATCCAGTTCCAACCCCCTGCCATGGACAGGGACACCTCCACTAGCCCGGGTTGTTCAAGGCCTCATCCAACCCAGCCTTCAACACCTCCAGCGAGGGGACATCCACAGCCTCCTGGGCAACCTGTGCCAGTGTCTCCCCACCCTCACTGTCAGGTATTTCTTCATCATCTCCAGTCTAAGTCTCTCCTCAAGCTTCAATCCATTCCCTCTCATCCTGTCACTCCCAGCCCTTGTCAAAAGCCCCTCCTCAGCTCTCCTGTAGCCCCTTCAGGTACTGCAAGACTGCTCTAAGGTCTCCTTGCAGCCTTCTGTTCTCCAAACTGAACAGCCCCACGTTTTGCAGCCAGTCCCCATAGGGGAGGTTTTCCAGCCCTCTGATCATCCTTATAGTCTCCTGTGGACCCTCTCCAACAGTTCCATGCTCCTCTTGTGCTGGGAGACCCCAGAACTGGAGGCAGTGCTGCCACTGAGGTCTCAGCAGAGCAGAGGGGCAGAATCCCCTCCCTGTGCTGCTGCTGTCCCTGCTCTGGATGCAGCCAGCACACAGCTGCCTGTTGGGCTGCCAGTGATCATTGCTGGCTCCTGGGGAGCTTCTAATTGATTGACACCCCCAATTCCTTCTCCCTGAGAATGCTCAGAGCAAATCATGGAATCTAGGTTCCAGCCTCTCTAGATATCTGTTGTACCTAGTGAAAAGCCAAATCTTTGTTTCTTTGTTTATTGCTCCTGAGCTCCAAGCAAAGGCTGGCCAGCAGGCTGTGAAATGATTGTTTGCTTCTCAATGTAGCTACCACAGCTGAGGACTTAATAGTGGGCTGATGGCTGCCAGCCTTATTAACATCAATATTGTACCGGTGGGGTGGGGTGGGAGTCTTGCAGGAGATGAGATCTTGTCTGTTTCTGCTGATATGATCTCAACCAGTCAATTAAAACTGCTGGAGGATTTTGTAACCATTGCCACAGCAAATTACCACATTGCTGCATCTGCTAAGTGGGGAAAGTTATTCCATGACCACGTGGGGACAAAGAAGGGCTGAAAGGATACTGGTAGCTTATGGAGACATCAAAATCCCCATGGACAGTGTTACAGCTGTTCAGAGGACCACCCCAATTGTATAATAATCCTGTTTACATTTCACCATCCTATTTTTTCTTATGGGAAGTTATATATGAAATGTTGCCTGGCAGACCTGGAGGTGCTGGCCAACAGCCATCTGAAGATGAGGCAGCAGTGTGCTCAGGTGGCCAAGAAGGCCAACAGCATCCTGGTCTGAATCAGGAATAGTGTGGCCAGCAGGAGTAGAGAAGTGATGGTGCTGCTGTACTGGGCACTGGTGAGGCTGCAGCTCAAATACTGGATTCAGTTTTGGGCCCCTCACTCCAAGAAGGACATTAAGAGACTGGAGTGTGTCCAGAGAAGGGCAACAAAGCTGGGGAAGGGTCTGGAGAACAGGGCTGGAGAGGAGCAGCTGAGGGAGCTGGGGTTGGTTAGTCTGAAGAAGAAGCTGAGGGCAGACCTCACTGCTCTCTCCAGCTCCTGAGAAGAGGTTGCAGTGAGGTGGGGTTGGGCTCACTCTCCTCTCTAGTCTCAGGTGATAGGAGGAGAGAAAACGGCCTGAAATCGTGCCAGAGGAGGGTCAGGTTGGAGATGAGGGAAAGTTTTTTTCCTGCAAGAGTGGACAGGGACTGGATTAGGCTACCAAGGGAGGTGGAGTCCCCATCCCTGGAGGTGCTCAAGAAACCTTTGTCCATGGCCTTTGAGGACAGGGTTTAGTGGCCATGGGGGTGTGTGGGGTTGGTGGTTGGATTGGATAATCTTAGAGACCTTTTCCATCCAAACAATTCTGTGATTCTATGGGACAGTTAAAGGGGCTCAGGCAGAAGGCCTGGGAGGTTGCTTTGCCTTATCTTCTCAAAGCACTTCACAGTGTTCTCTCCCTGGCAGAGGCTGGCTTGGGGAGTCAGTGTAACAGGTTCTGGTAAGACTGTCAGTAGGACTGGGAAGGTAATTTGCAGAGGTTTTGTGGCTCTGCAAATGGAGACTCAGGCCTTGGAAGACGGAGGTTTCAAATTTAATTTCAGGCTAATTCTAAGCATTTGGTTCAGACCCTCCAAGCTTGGCTTTGCTGCCTTGGACACCAGGTCAGTCACTGCTCCTGGGGCTCTTCTCTTGCTCTGAGGGGATCCCAGGTGATATGACACTGCCCTTACTGCTTGGCTGCATCGAGCCAGGCCCTTTTTGCAGCAGCCTGTCTGATGATTAAGTGTGGCACTGCAGAGCCCATCTGCAGGTCAGCCAGCTCTGGAGTGAAGAACACCAGGGCCTGATCCTGCCGCTCTCACTGGTGAATGGGCACAGCCTGTGCCAAAGGCATATTGGGTTCACAGTAAATATTCCCCTCCAAAAGGATCCCCCTTTCCTGTTGTCCTTCTCTGAGCTGGAGTAGGACTCATTCTGCTCAGTGCTGTGACTTAGGCTCTGCTCAGGGTGGGCACTCTCTGCAGCTCAGGGCAGGCTTGCACAGCCAGAGGCTGCTTCTAACAGGGACAGCATGGACAATTGGTTACTGCCAAGGGCTGGGGTAAAGGCCCAGGGCACTTCTAAATCTTACGTGCCATGCTGGAGTGCAGAGTAAAAAGGCATACCTGAGGCGAGGAGCAGACAGTCCAGGTGACCCTAAGCTGACCAACAGGGGGTTCCATCCCATGGACAGCATCTTCAGTACTGTTCAGTACTCAGTTCTTGCCCTCCAGCTCTCCAGTCTGAAATCTCGAGTGTCAAGTGCCAGGACCATCCTCAGCACACAGAAACTGAGCTGCTGAAACGAGATTGCAAGTTCAGAGATTGACAGAATGAGTTGGGCTGGAAGGGACTCTAAAGATCATCCAGCGTCAACCCTCTGCCATCCTGCTATTCTAATTCGCTCAGCTTCTGACAGATGAGGTGTCTCATCTCTCAAAATTAGATCCTGGTAGCTTTGCTGTGTGGAGACTGAGAGGACAGTGCCCAGGGGCTGGGACGTGAGCACAGCGTGACCCAGCTCTCCTACTCTCCTCCTGGGCAGGAAACCGTCCCTGTGGTGGGGCATCTGTCCCCTTCCTTGGCACTGAAAACACAGAGCTGGGTGCTCAGCAGAAAGTACCTAAAATCACAGAATCACAGAATGGGTGGGGCTGGAAGGGACCTTAAAGCTCATCCAGTTCCAAGTCCCTGCCATGGGCAGGGACACCTCCACCAGCCTCATCCAACCTGGCCTTGAACACCTCCAGGAAGGGAGCATCCACAGCCCCCCTGGGCAACCTGTGCCGGTGTCTCCCCACACTCACTCTAAATAATTTCTTCCTCATCTCCAGTCCAAATCTCCCCTCCTCAAGCTTCACTTCCTGCAGCAGACTGTTGGGGGTGGGTTGTTGGTTTTGGTTTTTTTTTTTAAGAGGCAAAAAAATCCTGGCGAGCAGCTGTAGAAATGAGTAAGGTTTCACCTCGTGATAAAGGTAGTTATGCTGCAGTAATGAGGAGAAAGGGAACTTGCTATCAAGAATTAATGAGATCACAAAGAACAGGCAGGGGAAGTGAACGTTTTTAAAATGTCCCTGCTGAACACCAGGAATAATAGAGTGAGAAAAAATGGAGTAGATCCCTGTGGTAAAAACTATTAGAGGCGGCGAATTATAAAACTATTAACCAGAATGTAACTCCCAATTAAAAGATGATTTAACACTGGAATCTGATGGATGAATTTTGATTAAATGGAGAACTATTAGGAGCCCTGGGAAATGGACTTCTCCTGCCAGTTCTAAAAGTTAAAAGGCAGTTTGATATAAAAATGTATAAATTAAGGTTAATTACTTTAAATAACATGGCTGGAAGCAATAAAAAGGAATTTATAATATTCTCTGGAGTTTTAGGAAAATAATATAGATATCTGCACCTCTCACTGGCAAACCCGATCGGCCTCCCCAGGTTCAGGGTGACAAAGACAAAGACAACGCCAACCGGCTGACAAAGGGGCTGCCCGGGAAGCTGAAGGACTCGGCGCCTCCGAGCCGCGGAAAGCTCCTTGCCTGATGCCACCGCTGCTCGGGGCCCTTGCGTGACGGAGCAGCGGCTGCTTCCCTTCGGCCTTGGAAAGCCACCTTGAGCGCCTGCCAACCAACGCTGCACGCTGTAGATGTCCAGAGAGGCAGCCTGGTCCTGCCGCTCTTGGGAAAGGTTTGGCTCCGCAAGCAGGTAGGCAAAAGCTGACTGCAGGTGAGCTGCGATAGCGATGGGAGGGGAGACAGCAGCCCGGAGCAGGGTCAGACAGTGCCCAGGGGCTCGGCACTGCTACTGTAAACCTTTACACATTGTAAGGAGCGATTCAGTCTAGGCAGGGAACAGCCTGTCCAGAGAGGAGGTAAGGGGTCTGCAGAGCTGGAGAGCAAGCAGAGCCCGGCTCCCCGCGCCCGCGGGGCTGTGCTCCAGCCGGAGGCTCGGCGATGGGCACTGGAGAGGCTCAGCTGGGGGCGAGCTGTGCTACAGCGCATCGCTTCTTGTGGAACAACACAAAGCAGAGTGTCTGGGGGGGAAGGGGCCTCGGTCCTCCTTCACTCTTTCCAGTGGATGCCATGGAGGAGGTGGGGACTGTGGACAAAAAGAACTGCCTGGCCTGGTTGGTTCCCCAGGGCTATGCAGCAGAAGGTAGCAGAAGAGAAGGCTTCTCCTGTGACAGCCTCCTGGGGCCTTTACACAGCCTTTGCTGAAGAGGGTCATAGAGGAGGCAGAAAGCCTGCAGGGCATATGCAGATCCCAAAGGATTCCCAGGAGGTGAGAATCATTCTACAGATATTTTCCGTAATAGAAATGTCTCCTGGTGTCTCTGCTCTGACCTCACCGGCAAGGGATCCTCCTCAGAGCACTGTGCCAGGGGAAGAGCATTCACCAAGCAGCCACCACGGGTGAGGTCCCAGCTTCTCCAGGTCTGCAGTGCCAGGATGCTGAGGAAGACTTCCCAATCCTCTCTCCTTTTTGCACACCCTAAGTCCATGAAGACTCCCACAGCAAGCTCAGACTTCCCTGCACAATGACTCCAGCTCCTGGTTTACCACTTACCAAACCCAAACAGAGGAGCAGATCTCTGCAGGCTGACCCTGAAACTCTGAACCAGCCCCCAGATACTGTCTGTCGCTTCCTTTCCATGCACACCTGGCCCTAGGGAAGGCTGATGTGGAGGAAGCATCACGCTTCCCAGGTTCTGCTGTTCATCCAACTGGCTGCATGTCCTCCTGACTGCTCGTTGCCCAGCCATGACTCTGTGCCCACTCACTCGGATCTAAGCCAGGACACCCCCACGGACACACAGGGTGACCCGTCCTGCTCTCGGAGTCACCGCTCTTCCACACCATGATCAGAAGAGCTCTCTGCTGAGTGAACAATTTTTTCCTAGTTTTTGGTCCCTTTGAGCATTGACCCTTGAAATCCCCAAGCCTTCCCTCCTGCCTCACCCCTCCCACTGCTCCTGTCACCCCGTGCCCCCCGTGCTTTGTCTGCCAGGCTCCCCTGCCCCAGCCAGGGTAATCAGTGCAGTGCTGCTCCTTTAAGGCTCGGTGCCTGTAAGTGATTACTCTTGGCTATCACTTTTTCTATATCAGACATGTCATGGTGAAGAATCTTCAACCTTGACTCTTACAGCTGCCCTAATTATAGGACATATTTTTGGTGCTGTGTCTTTATTCCTCTCCGTGCTGGCACTCTGACCCTGGTGCTTCCTCCGCTGCGCTCGTGTTAACAAGGTTGTCCATTCCACACTCTCCTCACTCTGATTTGTAACTGGAAATTACCATATCTGGCTTTCACTCACTGACAACCGTCACTTTAAATAGGCCTTTTAAAGTTAATACCATGCCCATTCCAAAGTGCAGTATTACTTTTCAGTGATGTTAAATGAGCAATTTAAGGAGACAGAGGCTTTTCTTACAAGAAAAATTAAATTTTACCTGCCACTTAATTTATGAAGAGGGCTAACCCTAAACAAATCTGTCATAAGCTGCTGCCATCCCTAAAAATAAAATAAAATTAAAAAAAAAAAATCAAGAATAACTCCAGTTAATGGTGGCAAAACATGGAAGAAATGTAGGAATTATTCATGAAAAGATGTCCAGCTCACACGTTTTAGAGCCTCAGGTACATGCTGCAGCAGGAAGGTGCTCCCATTTAGAGATCATCCCAGTCAACCCAGTCAATCCACAGCCAATAGGGACAATAGCAGAAAAAAATCTTGGCCATCAGGGTGAGGAGACACTGGCACAGGTAGTTCGGGGAGGCTGTGGATGTCCCCTCCCTGGAGGTGTTCAAGGCCAGGTTGGATGAGACCTTGAGCAACCTGGGCTAGTGGAGGTGTCCCTGCCCATGGCAGGGGGCTGGAACTGGATGATCTTTAAGGTCCCTTCCAGTCCAAACCTTTCTGTGATTCTATGTCTGTCACAGGCCAGGAAGCCTTCAGTTAGTGGCAGCAAGCAGCCCATGGTGCCTCAGTAAGTGGAACAAGTCTTCACTTGCTAGCTCACACGGTCACAGTGCAGGGTAATTGGACCAACATCTGTTTGTTCTCAGATGGAAGGGATTCAGCTACTGCTGGAAAGGGCTTTGGCCATTCCTTCAGCCACACATATGATCCAGGAGCAGCCTGCCCTGCTTTCCTACACCAAATGAGAGGCTTTGCAGCCTGCTGAAAAGGAAGGGGCAATGACCTCTGATGAAATCAGGAGAGCAGAACCTGAGGGACCTGGCCTGTGTCCATGGTTTATCCTTCACACCCTGCTACACCATGGTCTCTGACCAGGCTATTCAGAGCAATCAAGGCATGGGTGCTGGATCTCTTCTGAAGTCTTGGTTTCCATCCTTCCACCTTCCACCAGCGCCACAGCAGGGCCATAAATCTCCTCACTGCTCTCTGTATTCCCAGACCGAGTCCCTTCCTGCCTGGCAAAGGATCTGAGAACAAACCTCCCTTCCTGCAGGACGCTGTAGGCAGCTGGTGCTGCTCCACCTGCCTGAGGTTTCAGGTGGGATGGACACACTGGGGCTGATGTTTTCCCCCTGGCTTCTGAAAGGTCAGAACAGCAGTATATTGAATCTCTAAACACACCGACCACACAGCTCTGCTAGCTCACTAGAATCCATTAATAGCCAAGATACTGGAAAGGAAAGGGAATTAAAAAAACCCTTCCTCCACGAACTTAAATCAATTAGCTGGGGCTAAAAAATGTAGATTCTTGTGGAAGAATAAAAAATGGAAAACACCAGGCCTCATTATCCTGTCCCTGAAGTGCCAGAGGGTAAAATTATCTTTCATGATGATGTTCTGCATTGATTAGTCAAACATACAGGAAATCATATTAAAGATTTGACACCTGAGGTGGGATCAGAGGAGCTGCATGCTACAACAGCACATGCAAATGTTGTGCCAAGGCCATATGTGCTTTGGCCAAGCGAGAGGAAGATGAGAGAGGGTGGAATATGATGGGGAAAAAAGAAAACTTGGAAGGATCTTACAGGCTTCAGTGCTTGCTTCAAGGAAAAATAGAGTGTTTCCACAGAAGGTACTTCAAGAAGCTACATAATTATTTCCAGCTACTTTCTTCTTTGCTTTTTGTTAATTATCCTGTAGCATCCTGTACCCAGCTGAATTGAGCCAGTCAGGCTCAACAGGCAGGGTAAACTCTAGACAGGCAGATAGAGGAGTCAAGAGCTTTCCCAGAGACACATTATCAAGGCTTACAGCTTGGTGGTGATCTCGCTGCAGATTCAATTTTAAAAGTAGATAAAGATAGAATTAATGGAAATAAACTGCCCCTGACATGGGGGCTGAGAGACACAGGTGGATTGAACTGACAGAACTGGCTCAGCTTCAGAGTAGCCACAGTGGCTCACACCGTCTGAGACCAGGCTCTCGCAGGCACCCTAAGAGCAGGGCAATGAAGGCTGATCAGGCCACTTTGGAGCATGGCTGAAATCTTGGCCTTGCTGGAATCCAGAGATGAATCTCCATCATCTCTGTCTCTGCAGACACCTCCTCACTAAGCTTCTGCCACCTCCAGAGCCGCAAAAGGATCGTAAATGACAGCAGCTCTGGTCTCCTGAGCACCTTTGCCACCACAGTCCATATCATCTGACCCTGAAGTTGGTCACCTTCCTGACCTAAAGAGGAATGGAGGAAAATGGTGCAGGCCACTTAGCCACCACTGTGGCCAGCTGCCCAGAGAACTGGGAGATGCCCCACCCCTGGGACCATTCCAGGTCGGGTTGTTTGGGGCTCGGAGCAACCTGCTCTAGCTGCAGATGGCCCTGCTGACTGTAGGGGTGTTGGACTTTTGAGGGTCCCTTCCAAACTGATGCATTCTGTGAATCTGCAAACCAAGCAGCCTGCAAGAGTGGCTTTGCTCACAGCCTCTTACTGGTGCTGAGGATCCAAATGGGTGTCTCTCCCACCAAAACCAGAGGAGCCATTGGACCAGAACATTGCAGAAAAGCACTAAAGGCCTACACTCAGACAACCATAATCAGCAGCTCAGGGATCTTCCAGCACTTCAGGGCTAATTTCTACGTCAGTGTTCAGTAAATTCCATGGTATGGCTAACCTAAATTATGTGGCAATTAGGCTGCAGGAAGCACAGCAAACATTACTCAAAGCAGCTTTAAAATGGCTGTACAAAGTGCACCACAGTGATAAAATAGAGCAGTGTCTAATTAACATACACCAAAAAGCCCTATAGTTAAAGGACTGTAACCCTTTCCTTGCCAGGGACTCCTGTGGGTGATGTGAACAGAACACATGCTGCAGTCAGCTAAGGAGAAAAACATCTCAGTTGTTAAGATGGGGCTGCCAGGACTGGAAGTCTCTAACAGATGAAACTCACTCATAAACAGAGTGAGAGATGGAGGAAAACCTACTCTCTTCCTCTCATTAAGCCATGTTCTTCCTCTCAGTACTCATGCATTGGCGTCACTACCGATTCACCCAGTTCTCCTAGCTCTGAGCTCCTTACTCCAGGTTCTCTCTCCCTGTTTATTTCCACTGCCCTGTGGAAATGAACAAACATTTGTCTCCCTTCTGGAGTGCAGGAGCCAAACTTTTTTCCTGTAGGATATGACTCCACATGATCTGGCCCACTGCTTCACCTGACCCGTGCTCCCTACCTCTTCCCACCACTTTACCGTCGGTTGTCTCCACGTTGTCATTCCATGACACAAAGGCACATGGTTGATGTTTAGCCCAACCACCCATCGCGGTCCGTGCTGCCTTCTCACTTGGGCACTCTCAGTTCTTTCTGTTGTCCTCTCTAAAAGGACTGTCCCTTTCTTCTCTGGCTTTGTTTCCATCTTATGCTTGGTATTTAGACCCAGCAATGACCATCAGAGTCCCTGGGCGGTTTTCTGTACAGACGTGGGGCAAGCAGCAGAGCAGGTTCCAAGATGCTTTACAACCCCGCGTGGCTGTACTCCAACTGAAACATTTGAACTCCAAACTGAGCAACTGAACTCACATCAAAATTGCTGCTGACAGTGTAACTAAATAGAAGACCTACTTTTGTAATCCCTCAGGCCAATACAAGAAACAGTGGTAAAGAAATGGATATTTTTCATCCACTTGGCTGTAGTGATCACCATCAGATTTGAACATAAAGCTCAAAAGACCCATGTAGTGTCACCAAAACACCCAGAGCGGGCTGTCAGATGGCAATAAATCACTTGGAAATGACTTCATGGGTGGAATCATAAACTGACTTTGGAGCAAAAGTTTCATGGCAAGTCACTAAGTTCTAGGGGGAAATAGAGTTTTGATTTCTTCCCTTCCTCCTCCTTTTCCTCTCAGTCCAGGCCACCCCACTGCATCCCACCAACAAGTTAAATCGGTTTTGAGCACCCAGATTAACATTTCAGGGGTGGCATCTGTCTGCATTTGCAAGTGGACAGCATGTACTGCTGCAGACCACAACCTCCCAATGATGCTTCTGTCACCCAGGAGCCAGGGGTGACCTCCCTGTGTGAGATAAGCAGGCTAAATCTGCAGCAGGTGATTTTATGGCTGCAAAGTCAGAAAGAGCTGCTGACAAGAAGCCAATACAGCTGATGCACTTTCCTGGACTATTTAGACAAATGGGCCACACAATATAGTCCCAGTGGCAGCTCCATGAGTAGTGGGGTAGCAGGAGGCAAGTACAGTATCCATATATTCACAGGTACCTCTAATGTACACAAAAATATATAATAAGCATCAGCAGTCTTCATTAGAGTGCAACCAAGAATTATGGAGATCCCAACCTTGCAAGTCGAATAAATTATTGCCAGAGGATTATTATGTATTCTACCAATATCTAATGCAGCTCTTTGTCTCTCATAAATTACAGGGTATCCTCTGCCTCCTGGAATGCACCCTGCCTCATGCTGAGCACTACACAGTCCTGCTTTCCCCTCTGAATGCACACACTGGAAACTCCAATCAGTGTGGTCTTGCACAGAGATTTTAATAGCTGAGAGCAATGGGCCTGTGGCCACAGGTTCTCTGGCCTGGTGGAGCTGCTTCAGCTGCCAAAGCAAGTGGCCACACTTTGAGCATGCTGATAAAGAGGAAGCTTGTTTGCAGTGTGTAAGAACAGCATTTTGAGCTACACTCCCTCTGTTCACAGCCCTGAGGGAATTTTAGCGCTGTACAAAGCATCTCACAGAATGCCAGGTTGGAGGGGATGCCAAGGATCACCTACTCCAACCTCTCTAGGTGATGGTAGAGTTTAAAGGAGCTGGCCCAGCACCCTATCAAGCTGAGTCTTTGAACTGCCCAGTGTAGGAGAATGCACTGCTGCCCTTAGGAGAAGATCTCAATGTCTGACTCTTCTCATGGCAAAACACTTCCTTCTAGAGTCTCCACCCAGTGTAGGCAGTAGTAAAGTCTCCATGATCATAGAATCATAGAACTGTTTTGGTTGGAAAAGACCTCCTAGGATCATCAAGTTTTGCCCTCCTGCCACTCAGAGAAAACACCTGCCAGTAACACCTGATCCTGCGTTCGCTCATCCAATGTGGACTTCACAGCAGCTTGCAGAAGTGAGTCACCAAACCCAGTTCACTCTAGTAACCCAACAAATCTTTCATCTCTTGTGTTTAGCACACACAACCAATTCAAGATCACACCAAGCAAGCAAATCTTAGGTCCTGTGTGCACCAGCACCAGCCACGGTAGTGGGTTTGCAGTGACCAATAGCAGGCCCTACCAGAACTTGGTGGACTTACCCTGCTTTGCTGAGTGCTTTTGTCCACATCCAGGCAGCACTGGAATTGCCTGACCTGTTCTCCAGCAGATTGAGCCAGGTATTGGATACTGCTTCAAGATGTTTCAGTGTCTGGATATACAAAAAAAAGCACCAGAGAGTTAGAACCAGAGGAACTGGCCTCAAATGATGCCAGATTGTGAATATTAGGGGGGGGGGAAATTCTTCTTCAGCTGGGCCTTTCTTTGGAGCAGGATCTGACTACAGAAGCTGTGCTGCAGGAGAAACAGGAGAACTTTGGGTGTTTGCTGGAGTTCAGAAAAGAGTCTGAAGATCAAGGCTGGGAGGAGCAGCTGAGGGAGCTGGGGGTGTTCAGGCTGGAGAAGAGGCTGAGGGGAGGCTTCCTTGCTCTCTACAGCTCCCTGAGAGGAAGTTGTAGAGAGGTGGGGTTGGTCACTTCTCCCTAGTTTCAGGTGATAGAAGGAGAGGAAATGTCCTGAAATTGTGCCAGAGGAGGGTTAAGTTGGAGATCAGGAAAAGTTTCTTTCCTGCAAGAGTGGTCAGGGACTGGATCAGGCTGCCCAGGGAGGTGGTGGAGTCCCCATCCCTGGAGGTGTTCAGAAACTTGTGGCTGTGGCACCTGGGGACAGGGTTTAGTGGCCATGGAGGTGTTGGGTTGATGGCTGCATTCAATGACCTTAGAGTGCTTTTCCAACTCAAAAATTCACTGCTTCTAAAGGTCTGTACACCAGAACCAGCTCTTGCACTGTTCATTTCTGCTCAGAAAGATGTAAAAGATGCCCTTGCCTGTGTGCTGCAACAAAACTGCAAAGAAAGCTAAAAGCACATTGAAGTGTCCCATGCCACTCAGGAGGCCACAAGGAGAATTGTTTTGCATTATTCTATCCAACTCTCTCTGTTTCAGGTTTCGTTTTACCACTTAGACTGTTACAGAGCTGCACAGGAACATGCACATCCTCCTTCAGCACCCAGAGTCCTAGAAGGACACTGGGCATAAGCCTCTGTGGGCTGTATTTTTAATGTATATTAACAAGATGATGTATACCCTGAGAGGACTGGACAGCAAAAGCATGGGAAGACAAGAAATGTTCTCAGGGTGCTATCGATTAACTGCTTTTCAGAACAGAGGGAATCATTTTTAACTGGTTTAAGCTATGATGGACTCAAGTGGAAAATGCAAGCAGAGTTAGCAAGGAGCATAATTGACTGGGCATGGAACTAAGTAACCTCTCAGCACGCAGGAAGTGGTGGAGCAAGGGGGGTTACAGCCAGGGCTGCTCCGAACCCAGAGCCCTTTCTTCCCAACGTGAACTCTGCCAGCAGCCACAGGCGGCAACGGCAAGTAAAGGGAGGGGGGGAAAAGGGGCAAGGAAGGGAAAAAAAAGGTCCAGCCACTCAGTTACATGATCTAAATTCTAATCAAACATCATTTAAAGCATGTTTTATTTCAGTCTCTGGAGAGAGAGTCCCTCCTGACTCCTCACCATGGCAACCAGTGTCTCATTTCAGAAGTGTCATGCCACATTATCATCTCGCCGGCTCACACACTCCTGCCTGACAAGTTCTCTCTGCCCCTTGTGACAACCGTTCCAGGCTTACGCTGTTTATTTTTGGTGTCAGGCTGGCCCTGGCAGATTGAAAGGCAACCTCAACCCCTTGAACAACAAGCACCACACCCCACCCGGTGATAAGAGATGATTTGAGACGATATTTGCTTACATGTGTGTAAGCAATTTGCCGCAGGACGGAGGCCCGGCGCGTCTGCGGGCGCCTGCTGGCGTGTGCCAAGCCGGGGGAGCGGCACAGCGCTGTGCTGCCTCAGCGAGCAAACAATTCCTCCCGGATCCCAGCCGGCAGATCCTGCTGCCCTCACGGAAACAATGTCAGATACAGGAAGGGACCTTTAACAAGGGTTTGCAGCTATAGGATGAGGGGGAATGGACTGAAGCTTGAGGAAGGCAGATTGAGACCGCAGACGAGGAAGAAATTCTGTACAGTGATGGTGGGGAGACACTGGCACAGGTTGCCCAGGGAGGCTGTGGCTGCCTCCTGCCTGGAGGTGTTCAAGGCAGGGTTGGATGAGGCCTTGAGCAACCCGGGCTGGTGGAGGTGTCCCTGCCCATGGAACTGGATGGTCTTCAAAGTCCCTTCCAACCCAACCCTTTCAGTGACTTTGTGACACTTTGGGCCAGATTCAGCTCTGTCATTGTGATGTCAGTTGGTCCACCGGAGTGATCTTGCTCCAGATTACTTGAGATCACCTGCAATCAGAGCTGCAGGACCTCCACTCACACCCAAATATCAGATTTCCTTTAAACTATTTGTTTTATGCAGCCTCTGCATAGGCAGAGCTAAGTCTGCAGCTGGGCTTCTTGGTGCAAGCACAGTGGTAATGCTGACACAAGTATGCATTACACTTACTTTAGTAGTGAACTACAGTGGTGATGCTGACATTAGCTACCCAAGTATGTATTGCACTTACTTTTAGTAGTGAACTTCAGAAAATAGCATTTTTGACATCCAGCTGCAACAAATTAGCTCTTTCCATTCAACAGACCCAGAATTACAAAGAGTTTCCTACTTCTGTGTCCACACAGGTGGAGGATAAAGTGTTCTCAGACTAATTGTTCTGTTGGTATATGATTGTTAAGCCAGGAGGGAAGCCCCAGGGTGTCAGATATAATGTCTAGGTAGCAACACTACAAAGCAGAAATGAAGAAATAGCTGTTGGCAGTAAAGACATCAGCAGGGATTTTGTATTTGCTACCCAGACCAGTTCCTCTAGCACATGAAAGAAGATATGTGAGGATGATAGAACCATAGAACTGTTGAGGCTGGAAGAGACACTTGAGATCATCAAGTCCAAGCACTCTCTTGGAGGTTGTGGTTCCACTACTGCTGCTAAGCCACTGCCCCTAACCTGCACCCCTCAGCACCACATCCATGCAGCTTTTAAATACTTTCAGGGCTGGTGATTCCATCACCCTGGTGGTTTCAGCATCCAATCTGGAAGCATGCACCAAATAAAGGAAACATCCCTCTGGGCTAAAAAGAGTAGGAGAGATGAAAAGTGGTGGGTTTTTTTCCACACAAGTTGCAATGATGCTGAGCCAGTCAGACCCTTGGTCTTCTATTGCTCAGAACTGATCCCTCAGTTATCATTTTCACAGACAATAATCCATTTCAATATTGCCAGCCAAATTAGCTGAATGTCATTTTTACAACAGCCACAAAACCCAGCAGAGTATGTGACTGTGATGGGTCACAGTCACCAAGAACATCATTATCATAATATTGGTGCATTTTTCCACCAGAGAGCCAAAAGAGTCACTTACAGCACTGCAAAAATCAGCCAGTTGCTTGGGAACGTTTTACATAAAGGCAGAGAAGCAGCATTAAATGCAGCACATGTGATAAAGGGCTTAGAGATTTCAGGTCATCTGCAGGCACTGGAGTTCCCATCCACACATTTCATGGGGAGAACAGAGCCTCATCCTCTGAGAAACAGCCAAAAAGGATTGATTTCTGGAAACTCCATTGTGAGCTTTCCACCCAGGTCATCAGGGAGCTGGTTCCAGACAATGTACCACAAATACAACTGCTGCTGTGATCTCTTTCTTGCTTAACAAGAGTCACCAAACCTCTTGCACCTGTGGCTGTGCCTATGCCAGCAGACAGCAAAACACTCATGGCACAGATCACCACCAATAATATCCATAGAGGTGTTGATGGGAAGACTTCTTCTAGAGACAATCCATATGATTGCAGAACCAGAGAATTGTTTCAGTTGGAAAAGGCCTCCCAGGTCGTCCAGTCCAGCCATCAACCCTACACCACCACGGCCACTAAACCATGTCCCACCCACAGTGCCATGGCCACATGTTTACCTGCACACTTGCAGGGTTGTGGACTCTACCATCTCCCTGGGCAGCCTGATCCAGTCCCTGACCAATCTTGCAGGATAGAAACTTCTCCTTATCTCTAACCTAACCCTCCCCTGGCACAATTGTAGGCCATTTCCTCTCCTAGCACCTGAGACTAGGGAGAAGAGACCAAACCCACTTGGCTCCAGTCTCCTTTCAGAGAGATGTAGAGAGCAATGAGGTCTCCCTTCAGCCTCCTCTTCTCCGGACTAATCAACCTTAGCTCCCTCAGCTGCTCCTCACCAGCCCTTTCCCCAGCTTTGTTGCCCCTCATGGAACAGGATAAATTGAAAAAGGTCTTGAATTACTGTTATTAAGACAGCCACCACCTGGACACAAAATGACAGTCCCTAGGAAAGTGCAGCTGGACAAGGACCTTGGTAAAAATGGCCTCACAAGTGCCAAGTGAGAGGGCAACCAATTACTGCTTTTGGCAGTGCTGTTTTGGGGCAAAGCTGGCATCAATCATGTGTCACAAATTGTTCTTACCTTTTCAAAGCTGCCTGGTGAGAGAAGAGCCTGTGATGGAAGAGATGAACAGAGGAACAGTCTGAAACCTGGCACAGCACTGCAAAACAAGGTAGGACAGCATTTCAAAGAGGGCTGCAAGAATGGCACTGAGACATAGCCCAGAGCAGAGCTTCTGCATCACACGCTCATCCTTAGGGGTATAAACGAGTAGGACACACAGTTTGTGGACAACCTCTTACTTCTACCAAAGGCTATAAAGCTGAGCCATCTGTTAACCCAGAGACTGAATGTCAAGTGGAGCAGGGGATGAAAATTCACGTGAAAAACTGAAAGATGACATCAAAGAACTATAATGCTACAGCTGTGCCTTTGATTTAGTCCACAGGCATCTCCCTGTGCACTGCTCTGGTCCTAGGAAAGAAGAGTCAGTGTAGTTTACCATGGAATTCAGCAGGGCCACAGTGTCAGCAAAAATTGGCCTGGTTATCACAGAGAAAGCATCACAGACAGGGCAAAACCACACCATTAACTCAAGCATAATCTTTGATCAAATAAGAGGCTAATTGGGAAACAGCTTTCATTAAAAACAAACAAACAAACAAAGCAGGATGTTCATTTAATTTTGAATCAGTTTTCTGGTAACTGTACCATAGACAGGCAGAGGCTTCCAACAGCAAGGCGTCTGCAGACAGAAGGTGCTCATCCCAAGGCACACGAAGGGCATTGCACAGTTTGTAAGAGCAGGGCAGGTACATTTGTTAAAGTCATAAAATGAGGAGAATTCATGTGGATTAGGGAGCAGGGATGAAACTCCAGAGCTGCAAGGCCCATAAAAAGCTATAAACACAGCAAACGCTGCAGGAGGCATTTCCAGGGAAAACAAAACCAAAACAAGGGAAGACTTCGCAGTGCAGAAGCAGGAGGAAAGGGGAAGCTGGAAGAGGGAAGGCCTCATCAGGCGATCATCAATTCACCTCTGCCCACAAGCCTTCCCTGTACCAGAGCATGCTTTTTGTGCTCTGCTAGTGCAAACCACTGGAGCTCTTCAGCAAACAAGTGTCTGAGGAAAGGACTCAAAGACAGGCAGGAATTCAGCTTCAGCAAGCAAATCCTTTATTTTTGTCTTGCATTTGCTGTTGCTCAGGCATATCTATGTCCCCATCTGTACATCTACCTTCCGACAAGCCTAGCTGCAACAAACCAGATAATAACAGCTCTGCTGTTTCTCTGTTTCCAGCGTTCTCCAGCAGAAAATGGGTAATAAACCAGCAAGCTCTCTGAAGCAGCCATTACCAGTCCTGACCATGCAAACAAACACTTCACCGGTTTACAGTCTCACGTGTTGAATGAACATCACCGTTCCCTTTGGTGCCTTAAAACGTCAGCTCCATAAAACTACAAAGAGGCAGAGCAGCAATGCTGCCTGATGCTGGGACCACCCAGAATACACACAAGAGCCAGCAGAGTTCCCCAGAAAATCCTCTTTCCCTCCAGAGACCCAGGCAATGGTCCCCTCACAGGTTCCCTAACAGCAAAGTTTTTATTTCTCACATCTGATTTGGCAGCTCTTCCCTCTCCCCCACCTCTGCCAGCGGATCTCTGACTCCATTTCCCTCCCAGCTACCTGCAAAGCCACAATCACACCTGCCTCTGAGAAATGATGTTAGCTTGCAAGTTAAGGCTGAAGCCTCCAAGATACATCCCCATCATCTTTGCTCATTTGTAGCTTTGGATTTGCAGAGCAGTGTTTGCTGTGTGAGATGCTTCCAGAAGCAATGAGCAAGTGAGGCCCAACTAGTGCATGAGCTGGCTGGAAATTGGAGTCAGTATCTCCATGCTGTGGAAGCAGCATGCTCAGGGTAGCGACTGGCAGCTAGGTGCAACCTCAAGCCCTCAGCCACTCTGTAAGGGTACAGTTATATAGGGTCATAGAATCCTGGAATCATTGGGGTTGGAAGGGAGGTTTCTAAGGGTCATCTAGCCCACCCTCTCTGCACTCAGCAGAGTCAGCAGGGACATCTGCAATGCAGTCTCAAGTTGTGCTGGGGGAGGTCTAGGCTGGATGTTAGGAGGAAGTTCTTGCCAGAGAGAGTGATTGGCATTGGAATGGGCTGCCCAGGGAGGTGGGGGAGTCACCATCCCTGGAGGTGTTCAAGAAAAGACTGGATGAGGCAGTGCCATGGTCTAGTTGACTGGATAGGGCTGGGTGCTAGGTTGGATTGTATGATCTTGGAGGTCTCTTCCAACCTGATTGATTCTAAGATTCAGAAGGTTCCTCAGAGCCCCAGACAACCTGACCTGGAATGTTTCCAGGGATGGGCTAAATGACTTTTAAAGGTCCCTTCTAACCCAGTGCATTCTATGTGTCTCTGAGGCTTCCAAGACCTTCCTGGGCAACCTGTCCCAGTGTCTCTCTACCCTCATTGTCACAAATTTCTTTCTAATCTCCAGTCTAAATCTGCACTCCTCAAGCTCAGTCCATTCCTCTTATGCTATCACTACAAACCCTTGCTAAAGGTCCCTCCCCAGCTTTCTCATAGGCCCCCTTCAGATGCCGGAAGGCCTCTACAAAGTCTCCCTGGAGTCTTCTCCAGGCTGAATATATACTTTTAGATAAATAATTATATTACATTTATATATAGCTGGGGTTCTGCCCCAGGATCTCAGCAATCCCTGGTGGCTTTGCCAGGCAGAGCCTCGCAAGAAACACATCTAAACAGCAGCCCCAGCTTCCTTGCAAACCTCTCCTCTCAAGAGAGAGATTTGCAAGAGCTTTTTTATTTGTGAGTTGAATTCCTTTGTCTCAGAGGAACTGGCACACGTGGTGTTTGTTGATCAGGCTGTACCCCAGAAACTCATTCCCTTTTCACTTTGGTTAAAAAAAAAGGAATCAACCAACCAACAAACAAAACAAAACACCCAACAAGGAACCAAGCTGGAGATGGTGTGTTCATGCAGCCAGAGTGCTGTGGGGATCGCTTTGCCAGGCTGAATGCTATCAGCAGCCGTTGCTGTGCTCGTCTAACTTACACCCAGCAAGCTGGGCTTGTTATTAATCTCAGTTCTGCTGTGAGCTGCTGCCTGCACAAAACAATATACAACTTCATTCAAGCATGCGATCGTCGGCGTCTGCCTGGCACTTCAGGCTGCTGTGAGAGGGAAGGTTTTATAGGCTCAACGTTTACAGTAAGTAAATATCAGCATTTTCACCAGCCTCCTTTCCTCCTCTCCCCAAAGCTCAGACTTTATTTCGGCTCCCCTCTGCCTTCTTTTGCCACCAACTCGATCTTACTAATCTGCAAAACTATAGCCTTGCTGTCAGCCTGGTGTCTTGTGCTAGGGAGAGCCCACGGCTGCAGCCAGCACTCCATTGCCTTTCCATACTCTTCACCAGTGATACAGGACCAGGGGTTTTTGCTTGGGGGTTTTGTTTGCTTGTTTATGTCCTGGTGTGGGGTTCTTGTTGTTGCTGTTATCGCCCTTGTTTTGGTTTGTTGGGTTTTTTTTTTACCCAGTGATCTGAAAGGGTGAAGCTGGAAAGCTCTATGCCAGGTTGTGCCTGTCAGCATCTGTCATGCTGCATAAACTGTGATTTAAAGACAGCTACAGCAATGGCCACAGCAGGCCATGAACTAGATGATCTTTAAGGTCCTTTCCACCCCAACCCATTCGACAGCTGCATGGAAGGGAATTCTCCAATTCCCACACCCAGCAGCCCACTGTATTTCTTGTTTAGCCTGCCTGTGCTGCCGTGGGGAAGTGTGGAGGGAAGGCAAGGCAAGAAATAAACATTAAAGAATCATAGGACTGCTTGGTTAGAAAAGCCTTCCTAAATCATCCAGTCCAGCCATCAACCCGGCACCACCATGACCGCTAAACTATGTCCCAAAGTGCCATGGCCACACATTCTCAAACACTTCCAGGGATGGTGATTCCGGCAGCTCCCTGGGCAGCCTACTCCGGCGCTGCTCCGGTGCCTGCTCTTCTCTTTTGCAGGCGAGCAGCAAAACAGGGCAGCAGCAGTCCCTGCCGCCAGCCCGGCGCGCTGCCCGCCCCGAGCGCTGCCCGCCCCGAGCGCTGCCCGCCCCGAGCGCTGCCCGCCGGCGGAGGCCCTGAGCGGTGCGGAGCTCCGCCGTTAATTGCTGCTCCTTCGTCGGTTTAATGAGGTGTGGAGCAGCCTCTAGCGGCGGCTCAGCCACAAGGCGCCGGGAAACAGAGCCACAGAGTGCCTGGGGCTGGAAGGAACCCTCAAAGGGCATCTTGTCCAACCCCCTGCAGGCAGCAGGGACACCTCCAGCTACGGCAGGCTGCACAAGGACACAGCAAGTCCCTTCCCCTCCAGGAGGTGCCTTGACAAGGTGGTTCCACCCAGCTACCATCTTCACATGGCACCACTCCCACACCACCTCACGGGGCCCAGTTTCCACCCAGAGTGACAATCCCCCGGCTCCGATTCCTCCTCTACCCAGGATTTACCTGAGGCAGCTGCACACAGCAGCTGAGACAAGCTCAAGGCTGCCCTGTCGCCTCCTGCCAAGCTGTGTTGGTCTCACCAGGAGCAGTCTGGCAGCTATCCCGTGAGCAGTAGAGACTGTCCTTGTGTTTCTTCTTTTCCTCATTTCCTTCCATCAGAGGCACAAATTAATCAGTGCTGGATAACAAGGGGTGGGTCTAACAGGCAGCTGTGTCTCCTCCAAACAAGGCTGTCTGAGGCACTTAGGGTGCACTCACCTGCAGGCAAGACTTAGAATCATAGAATCATTAAGGTTAGAAAAGTCCTCCTGAGATAGTCCAATCCAACCACCAACACCATTAAACCATGTCCCACATGACCACGACCACACATTTCTTGACTCCAGTACCTCCCCATGCAGCCTGACCACTCTTGCAGAAAAGGAATTTTTGATCATCCCCAACCTAATCCTCCCCTGTCACAATTTCAGGCCATTTCCTCTCCTCCTATCACCTGAGACTAGGGAGAAGAGATCAACCCCACCTGGCTCCAGTCTCCTTTCAGGAGCTGCGGCTCCTGAATGCAGCAATGAGCAATGAGGTCTCCCCTCAGCCTCCTTTTCTCCAGGCTAAACAATCCCAGCTCCCTCAGTGCCTCATAAGACTTGTCCTCTAGACCCTCTGCCACCTTCATTGCCCTTGCTGTGGAATAGTGCTGGAAAATCCCTGTTTTGGTTCTCTTTCCCCCTCAACTCTGTCCAGAAGCCTCTGGAGCTCAAAGGAAGAGTCCACATAGGCACAAATTCCTGCCCCCCCACCAAGTTCCTGCTGTGTCCTAAGGAGCTCCTGGGACTTTTCAAGTGGGTTCATTCTCAAAAACTCTCCTGGATCTGAGGTTATAAGGTAGAGCTAAGAAGCAGAAGCTTTAGGGCACAGCAGCAGGTTGGGAACAGGGGAGCAGCAAGACACACAGCTCCTCTTAAGGCTGATTTCACACGTGGTTCCAGCCTCCTGTTTTGCTCTTCTCTAGCAGAACAGGCAGCTTTCCTAAAACCAAGACATGAGATTCAGGAGCCAAAGTTCTTCCTGTGTCCCTGTCATCTGCTTACTCTAGGCAAGGTAATGATGAGAGCTCTAAAGCTCTTAAGCTCTTTGGATACCAAATAAATGGGCATCACACAGCAGGGGAGAACCAAAGTGATGCTCTTTTCTCCCAAAACACTTAAATTTTTGAAGAGCAGTTTTCTCCTGGTTAGCCACTGGCAAGTCTGATGCACCATGTTTGATGGTATCTGTTCAGCTTGCATTTACCTTCTTCAGGGACACTTGAAAGTTAAATTAATCAAGAGTGCATGAATCAGAAATCCTTCATTGAGTTGCAGGAAATTGCCCAAGCAGTGTTTGGGTTGATCTTATGCTTGCTGGCTCTTCAGTTGAGCAAGGCTCTCTCGGGCTATTGGAGTGTTGGTTCCCTTCCTCTTGTCTCTGAATGGTGCTTCCTTCAGGTAAGCTCATCTCAGTAGTCATTTTCCTGGAGGTCCTTCAGATCTTTGCCCAGCTCACCACCAAGGCAGTGCCAGCCAAAGCATCTTCCCAAGTAGCTCAGTTACAAGGAATCATCATCCCAGCACCCCAGAAGAACTTGTGTGCCCCACACTCATCACTTTTACTCCAGGCTTCTCAGCTACTTAGGCTTCTCAGCTGTGTCTTGTCCCAGCCTTTCCTGCCACTGCAGAAGTTGCATCTTTTGACTTTCCCTGGCCTCTGATTTACAAGGACTCCTCAGAAAGTCACTGTCAGTTTCCTTCTCCTTTTATTGGCACAGCTTCCAATGTTTAATCCTCGATGGTTTTCCTTCATTAAACTCCTAATGTCTCCTATTTCTCTACTCTAGCTCCAGATTAAAACACAAACTGGCCTCTGGTGTCTTCCTCTGCACCACCAACTTTCATTTTTGGAAAGCTTCCTCCAACCACTGGACTCGAGGCTGGCATGAACCTCTCCATTACTGGCCTTCAACAAGGTTCTCATTCACCTGAACAGATTTCTCCTGCTTTTTGCTGACTTGGCTCAAAATCTGCCCAGGGTTTGACATGGACCACATGCTTTCAGCATCTTTTAACACTCAATTTCTCTGTCACCTCTGCTCAGTTTCCTTCCATATTTCTTCTTTATGCAAAAGGAGATTTATCTCTCATGCTAGCATCTGCCCTGCCGCCCACCTCTGTGAACACAAAGGCAACACTGTCAGGGATTTATTTTTTTGACTCTTTTTTTTTTGCCTTGCACAACGTCTATCAATAACTCTCAGCAGCTTTTAGAGTCTTTCTGTTGCTGATCTATTATTCCTTTGGCCCATGCAACATTTCATATTATTTATTACAACCATTTTCACAGCCTTCCCTTCATTTCCCACAACGGCTCATCTTGTCACTCGCTCCTCGCTTCATTCTGAATTTGCACTTTGGGGACCAAATATTGCCACATCCTTGTTTCTCCACGCAGGCAGACCTGCAGGAGCTTCCAAGCAGGCAAGCAACCAACTGATAATGAGAGAATTCAAAGGATGGTAAAACTCAGATTACTTTGATTCTGCTAGGATATGGCACAGGAGAGAAGAGGCAGCAAACACCTCGTGTTGGCTTGTGAACGCCACCAGCCATTTTGTGTCACACCATACGGTCATATATTGCCCTTTGGATACCCACCTTTGTGCATTTTCCACTTCCTTCTGGTTTGTTCTGATTTTGAACAAGGTTTTGCTTGCTTTTCCCATGAAAATAATCTCTATTCTCATTCCTAAAGTGTTTACTTTTTGTGACAACTGTTGCAGATTGTGCTTGCTGCCTCCAGCCAGCATAAAGTACCAACCAGCATGAAGCCAGAACCATGAGTTTTAGTTTAGATACAATGGACACTCTGAGGAGCCTAGCAATCTGTGAACCTTCCTAACTCACACTCTCATCCATCTCAATAGAGCTACAAGAAGAAAGGGATTAGCTCTGTGAAGTTCTGATTACATACCCAAAACATTTCAGCCTGGTTGAAGAGAAAGCTGCAGGGAGACCTTAGAGCAACCTTCCGGCATAGCCCAGGGCTGCAGGAGAGCTGGAGAGGGACCTTTTACAAAGGCGTGGAGTGATAGCACAAAGGATGATGGCTTCAAACTGGGAGAAGCTTGGCTGGGGTTAGGCATATGGGTGGAAGGGTGGCAAGGTGCTGGAACAGGTTGCTCAGAGAAGTGGAAGCTCCAACCATGGAGGTGTTCAAGGCCAGGCTGGACGAGGTCTTGAGCAACCTGGGCTAGTGGAGGTGTCCCTGCCCATGGCAGGGGCTTGGAACTAGGCAATCAGTCAGGTGCCTTCCAACCCAACCCATCCTATGAGATCATTCCTTTTACCCACAAATTGCCTTCATCTTAGGTACAAAAACTCCATTAATGAGTGACTGATTTCAGTTACTTCTTTTGTAGCTGAAACTTCCAGCAAGGTCTCCTTTGGAAAGCCTTTTATTGCTCCTATCCCCACCTGAACTGCTTCACAGCTTACCTCTGTTTTTTAACAGCTGTGACCACCTGAACTACAAAAGTAAGCATTACAAAGACACAGCCCTGAGGGTCGAAGGAGAAACCCTTTCTTTATAGGGAGCACATTGAACTGTCACCCAGTTCCTGCCCATTTTGTGGCACCATTATTAACAGGTTTCTCCATCCATCCCTGCCTCTGTGCACTCAGTTTTTGAGGCTGAGCAGCACCACCTTGGACACTTTGTGGGACAAGGGAAGCAATAAAAAGACATTCATGAAAATGACCATTTCAAAGGAGATAAAATATCATTATGTGAAATGGACTTGCTGGCACTCCTCACCAAATTTAGCACCTATTAAATCATGGAAACCATTATTCCTCTTATACAGAAAAGTCTGAAACTTTCCCTCAAAGACAGATTTTATTGTTTTAAGTGGGGGATCAAATTAAATTTTTTTTCCTTATGATAAATTTCTGCACATAAATGTTCTTGGAGATCATAGATTCATGGGATGGCTTGGGTTGGAATGCACCTTGAAGCTCATCCAGTTCCATCCCCCTGCCATGGGCAGGGACACATCCACTAGCCCAGGCTGCTCAAGGCCTCATCCAACCTAGTGCTGAACACCTGCAGGGAGAGGGCATCCACAGCCTCTCTGGGCAACCTGTGCCAGTGTCTCCCCACACTCACTGTGAGGAATTTCTTCTTCATCTCCAGTCTAAATCCCCCTCTTCCAGCTCAAATCCATTGTCCTTTTCCTGTCAACTGTAGTCCCCTCCTGATACTGGAAGGCTGCTCTAAGGTCTTGCTGGAGCCTTCTTTTCTCCAGGCTGAACAGTCCCCATAGGCTCTAATTCTGCTAAGGATTTTGTTGACCAAACAGGACAGTTCTTCCCTTCCCCAGGACAATTCTTCCCTTCCCTTGCAGCACAGGAGGACTTCCCTTTCCAAGCACTACAGCTTGATTTTACTAAAAAGATTGCCAACCTGAACTCAACCAAGTGTTTTTACTGCTACACTTCCCAAGAGTGATCCATCTATATTCTCTCCCCACGCATCTTCTGAACCCTGCCTCCTCATTGGCTTTGCCCAGTGTAGGATTAAAGATGGTTAGCACAGCTTGGCCTGTTTGGAGCTGTAAGACTCATTGGAGGTTGTATTTCCTTTCACTGAGGACTCTGGGAAGATGGAGGCTACAGGAGCATTCAGCAAGTCTGTAATCAAACTTCCCATGTCTGGCTGGGCTGGGTGCAAGAGGCCAAACCAATTAAACAGAACATCAGAATACTGAGGCAGTCAAGTGTCTGAAAGAAGTTGCCTAGAGAGAGAGGAATGGGTCGGAGGAGAAGCATCTCAGTCTCACAGTATCACCAAGGTTGGAAGAGACCTCATAGATCATCAAGTCCAACCCATTACCACAGAGCTCAAGGCTAGACCATGGCACCAAGTGCCACATCCAATCCTGCCTTGAACAGCCCCAGGGACGGCGACTCCATCACCTCCCATCTCATGGAAGAAGGAAACTGACCTTGCAGGACAAAGCCAAAGTGGTCTCCTAGGAATATTTCCTGCAGATGCCTGGAGGGAAGCCGTGCTGTGGATTCCCAGTGGATGCTGTTAGACATCCAGGAAGCAAACAAGGAGGAGGAACTTGAGACGGGCTGATCCCGTTTGATCACCGAGCCTAGACAAGAAGTGGAAGAGAGGATGCACCTCTGCAAACAATTCTCTTTTCCTCTTCCTTTTTAGCATGAAGAAACTTTGAAACACCTGCAGTGGGAAACAAAAGGTTAATTAAAAAGAACCCCAGTCTTTGCACTAAACTGATTGCTGGGACTCCTGCCAGCCTGGGAAGGTTAAAGAGCTCAAGCATGCGTGGGCTGCGGCGGGAATGGCTAAAATTTACAGCTGGCTCCCTGGAAAGTCACAGTTCAGCTGTTCTGCAGAGCAGGTGCTCATGGGAGCAGTCCTGTCCCTCTCAAAGCCCGAAGATTGATGAAGCCTTCGCTCGCACCAACTGTAAATATACAACCAGCCTTGTCAGGCCAGGTTTGTAACATCACTTGCTGACAGCAAGAAATTTTTTTTAACCTCCTAAACACACACACAGGCCCACCCCACACAGCCTCACACCCGGCAGCGCCGCCGGCACGCGGAGCTTTCTGCGGGGAACGCAAAAAGGCCAATAAATAAAGCCTGGGAGAGGCATTTATGTTTTCCCTGCCCGGAGAGGCAGTAGATAGAGGACATACAAGGGGCGATTTCACCTTTCCCTTCAGAAAACAAGCAACACCTTCCTTGGCTGCACAGTTTATGGCCAGGTCCTGCAAAGCAGCTCAGGCACTTCAGCAGCAGAGCCAACACGGGAGCCTGGCCAGCTTAAATCAGCAGGGCTGTGTGCTGCCAGGCACCCCTCTGTGGCGATGGAGAACAAGAGATCAGAAGGATGATACAGCTGAAACAATCATTTTACCCTGCCCTCAGTATGCTAGCTGAGGACTCTAATGTGTCACAGAGCAGAATTCCTTACTCCTTGCAGCCACACTTCAAGGAGCTCAACATCCCTGTGTTTAGAGCAGGATTTTCAAAGAGGGCTTTGGAGAACCCCTCGCTGGGGGAAGCCCTTGGAGTGAGCTGGTCTCCCTGGGGATCCAGAGAGCAGCACAGCAAAGTGATAGGATGAGTACCCGGGGCCTCAGCCCTAGCACCTCCCTTTCTGCTTTTACTAACAGGTATGATAAAACCCAAGAAGTCCTCTGGTTTTAGCAACAGGTATGATATAAATCCAAGAAGTCCTCTCCCATAAGGTAGGTCAGTGCTCTGAAAGCCCCATGGTGGAGGGGAGTCCTCAGAGAAAACTGTCCATCAGGATTAGCTTAGAAGGGACATTTTTTTTTGGCAGAGGCCAATGGGATGAGATTTAACAAGGCCAAGTGCAGGGTTCTGCACTTTGGCCACAACAACCCCAAGCAGCACTACAGGCTGGGGACAGAGTGGCTGAGAGCAGCCAGGCAGAGAGGGACCTGGGGGTGCTGGTAGATAGTAGGCTGAATATGAACCAGCAGTGTGCCCAGATGGCCAAGAAAGCCAGTGGCATCCTGGCCTGTATCAGGAACAGTGTGGCCAGTAGGACGAGGGAGGTTCTTCTGCCCCTGTACTCAACACTGGTCAGGCCACACCTTGAGTGCTGTGTCCAGTTCTGGGCTCCTCAATTCAGGAGAGATGTTGAGGTGCTGGAATGTGTCCAGAGAAGGGTGACGAAGCTGGTGAGGGGCCTGGAACACAAATCTTGTGAGGAGAGGCTGAGGGAGCTNTGCTAGGTTGGACTGGATGATCTTGGAGGTCTCCTCCACCCTGGTTGATTCTATGATTCTATGACTTTGTGCCCGGATAATTGGGCAAAACACTGGACAACACCTTGCAGGCACAGCCCTTGGAGCTGCCTGCAGGGTCTGAGACAGGCACGAAGAGCAATCCACAGCAGAGGCAGCAGCAGGGAAGAGGTGGCTGCTGCTCCACAGAGGAAATTCTTTCTACTAATAACATTGAAGACTCACAGGCAAATCTAGCTGGAAAGAACAGCATTGGCAGGGCCTCCCCAAAGCCCGTGGAAGCCAGACAGACTGAATCCACTCCTCCTGACTCCTTGGATGATTTGAAGCAGGATTAATATTCTTGTATGAGTTTATTGTCCTGCCCCAGAATTCATTTTTAGCATTGGAGTCAGTTTAACTAAAATAATTCTGAAGCATCCTTCTTTCTCATGAAAATTCCTTCTGTGGTATCTATTCTCTAAGGCAGAGTTTCAGGTTAATAGAAAACGTTTAGCCTAATTTCCTAAATTTCTGAAGTTTGATGTCACCCTTGCCGTGTAGAGAGACTAAAATCCTCAAAGCCTTAGCCTGGAAAACAGTCAGGTTTTCTTTAGTGGGAGGGATGTGCTTTTGGTTTTTGCTCAACTGCTTTTGTTTTACTACTTTCTTCTGCTTATTATTAATAGATTAGCACAAGAGTGCTGCTCCCCAGAGCTCGGTGGTGTATCCCCTGTGCTCTTCTGCGAGAAAAGAACCCCAGGCCTCGGTTAATTTCCTGACGTTTCCAAGGGGCTCTTTGGTTCTTTCTTCCTACAAGAGCTGGAGCCTCCTGCCTGGCTGCCACCAAGCACCACAGAGCCAGCGTCCACGGGAGAAAACTCACCCGCATAAAGTCACACCTGTGACAAAACCCACGCAACTCCTCGTCTGCAGACTGCCAGCTGCTTCCCTCGGCTGTGCGGGTCTTTGGCTGTCGCGGCTGTTTGCCTTGCCGGCACCCAGCGCTGGGCACCGTCAGTGTCCTCGCCGCTGTGCTTGCCCAGCGCTGCGCAGAGCGGCGCTGCCTTGCCCGGCGCCGACTCTCACACCGCGGCACTGCTCACAAACAGGGAGAGACACAGGCGGCCGTGGGGCATCCTGATGAAAGGGCCAGGGACTGGGAATGTTTCCAGAAGCTGCAAGAGGAAAAAAGAGGAGTAATTTATTGCAGGTGCTACAAATACATCATATACCTGTGAGTACAGGTGACCATCACCTGCTCAAACGACTGCTGTTGTCCTTGGAGGGAAAAAGACCACGAAGGTCTCTTCTAGTGTAGTGAACAGCAAACAGCAAAACCATGTCCAAGTATGGGAGGGGCAGATGATGATGATGTGTGCCCATATTTTACTTTGCAGCAGAGCTGGCCTGAAACACAATTAAATTTTCCCAGTTAAATTACATTCAGGTCTTCCATCAGATTTAAAATGGTTAAAGTAATTTTTTTTCCACCAGCTCCATTATTACCCTTCAAACGGAATTATCATTCTCCTTCACTTTTATTTTGCTTATCCCTTCATTAAACTTCACCTGCTGATGTTTCAAATCCACAGCTATTTGCCTGTTTCTGCCCCAGCTGTTATTCCCCCCCCAAATCCCCTTGGGTCCCTTTGCCACTCTGCAGCCAGGAGAAGCTGGGAGCCTGCCTGTGAAGACAATCACAGAATGGTGACCTCTGGAGATCACTGAGTCCAACCCCCCCCTGCCTGGCCAGGGTCACCTGGAGAAGGTCATACAGGAACACATCCAGACAGGTTTTGAATGTCTCCAGAGATGGAGACTCCACTACCTCTCTGGGCAGCCTGCTCCAGGGCTCCAGCACCTTCGCATTAAAGAAGTTCCTCCTCATGTCCAGATGGAATCTCCTCTGTTCCAGTCTGTGCCCATTACCCCTTGTCCTGTCACTGGGCACCACTTGACAAAGCCTGGTCCCATCCTGCTGCCACCCACCCTTGGAGTGTTGCTCAGCACTGATGAGATCCCCCTCAGGCTGCTCTTCTTCAGACTAAGCAGCCCCAATTCTCTCAGCCTTTCCTCGTCACAGAGAGGTTCCAGTCCTCTCAGCATCTCTGTAGCCCTTTGCTGTCCCCTCTGCCTGCCCTTCTTGAGCTGGGGAGCCCAGAACTGGACATTGCGAGAAGCTGATGTAAGAAAGAAAAACAACGAGCTGTGTGTGAGCACTTGGCCTTCATCCCCACAGCTTCAGGATGCCTCCCAAGGGGAAGAAAAAGATAGTGGGACATCTGGCCCAGGGGAAAAACAAAACATGATGTATGTAAAAGACTGGGCTGTACTCTCCTAAATTATGCTAATGCATTGTTTGCATGAGGGGATGAAAGGAGTCACCACGAGGCTGAGTGGGACTTCTTTGGGGCTTTTTTGGTCTTATGCTTTGGGTTCTCTCTCCTGCAGTGTTACACTTGCACTGGCCTGGAATAAAGAGCACCTGCTTCAATCCAAAATGTGTCCTTGCATCTGTCAGATTCCTGGCAGCAACAGGACACAGTACTCCAGATGTGGTCTCACCAGGGCAGAGTAGAGAGGGAGGAAAACAATCAGAGGGTTTGGAGGGGGGGCATGCACCCCCTGTCCCACATGTATATAATGTTCCATAGCATCAGGGCTGCCTCAGAGGAGCTCTGCTCTTCCTCACATTGCTCTGGGGTGGAGCTGACATTACTTGCTCCAGGTTAACAGTGTCACAGCTCCTCCGAGTCTCCAGGAGGTTTTCAACCAGCCTCCTTCCCAGGTACCACCTCAAGAGCCTACACTAATTGAGGGTTTTTAAAGCCTTATTAAGGGCTGCTCCAGTTCTGATCTGGGGAGGACCAGACCAAACAGCTGGCTTTCTTTTACTCATTGTGGCCAAGATGTTACAAGGAGGGTGGCCAAGGCATCACCTCCTAAGCCTTCCCTCACCTAAGTCCCTCTTCAGAGACTGAAGTGCTGCTCAGCCCCTGTCCCCCCAGCCCAGCCCAGTGCAAGACGGTGCCTGGCAAACTTCTGCAGCTGAGAGCATCTGATTATTTTTATGGAAATTTGCTCCAAGTTCAGAAGTGGATCAATGGCAATTTCTTGAGCTGGCTCCACTTTGAGAACCAAAATTGACTTTCTGGAGAAGCTGCTTGATTTGCCAGCTTTCCCCCCACCAGAACAGAGATTATTGCATAGGGCGGGGTGATACAATTCAGCTCCAAATAGGTTCTGGGCCTATTAGACTTCAATATAAAACTCCCCCAGGCTCCAGGGAGAACAGAACAGCTCCCTGCTACTCTCTGCCTTCTCACCCCTTACACCAGAGGGGGAAGGGAGGTGTGGATTTATGCTGCTAATATTGCACACGCCGCACAGGTATAAATGGCAGCTCAGGACAGAAGGCAGGAGAGGCTCATTTTGAGCAATTTAGTTCAGCTGCTCCTCTCCTGAGCTCCCCAGTTTGCCCAATTTCCATTACCCAGCCCTGCCACTTCTTTGCTTTCTATATTGTCTTGCTGTCCACCTATCTCTCCCTCATTTTCTTTTCTTCTTACATTTGAAAGCACTTCTGTTCTATTTCAAATGCCTTGTATGTGAGTGCTTCTGTTTCCTTCTCACTCGACACCTGTCAGGCCTCTGCATCTTGCTGGGACCACACAACCAGCACCTCACCAACTTCTCTACACCCAGCACCCTCCCACTCTACCCTGGGACACTTACATTTGATGGCCTGCAATGGAGCAAGTGACCCCAGGTGCTTTCCTGGCCTCCTGGTGTCTCTGATGGCAGAGAATGGTGGCACATTGAGGCACTGAAAGGTTATCCTGCTCCACAGCAAGGGTTCCCATGCCTGCTCTGGGCAAAGCAGGGCAACCTTTTCCATCTGCCTCTGATGGAGAAATTCAGACATTGTCTTCTTCAACTGGACCTTTCTTTGGAGCAGGATCTGACCACAGAAGTTGTGCTGCAGGAGAAACAAGAGAACTTTGGGTATGTTTGCTAGAGTTCAGCAAAGAGTCTGGAGAACAAAGCTGGGGAGGAGCAGCCACGGGAGCTGGGGGTGTTCAGGCTGGAGAAGAGCCTGAGGGGGGGACCTCCTTGCTCTCTACAGCTCCCTGAGAGGAAGTTGCAGCAAGGTGGGGTTGGTCTCTTCTCCCTAGTTTCAGGTGATAGGAGGAGAGGAAATGGCCTGAAACTGTGCCCGGGGGAGGTTAGGTTGGAGATGAGGAAAAATTTCCTTGCTGCCAGGGTGGTCTGGGATTGGCACAGGCTGCCCAGGGAGGTGCTGGAGTCCCCATCCCTGGAGGTGTTCAGGAACTTGTGGCCATAGCACCTGGGGACAGGGTTTAGTGGCCATGGTGGTGCTGTGTTGATGATTGGACTGGATGATCTTAGAGGGATTTTCCAACCCAAACCACTCTGTGATTCAGCAAACACTTACCTGAATTAAATCTTCTCCATGCTCAATCCTATAACTCATTCCCTCTTAGTAGAGCCAAGTGCCTGTAATGAGCACAACCCTTGCAGACTTTCACTTAATGTGTTAAAATAATCTTGGGGGCACCGAGGATGACGAAGATTTAGGCAATTCATGCAAATCCCTGGCTTCAGGTTAGAGCCTTCTGTGAGGCCTCCATAAAGAGGCTTTCAATTTAGCTGTAATTGTGAGGTTATTGTCTATTAAATAAATACTAATTGATTATTGCATATATATGCATTGAGGGTTAACTGCTCTGCAATGAGCTCCTCTCCAGTAGTGGAGCTGCTGAACATCAATTAATATGGGGGTTATAATCAACTGGTATTTAATGTGCCCTAACTTCTCTGGCCAGAATAAATGGGTCAGCACTCCTGGAACCCACAGGTTCTTTTAAAGCTGAGAGGGGAAAAAAAAAAGTGCAGGATTTCCAGCAGACTGGAAAGTTGTGGATCTGCTGAAAGCTCAGCAAGTCACCACACTGAACCAGGCTCGGAGCATCTGTCTGGCGCCAAGAGCCACACGTGCCGGAGACCTCCGGAAACAGAATCATGGCATGGTTTGGGTTGGAAGATCCTCCAGTTCCAACCCCCTGCCATGGGCAGGGACACCTCCACTAGCCCAGGTTGCTCAAGGTCCCATCTAAGCTGACCTTGAGCACTTCCACTGAGGGGATATCCACAACCTGTCTGGGCAACGTGTGCCAGTGTCTCCTCACCCTCACTGTCAAGAGTTTCATTTTGATTCTAACACCCAGCTGAGCTGGGCAAGAGGAGCCACACTCCCTTCACTTCTGTGGGACTTGGACCTTTTTCTTCTAGAGAGTTTCCCAGAAATTTCTCTGTAACCATTTATAACTCTGTGATGTGCTCTCCTTACTCAGAGCATTAAGCCGACTATGTCACTAGAGCTGGACTTGGCCCCTATGTGATCACTGTTTGCCTGCCCAGTTGCACTTAGATACACACTAGAAATGAGATGTGCAATGCCCCATTTGGAAGTAACCACAAGATAAATAGGAGGGAAAAGGTTTTCAAGGATGACCAGAGGATTTAGACACACAGCTTCCATTTGTTTTAATAAGCATCGTGTCTCTAAATCTCCCAACTGCCTTTTTATGTGTCTAATGGCTAAGAAATACTTTATTCCTTTTGCCTCTCCTCCCCAATCACACAGAGATAAATCACGTGAAAGCTGTTTGTGGTGTACACCAGGGAGAAACCAAGGAAGTTTCTAATGAAAAGAGTGATCATAATACATTTACAACCATTATCTAGCACTATTTCTTCTCTAGTTTCCTTACTGGCAGCTTTCAGCCAGTTGCCATCATGTGACAGAGCTTAACCAGAAATTCAGGCTGGCAGATCATGTACATGTAGGCATGGGACCTTGCTTGTCTTTTAAAGGTTTGCCCTCTCTTCAGCCCTCTCTGGACCTCTGCACCCTAGCAGGTCACTCCAGAAGGCAAAGGCTCCCTGGCAGTATTGCAGTATTTCTAATCAGCAGGGCTGGGTGCAGGATGATGGATTCCCATTTCAGTGCTCTCCCTGCAGTATGCAGCAGTACTCATTAAAGTCAACTCCATCACTTTGTAGGAAGCAGCTCATCTCACCCACACAGAAACACCAATGGGCCAACCAATACCAACATCACAGCCTAAAGCTTCCACTGGAGAAGGTCTCACTCTCCCACACTTGCTTAGCAGAGAACAAGTCTTATGAGGAGCAGTTGAGGGACCTAGGGCTGTCCAGTCTGAGGAAGAGGAGGCTAAGAGGAAACCTCATTGCCCTCTACAGCTCCCAAAAGGAGTCACCACCCTGAGAGGTGTTCAGAAACCTGTGGTCATGGCATTTGAGGACATCATTTAATGGCCATGGTGATGCTGGGTTGATGATTGGACTGGATGATCTTAGAGGGCTTTTCCAGCCCAAACAATTCCCTGTGTCATTTTTGAAGCAATAAAAGACTGCGCAGAGCAGATCATCGTGTGGAAATGCTTCCTCTGACTGCACTTGTGCAGCACAAAGACAATGGAGCTTAAAGCATCATTGCAGCTCTCAGGGAGTGTTATGATGCAGATAATAAAGATGGAGAAAGAACAAAGAGGAGTGTGTGGCCAGATCGTGATTTGAACTCTACAGGCTGATTTATGTCATCCAAAGATCTGGCCCAGTTAGAGCTAATTTTAACACCCATGACAAATTCCCTTTAACAGCAAACTGTCAAAAGGGAATCTTTTCTCCACCCCTCATCCTTCCATCTCCATGAGCTGCTCCCTGTGACAACACTCTTCCCCAGCAGTAATTGGCAGTATCATTCTATTATCACTTATTTTTAAGGCCTGAGGATTTCATTCCTTGCAATTTTCCTGTTGTACAAATTCCTGTCTCTTAGTTTAACGCGTGTGCATGCACCCACTCCCCTGCACCAGGGAGCAAACCAGCACATCCAGCTGAACAGACTATTGTCTTACAAAGAAACAGTCTTAAGGAAGCAAAAGAGCTAATTACCGGTGCCACGTATTTGTGCCTTGCCGTAGGAGGCGCCTCTGGCATCTCCAGCAAAGAGGCTCCATTCCCCACATCAGCGTTTTAAATGGATGAGGATCCTAATGAAGCCGGTAGCATCCCTGCCCAAGGACAGCAGCGACTCCTTAGCGCCCCGCGTTCGGCACAAACAGCTCCTGGGGAAGCAGCCTGGCCCTGCTTTCAGCAGCAATGCTTTTTAAAAGTGTCTTAGCACACAAAGGCAAAATCTTTTTTGAAACAGGGTGGAATTGGTTGGTGATTATCACTGAAAAGCTGGCAGCCACCAGCTAACCTTCTAACAATGAAATATGGGAATTTACCTTCATGCTTCAATGCTTGCTATTCAGCTGTCTACCAGGGTCTAAATCAATGATTCTACACCCTCCACTCAAGGTTTCTCTTTCAAATGCTGCAGATATGACCTTAAGTTCATCATCTAAACAATGCAGTTCACGTTTAATTTCATTAATCTGAGATCTTCCATAAAATTGCAATATGGCACCATACCTTTCAAGCACCTTCATTAAAATCCTTGTTATTTCCAAATCCTATGCATATCTATGAGGTCACACAGCAGTTTATTAAAATGGATCTTTGAGAGGCTTAGCTTTTTTATCACCAATTGTCATAAGGTAGTTTACACACACACAAAAAAGAAAGGAAAAAAAACCTAAAGAAGCAGCTCTCTCCTTCAGGGCTGAACAGATCACCCAGTTCTGCACCTCACCTCTTCCCTCACCTCTAGCCTTTTCCCAAGGACTTTATATTTGAAGCAGGAGGAGGAAAAAAAAAATCAGGCCCTTGTTTAATAATTATCAGTCTGCCTTGTTTGTATGTTTCCTGCTGTTTACACTGCCTGCTGCACCCTTTCGAGATGGGTCAAGCCGTTCACATCCAGGTTTGCCTGCTGATCTCTACACGACTCCATGGGCTCAAACTGCTTCCCTCTCCTTGGAAAAATAAATGGGCACAAATTGGTTTTTCTACTGCAAACCTTGCCCTTTCTCCTCATAGAATCAACCAGGGTGGAAGAGACCTCCAAGATCACCCAGTCCAACCTAGCACCCAGCCCTATCCAGTCAATCAGACCATGGCACTAAGTGCCTCATCCAGGCTTTGCTTGAACACCTCCAGGGATGGTGACTCCACCACCTCCCCTAGGCAGCCCATTCCAATGCCAATCACTCTATCTGGCAAGAACTGCCTCCTAACATTCAGTATATACTTCGCCCAGCACAACTTGAGACTGTGTCCCCTTGTTCTACTGCTGGTTGCCTGGGAGAAGAGACCAACCCCACCTGGATACAACCTCTCTTCAGGTAGTTGTAGACAGCAGCGAGGTCCCCCCTGAGCCTCCTCTTCTCTAGGCTAAACAACCCCAGCTCCCTCAGCCTCTCCTCACATATGTTTGTGTTCCAGACCTTTCACCAGCTTCATCGCCCTTCTCTGGACACGTTCCAGCACCTCAACATCTTTCTTGAATTGAGGAGCCCAGAACTGGACACAGTATTCAGGGTCTGCCTATGTTATATATTGCTTGGTATGGCACCTTGGAAGGCCAGTTAGAAGCAGGGACCTCATGAAGCAGACGCTGAGAGTACGAAAGACAGATCCTACCTGGATTGAACCCTAGTTTGAGCCTAGCTAGAATATTTTGGTGAGAAGAATTAGATGGTAGGCTGTGAAAAGGAAACAATGGTGATGTCTACTGCACTCACAGGCTTGCTGAGATGCATAACAACAAGAACACAAACATAGATAACTGAGTTGCCCTCTGACTTTTGGGCTGCACTTCTCTCTCTAACCTACCTTGCTGTCTGACTAATCCATCTGCTTCCTAACCCCTCTGCCCGATCCACCAAACCCACCTTGAATGTAAGGCAAAGTCTGGGGTAAGGTAGAGGGGTGGGAAGAAGGTGAAGGGTGGTTGAGAGCCCCTGCTGGGGACTCTGGTTTCTGGGAGGGCTGTTGTGTTTCTGTATTACTTTTTGGCTTGTATATTTCTGTATATATTATAAATACCTGCTTGCATATTGTGCTAAGCTGTAAATATGAAGCTTCATTCAATTTCCAGATTGGCTGAGTCTAGTCTGGGTGATTTTCTTAAGCGTGGGGGGGCAGGTAACACCCAAACCATCACACTACCCCCCCTCCTCCCCAAGCCCCTTGGCTCAGCACTTCCCACCCATTTCAATGGAAGATATTCAAGGGAGAGAAATTCCATCTCTTATTTTGTGCTCCCAGCAAGCAAACACGATTTGTGCAGCAAAGTTCTTACATAACTCAGGCTTATGTGCATGATAATAATAATGACAGTAATGCAAAAGAAACAGATTAATCATCTTCCTAATAGGAGATCTGCCTCCAGTGCCCTCCTCCTGCAAAGTCCTCGTGTGCTGCTGCCTTCCCACTTCACAAACCCCTTCAGACTCCAGACCCTTCCCCCCAGGGTTGTTCCCAGGATCATGGAACAGATTCATCCTGCTGATTCCTGAGCTTACCTGAGCTATGCTGGACTCCAGGCGTACACAGAGCTTCCCTTTAATAAGCAGCAGCTTAGCAGGGGATAAGGGAAGGGAGGATTGGGCTGCCATGGGAAGCATCTCAGAGGTGGGGCAGATTCCCTCAGCCTTGTGGATTCTGGCTCTTTATTAGCACTTGCTTTGTTCCCTCTCTGTAATGACAAGCAAAACAAAGTGCTATGCAGAGCCACCAAAACCTGCTTCTATAAGAAATCAAAATAACAAGTTCCTTAAGACAGGGATGGTTGATGTGTCCCCCTGTGAGCCAGGGAGCAAAAAGACCAGAAAAGACTGGGAGTAAAACCCCTCTGGAGCATGGAAAATCCTGGGGAATACCTGCCCTGGCTGTGAACAACAGGAGTACATCAGCAGGCAGCCTGGGTGGGAGCAGAGCTGCCCAGGATGCTGCTATGAAACACTAACTCAAACTTCAACTTTGGTCCCTACCCACACCTTGAGGTGAACACCAGAGTGGTTCCTGCCTTCCACCCTCAGCAGTCACAGACTGTGCCAGACTCAGCGGGACACCTCAGGAATACAGGTGACCATCCCAGCCTCCCATATTGCCCCCAGGCTGGTTTCTGCCTGTGAAGTCTGTTGAGTTTGTAGCCTGATGAAGCCACCAGGAGATTTTACTGTGTGCACAAGCTCAGCTTAGACCTCATAATTTAGTCAACCACAAGTGAGGCTGCATTGGAGCAAGCACTGCTCCCTCCTTAAACTTGCCACAGAAACCTAAGTTCAGCACCTGCTCTATTGATCTCTTCTGGAAGAGAACTCAGCCCTCATGTCAGTGCTGAACAAAACCAGAGCCTGGCAAAATCCAAGGCAAACGTTCCAGCCTTTAGATGTTTAACAAAGCCAGAGGACAGCAGTGTGCCCAGCATAAGGAGGACATGGAACTGGAGCTGAAAAGGCTACCAGAAAGCTGGGGAGGGACTTTTGCAAGGACTTGTAGTGTCACAATGAGGGTCAATGGCTTTGAACTGGAAGAGGGGAGATTGGCACTGGAGATGAGGAAGAAACTCTTGACAGTGAGGGTGGGGAGACACTGGCACAGGTTGCCCATGAAGGCTGTGGATGCCTCCTCCTTGAAGGTGTTCAAGGCCAGGTTGGATGAGCAACCTGGGCTAGTGGAGGTGTCCCTGCCCAAGGCAGGGAGTTGGAACTGGATGAGCTTTAAGGTCCCTTCCAGCCCAGCCCATTCTATGCACCTATGAAAGAAAAACAGCATCCCACAATGCTTCCTTCTCTTAAGCAATATATTCAGCAGCCTGAAGAGACAAAGCTGTGCCATGCTCCTGCCCTCATCCTCTGCACTCTTTTACTGAGGCTCCAGCAGGAGACACTGAGATGCTGCTATTGAAACGTTGGTTGTGACAAACCTTCCACAGCTAATACTGGTTGATGACTTCAACCTTGCCTTCCTCCATCCTTCCATAAAAGCCTGCCCTGGCTGCAGAGCCACGCTGCTGGTGCAGCACCGCTCCGAGGAAGCAATTACAGCGAGCAGGGGGAGCTACAGACAGGGCACACAAATGAAAGGAGGGGAAGGGGCAGGGGAAAACAAGAAATGTCTTCATCACTTTGCAGGCTTCAAATTGGAAAAACAGGGATCAATACAGCAGAACTTCATTTAATGGTGTGAAAAACAATCCACCCTGAGACAGGCAGGAATCACTTATGGCAAAACAAACAGGCCAATTAGGGCCGGGCAGGGCGCCGTGGGGCGCGGGAACCGGAGCCATTCCACCAGCATCAGCTGCCTGAGACATGGCAGCAAGGGGCGAAGCCACCAAGAGGTGCTTGACAGGCTGAGAGAGCTGGGGCTTTCAGCCTGCAGAAGATAAAGCTCCAGGGAGACCTTAGAGCTGCATTTCAATGTCTGAAGGGGGCTCCAGGAAGGCCAGAGAGGGAGAGTTTCCAAGGATGTGAACCAACAGGGCAAGAAGCAATGGTTTGAAACCAGAGCAGGGCAGATTTTGACTGGACACTAGGAAGTTAGACTGGACACTAGGAGGAAGCTCTTTAGCATGAGGGTGATGGAACACTGGAACAAGTTTCCGAGATACGTGGTAAAGGCTCCATCCCTGGAGACATTTGAGGTCAGGCTAGATAGGGTTCTGAGCTACTAGTTGGGGATGTCTCTGCTTACTGCAGAGGCTTTGGAGCACATGACCTTTAGTAGTGCCTTCCAAACAGTGAATTCTATGATTCGGTTTTCTGGAGGTGTTCGATAAATGTGTGGATGTGGCACTATGGGACAGGATTCAGTGGCCATGGTGGTCTTGGTTTGGTGGTTGGACTCGATCTACAGGGCTTTTCCAACCAAACCAATTCTGTGATTCCATGACTTGTAAGGCAGTAAATTAGTGTTTTCTCCTCCCTTTCTCCTCCCCTTGTCAGCCACAACCAGCCCTTGTGCTACTAAGTCACAAGGCTGCTGGTTTTAGAAGCACCTCAAGGCACCAAGTGGACTTCAGACTCAAAGCTCAAACCTAACTTTGAATTTATGCTTATCTTCAGAGAAAAAAACAATCCTCCCCCAAAACATGTGGCCAGGGGCTCTGGCAGAAAACTGCCACGCACTGCAATTTTTATCTCCTTCCCCCCAACTGAAACATGGGTTGTATTTCCTCCCTTTATTTATTGGAGTGCTAAATGGATTATTTCAGTGATAAATCAGGGCCTTTCATTACATGTTTAAGGTGTTGTCACCGTTATGAAGTACAGTGTGCCATCAAAATTAAGCTCAGATTGCATTACCACCTCCTTTACAGATAGAGAATTACCTGATAGGGTTTTTTTTCCCCTCCATCAGTCTAAGCACTTTGTGCCTTTCCTTCAAAGGACAACAGACCCCCCAGTTCCACTGAAATTGTCCCCTGAAAGGGATGGAATTTTCCCTCAGGTTGCCTCACAAATATCTCTGTTTTCCAAGGGAGGGAAGGAGATTTGTTTTAGCCAAGCTGCTCGTGTAAACACAAGGACTTGCATATGGGTGTGAGCAATGCTAGAGAAGAATTACCTGGAGTGCCTGGCTCCTCTCTTCACTTCTGGGGGTACAAATCAAAACTCACTTCAAAGTCAGCACAGTTACCTCACAGCGCACAAAAATTGCCTCCATGGCACTCGAGTGAGGCAGTCTCTTGGTTTTGTTGCTTTTGTGAGGAAGGCAGCTGAAGGAACTGCTGATTTCATCTGAGCAAGAGTCTATTTTCTGCTTTGCCCTGGGTGAGCTTATGGAGCTGGTTTCACCACCCCTCCGTTCCATGGCTTCACTGCAAAGGAGAAGAGAATGCTCTGAAGAGACCTTACAGCAATGGAGGGAAACTGGGGAGAGATTTTTCACATGGGGTAGTGATAGGATGAGAGGCAATGAGTTGGATCTTGAGGAGAGGAAATTGAGACTGGAGATGAGGAAAACATTCTTCACAGTGAGGGTGGGGAGACACTGGCACAGGTTGCCCAGGGAGGCTGTGAATGCCTCCTCTCTGGAGGTGTTGAAGGCCAGGTTGGATGAGGCTTTGAGCAAGCTGGGCTGGTGGAGGTGTCCTTGCCCATGGCAGGGGTTGGCACCGGATGAGCTTTAAGGTCTCTTCCAACTCAGACCTTTCTATGGTTCTGGTTTTCAGTCACACAGGTTACACTCAGCCCCCTGAGCTGTGGTCTGCTTCCCTGCCCTGTGCAGCTGGTTTTCAGCCAGAGATGGCACTTCAGGAGAGAGATTTTGTTACATTTTCAAAGCAGAGGTTTTCAGAATTCCACCTCGGTGCCTTTCCTTTGAACTGACAGTAAGGTCTTGGCCAGGATTTTTAGAACCCAGAACGTGCCAGAAGAAAGCAATTAAAAATAAGTCTCACCTGAGCAGTTATACAACCCCCTCCAACCTGCTCTGTGCCTGGTCCTTCTTCCGACCCCCCACACAAACTGGGAGCAATCAAAGACGTTAGCAATGTTACCCTCCAGCAGCTGCTGACACTTCTGCTCCAGACTTTGGAAAAGTGGCTGCAAACCTGCAGACCTCTCTGCCTAGTGCTGGAGAAGTCACCTGAGCAAACAAGCTGCTGCACACGATGGGCAATGCTTTGGGAGCTGTGTGCGTCAGTGACCTGCTGCTGCATCCTCTCACAGAGCTGCAGTGTTTCATTTCTCTTCCCTCTCTGTTCATGGCACTGGTAAGATGAGAGCTTGAATCTTATATATTATTTAAGCCTTCCCTTATTTTTCTCCACAGTTCTCTCAGTGGTATCCAGGGAAAAGGGCTACAGAAAGGGAACAGCAAAGGGCTACAGACATGCTGAGTGAACTGGAACCTCTCTGTGGCGAGGAAAGGCTGAGAGAATCGGGGCTGCTTAGTCTGGAGACGAGCAGCCTGAGGGGGGTCTCATCAGTGCTGATCAACACTCCAAGGGTGGGTGGCAGCAGGATGGGACCAGGCTTTGTCAAGTGGTGCCCAGTGACAGGACAAGGAGTAATAGGTACAGACTGGAACAGAGGAGATTCCATCTGGACATGAGGAGGAACTTCTTTAATGTGAAGATGCTGGTGCCCTGGAGCAGGCTGCCCAGAGAGGTAGTGGACACCTGCCTGGATGTGTTCCTTTGTGACTCTCTCTAGGTCACCCTCCCTTGACAGAAGGTTTGGACTCAATGATCTCCAGGAGTCCCTTCCAGCTCCTGCCATGCTGTGATTCTCTGCTTCTATAATGAGCTGTCTCTGCAGTCCTGGCACCACAGCATCTCCAGATCCCAATCTAGAATCTGGCCACTGACCGACTCCAAGCCACACTTTGCTCTGTGGCTTTTCAGGCTGCAGGACTGGAGCAGAACTATGCAGCCCGTGGGGGGAAGCCAGAATTTGTCTTTAGTACTCCAGGCTGAGTCTCCCCAGGTGTGGTGCGTGCTCAGTGCTGGCTGGGGAAGGACCACGCACCCTGTGCTGCCAGCCACAAGGAAACAACTCTTGACACCTCCAAAGTTTTCTCCTTCATTAAAGGCATAGCAGAGGACCAAGCTGCTCAAGGAGTTAAATGTATTAAGCAATTTACAATTAATATAGAACTCATTCCAGAGATATCTACTAGAGAGTACAACAGGGCAATTAACCCACTAATACACTAGGCTATTACATCGCTATGTCTCTTATTTTAGCCTGAGGTGATTTGAAACGCATTGGATTAAAGGATATTACAGGAGATAGCATGAAAAATAGCTTAATGTAATGAGCCATCCCGTGATGTCTGCTATTAAAGATGATTTGCAGTTGAAAACTACAACATACAGTAGTTCAGCCATTTAGAAACGTGAGGATGTTTAACCCTTTTCTAGCCCATGTCCCTTGGCTGAATCAGTGCAAGAGTTCCTCCCTCTCCTCCTCCTCCCCCTCCTCAGTGCCTTTATCTGAGGATTATCAAATGCACCTTATTAAAGTACAACGGTATCTTTGGGAGACTGGTGCCTGAGGTTGATAGAAACCCAGCAATCTGCTAATAACTTTTAAAAATAGATCCCTGAGAGAGTAAACAGGCTGGGAGGAGGCTTTTTGAGTGGTGACACCTTGGCAAAATGGGAACTTGTAACAAATTCTGTGCTAGCCCTAGGGCTGTCAGAGCAGTTCCAGCAGTAACTCAGAACTGGGAGACAAAAACAACTTATCTTCAAATCTAGAACTGCACAGCTTAGCACTGGGAATAGCAGCACCCAGAGAGAAGAGGCCTCAGCAGCTGGAGAAGTTTCTACTTTGGAGCAGGCTTGCCACAGAGACCTCTTTGTTAGCTCAGGCACATTCACTGCTGGGGCTGGACTGTGGGCAGCCACCAATCATCAGCTTCTCTTTTGTAGTTCAGTCTGGCTGTGGTCAAGAAACCAGCACAAACAAATCTGGGTATTGAATAAAGGCATCCAGAAAGCATCTTGCCTCTGAAGAGAAAAACTCAGCTGAGCATGGACAAAGCTTAGAGCTGAGCATTTGTTAGATGAGTTTTTCTTTACAGAAACAAGATGCCTCCAGGGATGGTGATTCTACCACCTCCCTGGGCAGCTTGTTCCACTGCCTGACCACTCCTGCAGGAATGAAAATTTCTCTAGCCTCCAATCCTGCATTTCTAGAACCGTTGCTCTCTACACCTCCCTGGAAGGAGACTGGAGCCAGGTGTGGGTTCATCTCTTCCCTCAAGTAACTAGAGGCAGGATGAGGAAATGCCCCAAAATTGCTTCATGGCAGATTTAGACTGAATATTAGGAAAAATTTCTTCTGCAAAAGTGGGCAGGCATTGGCACAGGCTGCCCAGGGAGGTGGTAGAGTCCCCATCCCTGCAGGTGTTCAAGAAACATGTGGCCATGGCACCTGGGGACAGGGTTTAGTGGCCATGAGGGTGTTAGGTTGGAGGCTTTTCCAACTATAGCGAGTCTGTGGTCCTTAGCAGCAAAGGAAGGGTTGTGTTGGTGACATGTGAGGCAGACAACAAGAGTGTGGAGGTGCTGGATGGCAGACCCTGCCCACACTGCTGAGGCTGCCTGCACAAGAGCCTGAAATCTGCACTGCAGCCAAGGTGGCTTCCCACAAGTGGCTTTAAGCAGCACACTCTGCCAAATGATGCATCTCTAAATCACCTTCCAAATCCTGATGTCCTCCATGGGCAGGTTAGAGACTAGCAAGTAAGGAAAGGAATGAAAAGGTTTGCTGTTTTCCTGCACAAAGTCACTGACCTCAAAGACAATTTGGCTGATCAAGGTCTTCAGATGAATTTTAAAACGCCAAGGATGGAGATTCCCCTCACACCTCAGGGCATCTCTTCCAATGCCTGGTCACCATCATTTAAATAGTGTTTGTCCTAGATCCAGTGTCATTTGTATTTGCTGTTGCCTCTCATTTCATTTAAGACCAGCCAGAAACACCTACAGAAGACCTCTCCAGCTGCTACATCTACTGATTTTGAAAGAAAGGGGAAAAATCAAGTACTCAGCAGGAGCAAATTAACTTAAGCAGAACCATCCCATGGCCTGTCTCAGAGCCTGGCATCTCTTCTGCAAACCCACAAGTCAGCAGCCTCAGCCCATCTATGCCGAGCCAAGGAATCAACCCCCAAACCTGCCCAGGGTCAGGTACCCCCCCAAGTACTCTGGACAGCACTGCTGGGGAGAAGGAGCCTGTCCCTTGCTTTGCTGCTGCCAGCATCCTATGTTGTGCTTCTAAAACAGCTTTTATCACTTCTGTCTGTGGGTATTGGAGCCCAGCTTGCTGCCTGTCAGCTGACATCCTTCCAGTCCAGATGTCTGCTGATTTCAGTTCTCAGGAAAAATCACAGTGCTGGGAAAGCACTTCCCACCTGGCCAGCAGGCATTTCCTCCTCTTGGTTCTGCATTTCCCTCTCTGACTTGGGAGGCAGGAAAGCCACTGAATTCATGCTGTCTGTCATGATGGTTTTTTGTCTGCGAGACAAAACCTCTATGAGGGAAGATTCTGCACGCCCCAGGCACAGCCTGTCTTCTGAACAACCCCATTCACGCAGAAACAGATCAACACAACTGACACTCACTTTCCTGCCAGAACAAAAAGTAGGATTTTCTCCCCTCATGCTGCCTGTGGAAAAGTTCCTTTCTTTGGCAAACAGAAAAAAGCATAAAAATCCTGTGCAGCCCATTAGACCCATCCCAGGAGGACATGGGGAGGAGTTAGATGTGAAAATACAACCCAAAGAAGATCATTTTCTGGGCAGCTTTGCATTATGGGGCTGGGTTGTCTCACCCACTAAATTAAGCAGATTGGAAAAGACCTCCAGGACCATTGAGTCCAAGCTATCACCTAACCCTTCTAAATAACATCAACAGCCACAATCCCACAGCCACTTCTCTGCTTCCCTTCCTGCCGTCATCTTCTCTATCCTGGTTTGCTATGAAGTCCTGCAGGCCTATGGCAAATGATGAGTCTCACTTCTTCCATCTCAGGTGGCCTTTCCCTGGCTGCAGTTCTCTGCACTCATGCTCTATTCTCAAGCAAGCAGCCTGCTTTGGGCTGGCTGACTTCAGAGGAGTCAACAAGAAGAACTGATGTAGTGGTTTGGGTGTTACCTGCACCCCCTCACACTTTGGAAATCACCCAGACTAGACTCAGCCAGCTCTGGAAATCGAATGAAGCTTGTATTTACAGCTTAGCACAACTTACAAGCAGATAGTTACAGTATACACAGTTATAGACAGAAATACACACAGTAAAAGGTAATACAGAAACACAACTCCCCTCCCAGAAACCTGAGTCCCTAGGAGGGGCTCCCAACTGCCCTTCCACCTTCTCCCATCCCTCTACCTTACCCCAGACGTTGCCTTGTGCCCCAAGGAAGAATGAAGGGTCAGCCAGGGGAGTTAGGAAGCAAAGTGGATTAATCAGAGAGACAGAGGGTGAGGTTACAGAGAAATCCAGCCCAAAGCTCAGGCAGAGAGTGACTCCCTTATCTATGTTTGGATTCTTGTTCTTATACCTCTCAGCAAGCCTATGAGTGAAGTAGACATCACTCTTGTTTCTCTTTCACAGCCTGTAACCTAGCTCTTCTCACCAAAACATTCTAGCTAGCTTCAAACTAGCACAACTGAGCAGGAAGGTTTGTATGCAGGAAGACACAAACCTTGCCTCAACCCACACCTCCCAAACATCCTCTGCTGTGGGTGCAGCTACTTGTTTCCATCACACACACTAGCACTGCTCCTGCACAACCTGCTCAGAATACATGTAGACAGCATGAACAGCACCCAACAATTACGGCAGATAACCACCAGGGACACAAACACCACCAAAATTAATTCTCCACCTGAGAAAATGTGGCCTGGCAGCACTCATCATCTGCCAGCCTCATGGCAGCACCAGGCACTTGGGCAGCAGAGGTTGCCCAAGGTGGGATCAATGACTGCTCAGAGATACTGCCACTGGTTGTGTTTGCTTGATTGTTACCCCACAGCCCGGGATTTAAAAGGCTGTCAGCTGGCACTGCACTTATGAGGATGGCTGGTACCACTGCAGCTGCCCCTCTGAAACATTCAAGAAGAATCATTGAATTGTTTTGGTTGGAAAAGGCCTCCAAGATCATCCAGTCCACCCATCAACCTAATACTCCCCCAGCCACTAAACCATGTCCCGAAGTACCATGGCCACAAGATTCCTAAACACCTGCAGGGATAGGGACTCCACCATCTTCTTGGGCAGCCTGTGCCAATCCCAGACCACTCTGGCAGCAAGTAATTTTGTACTCATCTCCAACCTAACCCTCCCCTGGCACAATTTCAGGCCGTTTCCTCTCCTTTTATCACCTGAGACCAGGGAGAAGAGATCAACCCTACCTGGTTCCAGCCTCATTTCAGAAGCTATAGAGAGCAATGAGGTCTCCCCTCAGCCTCCTCTTCTCCAGACTAAACACTCCCATCTCCCTCAGCTGCTCCTTGTGAGTGAGGAAATGAAAGAGAAACCTCGGAAATACTAGGGGAAAGTGAGATTCTCCTTGGTCTGAGCCGAGACGTTTCTGTACCCAAGTGGAAACAGGGAACAAACCCCCTCCATTTCCCCAGCTGGCTCCCCCACGGCAGCACTCAGAGGGGGCTTAGGCAGGGGTGGTGCTTTCCACAAAGCCTTCCACGTGGGCGGGCAGGAGCCGTAGTTGGCAGCCTCGCAGCCTCTTTCTAACCAAAGAAGTTGTCACTGTCACTTGGGTGTTAGCAGATGCCATGAACAATGAGCAGGACCCTGTGCCTCTAAAGGCATTGTCAGCAGGCTGCGCTCCTCGCTCTTCTCCCTGCTTCTCTCCCGGCTGCCTGCATCCCAAGTGGCACAGGCACCCGTCATCTCTTGTTTCCATCCAAGGGAACGAGTGATTTGGCGAAGGGGAGAGGATGACCAGGGCTTTCTGACCTTTTCTCCTTCAATTTCACTCCTCTCCTCTGTGAAGAGAAAATGGCAATCAGGCTAGGTGGAACCGACAAACTCATCTGGGTACCACTCCCTTACGCTTACAATAGCTGTGTCACTTGGCATCAGGGAGGAGCAGGCAGCGAGGCCATTGCAGGCCCATGATGGTCCTGATCTGCTCTGCCCTCTTGGTGCTGCCTGGGGTGGGGTTATTTAATTGCCAGCATGGTTATGTCACCTGCACCAAGGACCTATGTGCTCAGTGCTCTTCTCCCTTCCAGGTGGGATTGGTGTCTCTCTGCTCCTGCAGGACTCATCCTCAGGAGGCAAGACCTTGTGGCTTAGAAGCTCATCAAATACTTCACGGCACTTTATAAACAGAAGTTATCTCAGTTATTTCATCACCATCTCACTGCAGTGATGGGGAAACTGAGGCACAGGCTGTCCCAGAGCCATACCACAGCAGCAAGTGTGCCAATCAGCCAGGTTCCTGCCCTGCTGCCCCTAAGCTCATCTGGAGGAAGGGCGGAGAAAGGGGGGAAAAGGGGGAGAAGGGTGAGGGGAGGGNGGGGCACGGGGGAGAAGGAAGAGAGGGGGGCAGGAAGAGTAAAAATTATGTGAGAGGAAAAGAGGTAAAAATGAGAGGAAAGAAAAGGAAAGGAGATTTAAAAAAGTGACAGAGAAAAAAGGAAGGAAAATAAAATATTTTAAAAGCAGAAGAGAAGGAAACAAAGGCAGGAGAAAGGGAGGAAGAAAAAGGGAGTGAGAACAAAAGCAACACGAGAAGGAGGGAAAAGAGAGGGAAGGATGAGAAGAAGAGAATGAATGAACTTTGCAAGCAATTTATAATTCCTTTCACCTATATCATGAATTGAACATGAAAAAAAAAACCAAACCAAAAACCAAACTAAAACCCGGGGAAGGCAGGAAGGGGGAAATATCCTGCCTGGCATGCAGATTATCATTTGAAAAGATTCTGTTGCTATGTTTTTGTCCCTGGGTGATGAAAATGAAATTGTCTGATGTGTGCGCCGCGTTAGATTTACCTTCGCAGGGTTCACCCACAATCAGCAGAGAGGGGTCACGCCACAATATGTCATCTCACAGCTCCATCACACCAACTCCAATTTAGAGGAGGAGGTATTATGCATTTCAAAGGAACCCCCTGCGCGTGGCTCTTGTTACTGATCTATATCACAGCTCAGCTGAGGGAAGATTAGTTCTGCTGCAAGGGCACCCAGACTTATTTGTTTATGATTATATCCTCCTTAAGGAAGCACCAGCTTCTTCTTCTTCTTTTTTTTTTTCATGCCTAACGTAAAGTGTGCATTAAAAGGGTCGGGGAGGAGGGCGGGTTATAAAAGGTGAGAGAATTCCACACTCTCCCACAAGGAAAACTAATAGTCTTAGTCTCCCAAGTATCCTTCTCATTAAAAATAATAAAATAATTTAAAGAGGGGGAAAAAAAATCTCCATTTAAATGCAAATGTGAGTTTTAGCTGGGGACTCCCCAAAAAGCTTCTCGTGGAAGCACCAGGGAAATAGGATGCAGAAAACCTAAAATGGCTGACAGCAGCCCGACACCCGCAGAAAGAAAGAAAAGAACAAACCCTGCAACGCTTCCCCATCTAAACACCCTCAGCCTTCTCCCTCCCCAGCCCCGTGCCCCCCGAGTCCCCGCGGTGCAGCCCGGCGCAGCGCCGCTCCCCAGCGCTCCCTGCCGCACGCTTCTTTCACCTCGGGCAAAGCCCAGCCCAGGCAGCCAATCCACCCCGGCTCAGCCTTCCCTTCCTGCAGGCTCTGCCTTTCAGCGACGTGGCCCCGCAAAGCCGTCGGCTTCGGCCCTGCAAAGCTGGAAAGGATTGAATGAGGCTGCCCCGCGCCACCCAGCACAGCTCTCTCTGTGCTCATTGAGTGCAGCTTTCGTTCTGGGGGCGCTCCAGGTGACGGGGGGCATCCACAACATCACCACCGCTTCTTCAGGATGCACTGAAAGGGACCTCTAAAGCTCATCTAGCTCAACCCTCCTCCAGGTTGCTCAGAACCCCGTCTAGCCTGACCTTGAATGTCTCCAGTGCATTTCTTCCCCTGTGCTCTGCACTTGAGGTGGTCCCAGAGCTTTGGAGGGTGGAGGGGCTGTGTAACCCCTAATGCTAAAAAGCCCCTCAGTCCTGGGAGTTTTGACAGCAGAAAAGTCAGTTTCTGTGATGAGGGAAAGATGCAGAAGGGAAGAGTGGTGGCACCTCGTGGTCCTACAGTGGTGGGGAGTTTCCCTGAGAGGGTTGTCAGGCACTGGCCCATGCTGCCCAGGGGAGCTGGGGAGTCCTCATCCCTGGGGGTGTTTAAAAGCTGTGTAGATGTGGTGCTTGGAGATATGGCTTAATGATGGCTTGGCAGAGAGTGGGTTGATGGTTGAGCTCGATGACCTTGAACGTCTTTTCCAGCCTGAATGATTCTATGTTCAAAGCCACCAAGAAAACCCCACAGCTGCTACCCAACCAGCCCCCCACAGACTCCCTTGGAGGACTCCCCTTGTTGAGAAAGACCTCATGCTGTTGGACACCTCCCAAAATGTAAAAAGCCAAACATAGCAACAAACCCAGGATTAAAGGTGGAAATAAAGCATGAGGAAGATGAGGACACCTGTGACCACACTCACAGTGGAAGGGCATTTGCAGGATTTGTGCTGAGTTCCCATATAGGAACACTTTTTGCTTATCACCTCCAGGCTGGCTTCCAACTCCTCTACCTGTGCTTAATGTATCACTGCTTACAATAAACAAGACCGTTCCCATCTAGGAGATAAATGAGGGACCTGCAAAGAGCAAAAAGCTCTCTGGCCCCATCTCTTGGCATCTCCCAATCTGAGCAAACTCAGCATCACTGGCGGGATTCACCAGGAGCTTGGCAGCAAAGGTTGGCTAAGCACCTTGAGGGTTTTTTTTGCTGTTTAATTGAAGCTTTTTGCCGAAGTTTGCCAAATCTACACGAAATTGGAGGCATGGAATCATAGAATGGAAAACCGCTCTAAGATCATCAAGTTCATCTGTCAACCTAAGACCACCATGGCCATTAAACTGTGTCCTGAAGCGTCATGTCCACACATTTCAGGGCATGGTTTAATGGCCATGGTGCTCTTAGGTTGACAGTGGGACTCAGTGATTTTAGTTGCCTTGCCTTCATGATGCACAGCAGTTAGACGTGCAGGACTGAGAGCCATGCCCTTTGCAGGGGCAGCAGCAGCAATGGGTGACCAGGCAAACGTCTAGAGAAGGAAATAAGCCTGTTAATTAAGGGCAGAAATGGCTCATAGTGGACTTGAGGTGTACCCTACATTGCTGTTTCCCCTCACCCAGCATTTGAGCTCTTGGTGGGACAGCAGGATGGCTACGGTACTCACAGCTGCAGCGGATCCCTCCTGTCACCCTGGGCACCTGATCCTGCTCATCCATGTGCTGGGAAACACCCAGGAAAACTGCCGGTGTCACCAAACTCCTCTGCATCAGCACTGACAGCCATGCTGGGGAAGGAGCTCTCCCAGCAGCTCCCACCCACAGCGTTAAATATTTTCCACTGAAGTGCAAAATCTTTACAGCATGGCTCATTGAGCTTCTGCCTGGACCAGACCTGCACCAGAGGAGGAAGACCTGAGATGCCAGGGCCCATTACAGTTTGCTGAAAGCTGGCTGTATCCAAAGAGCATCGTGACCACCAGGCTCCATCCTGAGCAAGCTGTTTGTGCTCTCCGTGACATCACAGGAGCCAAAAGCCCAGGGCAGGCAGGGAGGTGTCCACTTCCACCACCACCACCACTGACTCTCCAGGATGTCCTCTTGGGAAGGAAGCCAACCTTCCCTCCTCTGCCTGCTGTCTCTTTGTGAAAACCCCACTCATTTCCCTACTTGGGGAGCTTGTAATACGATGGGTGAAAACAATTAAACGAAACGGGCTGGTAATACCCATGGGAAAACAGTTTTAGATATGATATTACAATCTTGTTTCCAAATTGGATTTTGCCAAGAGGAAATACAGTTTATTATAAAACACATTTTCTCTTAATTTAATTATATAATCTTTGGCTTCAGAGAAGGGATGCTTAAATCAGACCCATTTCATTTTCAAGTGTATTCACCCATCACCTAGGGCAAATTGGTTTAAATGAGTAGGTGACTGTGTAAGTTCTAGATATGTGCCAGACAAAAATTTATCTGCAAACTCCATGTGAAAAAAAAGACCATTGCCATCAGCAGCAAAAATTACCAGGACTGAGCAGAGAAGTACCTGGAGAGCAGCATTTGCTTTGATTTCGATGATCCCCGCTGCAGATCTCCATCTGAAGGTATTCTTTCCTTTCTTCCCCCCCCCCCCACCTTTGTTAATGTTTTGCCAGATCAGTTCATCACACTGCATGTCTGCACTCTGCCAATAAAAACTGATGACCTGCAGTTAGTTTCTACCAGGTGCATTAAATTCCCATAACGTGAGCAGCTCTTGCTAAGTCTACCATAGCCACAGCTTTTGCAGAGATTACATTTCCACCCTAATGACAAGAGCGGTTTGTTCAGAGCCTGCAGTCACTGAGCTCTTCCTCTGATCCATCACGGTGACCCATGGCTCACCATGCTCCTGCAAAACAGCTCAAGAAGGACATCTGAGGCCACACCTCAAATGCTGGGTTCGCTTTTGGACCCCCTCATTCCAAGGACACTGAGGAGCCAGAACGCATCTAGAGATGGGCAAAAATCTGGGCAAGGGTGTGGAGAACAGGGCTGGGGAGGAGCAGCTGAGGGAGCTGGGCATGTTCAGTCTGGAGAAGAGGAGGCTGAGGGGAGACCTCATTGCTCCCTACAGCTCCCTGAAAGAAGGCTGCAGTGAGTTGGGGGTGAAATTGTGCTGGGGGGGTTAGGTTGAAGGCTAAGAAAATTTTCTTCACTGCAGGAGTGGAACAGGCTGCCCAAGGAGGTGGTGGAGTCACCATCCCTGGAGGTACTCAAGAAATGTGTGGCCATGGCACCTGGGGACATGATTTAGTAGCCATGATGGTGTTGGACTGGATGATCTGAGAGGGGTTTTCCACCCCAAATAATTCTATGATATAAGTAAGCCATGAATAATTATATATGATTATTCCAACAGGTGTTGGACATCCACCTCCTTCTGAGCCACTGATGTTCTTCCTTGAGCCATCCAAATTGGAGAGGTACCTGGACCATTCCACAAGAGCAACCCTTGAGCAACCCAAGCCTGCTGTGATGCAGATGTTCTCCTCCAAGTGCAATGAAAACAGATGATCTCAGCCACCACTGGTGAATAAACATTACAAGAGGCTGTTTCAGGTCTTTGTAGTAGCAAATCTCAGCACTTAACTAGTAATGCAATAAGTCCTATCGAGAGCAGGCTGAAAGGTGGAATAAATTTCCTGGAGAACAATGTGGGTGATGTATGCATATGACCAACACACAATAAAACTGTAGAATGGGAGTGTGTGTGGGGGGGGAAGGAAATGCATACAGTCAATACAATAAAATCAGCACAAATAGAGGCTGTGTAAGCAAATAAATCCAACAAGCCAAATATTTCACAACGCTCAGTGCTGAACATTTTTTCCCCTCTTCTCAAGAAATCTTAGAGTTAACAAAAAAAAAAAATAAAATACCCACAACCCCAAAAATAGAAGAAGAAGAAGAGGAAGAGAAAAAAAACCCACAACCCCAACACAAACTATTGGACTGTTTTGCATCTTGGTGTATTGTGAAGGCATCAGCGGCTGTCTGCACAAATTACCATTCATCTAGGCGTTGTTGTGGAAATTTTCAAGGGATTTGCAGTAATTATATGACAAAATGCTTGCAAATCTCACTCATTGCTGAATAGAAACACACGGGTCAAAGATTGAACACTCTCAGCTTGGTAATTTGTAAATGTCAATCAGACGGAGGCCACGGGAGAGGCACAGAGGCGGAAGCAGTGAAAGGCAGAGCCGGTCCTAGCAACCAGAAAAAGCCTTTTCGATGCAGATTACAAAAGGCAAAGGAGACTTTCACTTGCCAGCCTTTTTTCTTTCCCCCTTGCCTTCCCCCTTCCACTTACATTTCCCTTTACTCCCTACCTTCCCCCCCTTTATTTTTCCACTTTTTTCCTTCCTTCCCCTTTTCCCACCTCTCCCCCTTTCTTTTTTTCTCTCCCCCTCTTTTTCCTTATTTTCCCTTCAATCCCCTTATTTTCCCCCCTCCCCCTTCTTTTTCCCCCCGTCCTTTCACCCTCCTTTATTTTTCCTTTTTCCCAAACTCCCTGTTATTTTTACCTTTGTACCCATTTTCCCCTTTTATTTTCCCCATCTTATTTTCTCCATCTGTTTTTCCTTATTCCCCTCACTTTTTCCCTCCCTTCTTCTTTTTCTTCCCCTTTCTCCCTTTTTCCCCCTTCCCCCCTTTTCTTTTTTTCCCCCTTCCTTTTTTTACCCCATTTTTATCCTCCCTTCTTATTTTTCTTCCCCTTTCTTCCCTTTTCCTCCTTTTCTTCCCCCCCTTTCCTTCCCCCCACTTTTTTCCTCCTTTCCTCTTTTTCTTCCCCTTTCTTCCTTTCCCACCTTTCCCCCTTTTTCTTTCCCCCCTCCCCCCTTTTCTTTTTTCCCCTTCCTTTTCCACCCACTTTTTTCCTCCCTTCTTTTTNCTTTTCCCCCCTTCTTTTTCCCCCCTTCTTTCCCCCCCCACTTTTTTCCTCCCCTTTCTTCCTTTTTCCCCCCTTCCTTTTTTTCCCCCTCTTTTCTTTCCCCCACTTTCTCCCCCCCCCTTCTCTTTTTACTTCTCCTTCTTCCCCCACCCCAACCTTTGCTTTGTTTTTTACACAAACTGATCACCTGGCACCAAGAGGAGTAGGTAAAGCAGCGGGTGGGAGGGAGGGAGGGGAGGAGAAAGAGAGGAGGGAGGGAAGTAAAGAAAGGAAGGAAAAACAGTTTTATTTAAAGTGGTGAGATTAAATTAACTGATACATACATTGGCGGAGGTAGATCGTTTGTGCTGCAATAAATATGGGTCTCCTATCTTCCCCTCTCCCAGACAGCAAGGGAAGCAAAATAAAATTAAAAGATATAACAATAAAAATTATAAATGCATTGCAGGCCCACAGACCAACAGCCTGCAATGAAGTGAAGCCTGCTGCTGCCTGGGGTAGCATCTTATCTCTTGGGATCATAAACAGGGAATGGCAGGCAAGGTGAGAGGCTCCAGTGTCCCCCTCCCAACCTGCCCCACAGGGACACAGACCTTCTACAAGAAGTCACAGCATCACAGAATTGTTTTGCTTGGAAAAGCCCTCCAAGATCATGAGGTCCAACCTTCAGTCTGAGACCACCATGGCCAAGAAGCCATGTCCCCAAGTGCCATAGCTGGGGTTGGAGTCCAACTGCCCTGCTAAAGCAGGTTCTCCCAGATTGGCCTGCACAGGTATGCACAGAGTGAGAATACTCTGGTATTTTTGTCCAGGAAACTACATTCTCAGACATGAAAACCTCAAACACCCCAAGAAGCCATCAAGCTTTTACTGCAAGTCCATCACACCCTAGGTTCTGGCTGGTGCATGAGCTTTCACCTTCTTCTTGTCACACCAGTGATGCCAATACACCAATGGGGCTACTCAGGTCACTTCATCTGCTTCAAGTCATATCTTAAATTCAACATCATCTGGGGCAAGTTTCAAGCCCAGAAGGTAACAGTGAAGCAAACAAGCTGCAGAGATATGTTCTCCATACAAACGGTCCCTGTGACACAGTGAGCTGCCACCATGGACTGGGAAGGGCTGGCATCAGCCAAACTGCGCAGGAAAGATTTAACACCAAAATCATTTAACACAGAAACATCACCTTGGGCACTTGACATCTACCAAAGCAGAAAGGGGACAACAAACAGAGCATGGCAGAGGTGAAGGGAAATGCAGAAACTGGATCAGTTCTACAGAACTTAGTCAATAGCAAAGCTCGAGCTGACCAAACACCTCCAGCCTAATCCAAGATTTCCTTCCCCCTGCCCATGGTTATGGGAAGGGATGACTGGTTTCACTGGATTAGAAGAGTCACCCTCCTCTTCCATGGCCGGTAAGTTGAAGTGAAAGGAAGACACCAAAGGGCACAAGAAATGTCATCCAACTGCCTCCCACCCACCTGGTGCCTCCATCCATCCTCTCCCAGCACTGCTGGGATGGCCCAGGCAGAATGGCTGTGATGGGCCAGGGCCTCTCCCATGCTTGGCATGGGGGATACTGGGGAAACAGGCCAGAAGAGGCCATTTTGGGATGATGTAAAACCTAAAGAGATGCTGTTTCTGTGCTGCTGTCACTGGCTGAGCTCCCAGCCCAAGCCCTGCATGTGCCAAGAGAACAGTGTCCAAGGACAGATGAAGGGAGAAGTGGAGAATAATTTCCATTGGAAAAGACCCTTCCAGATGACTGACTCCAACCATTCCCTAACTCTGACAAGTGTAGTGCTAAATCACATCCCTCTGCACCACACCTCTGCCCCTTTTAAACACCTCCAGGGATGGGGACTCAACCACCTCCCTGGGGAGCCTGTTCCAGTCTTTGAGAACCCTTTCAGTGATGAAATTTCTTCTAACGCCCATCGCAAATCTCCCTGGTGCAATATTGAGGCATCTCCAAATGCCCCTCAAGAAGGGTAGAAGCTGTTCCTCCACCAGGACTACCTCATCTTTACCAGCAGACTCACCATGAGCACACAGCAGCCCCCAGCCCTACCAGGAGTTGTCTCCGACCAGCAGTTGGGTACCAGCCATCTCCACCCTCTCCATCCCTCCCCTCTTCCACCCACAGCCCCAGATTCACCTCACATGGTGTAAACTCAGCCTGGAACCAGATCCTGAACTTTGCAGGGGGATTACTGAGTGGTCCATGGCCCTGGGAATGCACAACCTGCTTGGCCAGTAGCTCCACCCTCAACTGGATGTAATGAATCTGGGGCAAATGATGAAGTCACACAAAGCCACAAGTGTCATAAGGAGAATAATGAACCCGAGACAAGCCAGCAACTGCTAAATACAACCCAGACAGGAAACGCCACTCAGGTGGCAGAAACCACTGATAAAGCATTTGAAGCCATCACCCTGTGAGTTACCAACTCTCTTAATTCACAAGTCACACACGTCCCTTCATGGCACCCAGCCCTGTGGTCTGTCTCGAGAGCTTTACATCACAGATCTTGGGCTGCTGTCCGATGTATGCCTGCACTTAGCATGTAGGACAAAGGACCTCAGTCCATGCTGCAGTACCTCTTACAGCCTCCCAGTAAGCAGCTCCACTATGACCACAGGTGATGCCTTATTTAACCAGCACCCTAAATATCCACCGAGTGCATAACCCACAGAATTCCAGCATGGAGTGGTTGGAAAGGACCTCTGGTGAGCACCTAGTTCCAGCCTGTTAAAGCAGGCACACCCACAGTAGCTTGCCCAGGATTACAATGACCAGGAGGGTTTGGAAGCTCTCCAGAGCAGGAGACTCCACAACCTCTGCAGGCAGCCTGCTCCAGGCCTCCAGCACCCTCAGCATCAAGAATTTTCTTCTTCTGTCCAGACAGACCCTACCAGGTTCTGATTTGTGCGCGCATCCTGGCACTTCAGGACGTGGTTTGATGGCTGTGGTGCTCTCAGGCTGATGGTTGGACTCAATGATCCCAGGCCTTTTCCAGCTGAAACCATTCTATGCTTCTATCTGAGGGTGTGTGGTGCAGCTGCTTTGCATTTGCTTACCCTAACTGAAGTCAGGCTTTGCTTTATCAAGCTCCCCATCATCCTGGAACAATTTCTCTCAAGGTTCTGTACGTTATGAATATTCAATGGAACAATTAAACACCCTGTTCACAGCTGCTTGTGTTTACTGCTAGCCCAGTAAACCCCAACAGGTTAATGATGAGCTTTAATATGGGAATTTAAGATCATTTCATCTATATATTGGCTAAAAGTTTAGCTTCTCCTTTAAGCCTCATCAATTTACTGAAAATAAAGCATGCTGGGGCTGTAAGTCAGAGGTTTGTGCCTCCAGAAACGTGACATCTGGGATTTTTTGCCTTCATCCCAGTACAAGAGGGACAGGGAACTACTGGAGAGAGTCCAGCAGAGGTGATAAAGATGCTGGGAGTCTGGAGGATCTCTGTGAGCAGGAGAGGCTGAGAGCCCCGGGGCTATCGAGTCTGGAGAAGAATAGCCCCAGAAGGGATCTGATCATTGCTTAGGAAGAGCTAAAGGGCGGGGAGCAAGAGGATGGGGCCAGTGACAGGGTAAGGGGCAACAGGCGCAATCTGGAACTTTCAGTGTGAGGGTGCTGGAGGCCTGGAGCAGGCTGCCCAGAGAGGTTGTTGAGTCTCCTCCTCTAGAGAGATTCCAAACCCACGTGGACATTGTGATCCTGGGCAAGCTGCTGTGGGTGCCCTGTTTTAGCGGAAGGGTTGGGCTGGGCGATCTTGGAGGTCTCTTCCAACCTGGTTGATTCTATTCTATTCTATCTCCAGAGGTCTCTTCCATGCTAGGATTTTGGAATTTTCCCATTTTGGTTTTGCCCACTGTATTAGAGGAAATAAAAGTGAGGTGTGATGTTCTTTTCCTGGAAGATTTACAGGGAGTCTGGGGCAATTGGTGGGTGAAGAGAAAGACAGGTAGAGGAGCACAGTGTGGTCTGACTGCAATTGGGATCCAGAAGTCATGAGGAAAAGACCTTTACCAAANGCTTGATTTGTTCATAGCTTCCTCCATGTCCCGGCTGAGTTAGACACTTAGTGTCATTGGTTAGCACCAGACTTGGCAGAGTTAGAGAATGGTTGGACTCAATGACCTTAAAAGTCTTTTCCAACCAAAACAGTTCTGTGATTCTATGAATTTTACCTTCCACTTTTGGAAAGAGTGTCCTGGCCTGGTTAACTCTTTCCTTTCTGTTCACAAGACTTCAACCAGCCCCAGCAGCTCAGGGATTCCCCTGTNCCATCTGAGCTTGATTTGTTCATAGCTTCCTCATAGCTTCCTGCATGTGCTGGCTGAATTAGATGCTTAGTGTCATTGGTTAGCACCAGACAGTGCCCTAGTCCCAGTCACAGAAGATGATCCCGTAACAAAAACACAGATGCTGGGGCTTCCCATTTCTCTCCTCTGCCCTGTGTTGAGCTAGGAGATGAGTAGCACCAACCTTGATCAAAAATGCATCCCTAAAGGACCAGGGTTGAGGTGGTAACTGTCTGATGCAGACCATCTCACTGCCCTCAACGTGGCAAANGTTTGGAAGCTCTCCAGAGCAGGAGACTCCACAACCTCTGCAGGCAGCCTGCTCCAGGCCTCCAGCACCCTCAGCATCAAGAATTTTCTTCTTCTGTCCAGACAGACCCTACCAGGTTCTGATTTGTGCGCGCATCCTGGCACTTCAGGACGTGGTTTGATGGCTGTGGTGCTCTCAGGCTGATGGTTGGACTCAATGATCCCAGGCCTTTTCCAGCTGAAACCATTCTATGCTTCTATCTGAGGGTGTGTGGTGCAGCTGCTTTGCATTTGCTTACCCTAACTGAAGTCAGGCTTTGCTTTATCAAGCTCCCCATCATCCTGGAACAATTTCTCTCAAGGTTCTGTACGTTATGAATATTCAATGGAACAATTAAACACCCTGTTCACAGCTGCTTGTGTTTACTGCTAGCCCAGTAAACCCCAACAGGTTAATGATGAGCTTTAATATGGGAATTTAAGATCATTTCATCTATATATTGGCTAAAAGTTTAGCTTCTCCTTTAAGCCTCATCAATTTACTGAAAATAAAGCATGCTGGGGCTGTAAGTCAGAGGTTTGTGCCTCCAGAAACGTGACATCTGGGATTTTTTGCCTTCATCCCAGTACAAGAGGGACAGGGAACTACTGGAGAGAGTCCAGCAGAGGGGATAAAGATGCTGGGAGTCTGGAGGATCTCTGTGAGCAGGAGAGGCTGAGAGCCCCGGGGCTATCGAGTCTGGAGAAGAATAGCCCCAGAAGGGATCTGATCATTGCTTAGGAAGAGCTAAAGGGCGGGGAGCAAGAGGATGGGGCCAGTGACAGGGTAAGGGGCAACAGGCGCAATCTGGAACTTTCAGTGTGAGGGTGCTGGAGGCCTGGAGCAGGCTGCCCAGAGAGGTTGTTGAGTCTCCTCCTCTAGAGAGATTCCAAACCCACGTGGACATTGTGATCCTGGGCAAGCTGCTGTGGGTGCCCTGTTTTAGCGGAAGGGTTGGGCTGGGCGATCTTGGAGGTCTCTTCCAACCTGGTTGATTCTATTCTATTCTATCTCCAGAGGTCTCTTCCATGCTAGGATTTTGGAATTTTCCCATTTTGGTTTTGCCCACTGTATTAGAGGAAATAAAAGTGAGGTGTGATGTTCTTTTCCTGGAAGATTTACAGGGAGTCTGGGGCAATTGGTGGGTGAAGAGAAAGACAGGTAGAGGAGCACAGTGTGGTCTGACTGCAATTGGGATCCAGAAGTCATGAGGAAAAGACCTTTACCAAAGATTGTATCCTAGTGAGGAAGCCTCTCAAGGGAAATTCTAATTCATGCCTCTGCTTTGCCATGGGATGAAGAGGCCACAGCAGCATCCTGGGCTGCCTCAGATGGGGCCACCAGGGCTGGGATTTGATGATTAACCTGCTCCATCAAGACCTCTTTGCTGCTGAGAACAGGCTGGCAGAGACACGCAGCAAGAATGGAAAGGAGCAGCACAAATCAGGGGAGTTTATGAGGATAGCTTACATTAATTTTATCCTTTATGGGCAATAAACCTTTGCTGGTTCATTACTGGCCACTGTTAACTTTTAAACGAGTTTTTTAACATGTAGGGGAGGTGCTGCCCATCCCCACAAGCACTGCTCAGCTTCACTGCCTACTCTCACCATGGGGTAGAGGTGGTTTGGAGGGATGGCATGGGTTTGAGGTGGGGTTTGTGGCTTTGAGGTGTTTTTTAGGAGACAAAATGGATTTGAGATGGCTTCTGGGGGGACAATATGGGTTTATTGTTGGCACAGAGTAGGGAACACATGCAGTCATCTCCCCTGTGGGCATAGAAAGGCCATCATTGACCCAGAGCGTGGACTTCCTCCCCAAGACTGAGGTCCTTGATGGTCTTGTAGTGGCATAGGATTGCCTGCCCCCCCCCCCCCCCCCCCCCCCATCTGAGCTTGATTTGTTCATAGCTTCCTCCATGTCCCGGCTGAGTTAGACACTTAGTGTCATTGGTTAGCACCAGACAGTGCCCTAGTCCCAGTCACAGAAGATGATCCCGTAACAAAAACACAGATGCTGGGGCTTCCCATTTCTCTCCTCTGCCCTGTGTTGAGCTAGGAGATGAGTAGCACCAACCTTGATCAAAAATGCATCCCTAAAGGACCAGGGTTGAGGTGGTAACTGTCTGATGCAGACCATCTCACTGCCCTCAACGTGGCAAAGACAAACCTCACTTCATTTTCTGTTTGCATTGTTCAGCTCAAACACCCAGTAAAAGCAAGGGCCACGGGGTCAGGAAGGAATTGCAGAGCAAAATATCCAACTGCAAGCAAAATTGGTAACAAAAATGCAAGGCTGGAAAATACAGAAGTGAGGAGGACACAAAGAAGAGAGGAGGACACCCTGCACTGCACACCCCAGCACTGCCTGATCTCTGGTTTCATGAAGGCTAAACAGCAGCAACTTGGCTGCAGAAATCCCCTGGCTCTGGAACAGAGAAACATCCTTCTCAGAACTATCTGAAGTTTTAGTTCATGCAACAAAAGATCATTTTCACTGGAAATCAGTCCTGAAATAGATGACTCTTCAGAACTATTGGATGATGCATAGCTCAGCCCTCTGAACTAACCTCTGAAGTGCAGGGTGGGTGGTTGATGCCTTTCTGTCAGCGAGGTGGTTAACAGCACAAACAATTAAGAACTGTCTAATTTAGCACTGGAATTAACAGAGCTCTCAGAATTTATACCCACTAAGCAGCTATTCCTCTAGCACAGCTTTAGCATCTTCACAGGCTGAGCCTAAGCAAAGTTCCACCTCTGCCCAAACTACTCAAAGGAGACAAGGAACCGAACCCAGCCCAACAAACACTGCCCAACCCAGAAATACACCCAGAGAGCAGGTGTGGGATTAAGGAATACCACCATTGGGGGTTCAGTTTATTTCCTCCCCATTTTTGGCACAGATTTAATAGAGTGAAGTAATTCAGGGTAAACAAAGGAGGGCAGCCAGAACAGGGTCTCAGGGGTACCCCCTATGCCTCTAGTAAAACTTCTCTTTGCAAGGAAGTAAGAGGAAAAGGCATAATCAGTAAACCAAAAGCCAACAGACAGGGAGACAAACCAAATCAGCGGGAAGGGGACAAAAACTCACCTGCTGTCCTGGAGGTCCGTGTACCCCAGAAATTTCCTCTGCCTCTGTGGTTTGAAGGGGAGAGGAAAAAGGCGCGAACAGAGCTGTTCCCCACACCCTGCCCTGCAGGCGTGAGGCGGGGAGCAGGGGGACCCTTCGGGCACGAGGAGTGCCCCGTGCCGGGCCCGCGCTGCGCTCGGCTGAGGCTTGGCTGTGAGCTGTTGGCGCCTAGGCAGTGCCAACTCGGCTCTTTGTCCAGGAAAGGCATAAACATAGAGGGGTTCCCGCCTTGGGGTGCTCCTGCCGTGGAGTTCGTCCCCGCTTTGAATTGCGTTCCCGCCTTGGTGTGCCTGCTTGGAGTTCTTCTCCCCCACGCCTGGATAGTTCCTACACACGGAGCCTCTTCACACTCCGAAGACAAGCTCTGAAGGACTTCACCTTAAGCACCTTATTGTGCTGCTTATCGCTCTTTAATGACCCTGAAGGTCTCTGAAAAGACCGCGGGACAGCCCTTTGAATTGTCCTTCTTTTCAAGCCAGCTGTCGTGAGGAGCTTTGGGCTCAGCCTTATTTGATAGTGGGGAACACTATATTTAATAGCTAAGCCTTTTCCAACTCCTGACTTCAAATTAGTCAAGTTTACCTGCGGCATCCTATTGTGTAGATATTCTCAATCAACTAAGAACGAGCCTGCTAATTAAACCTAAATTATCTTCTGTAGATAGTTTTTGGGGGCGGGTTTTCGGGAAAATAAAATAACTCTATTTGTATAAATTCCTGACTCGGCCTAATTAATTCCTGCCTCCATAACACCTGCTAAGACAACAGATCTCTAACCCTCTTCAGAAGGTTCCAGGCTGAGAGCAGACAATCACAATGGCTCCAGGAAATAAGCTGCATTTTGGGTTTATCACCTGTGAGGATCCTCAGCTGAAACCTGTTTGGGGAGCTGAGGTTCTGGAAGAGAAGCTCCACCAAACTGGTAACTGGCAGCAGCTGAGTGCTTCCTCCAACGATCTTGCTGAGGAGTTAAGGCACAAATTCGTTTAGCAAACATTCCTTTCTTGGTGGCTTGGGTTAACTCTGCAATGTTCCTCAGCACACACAAGCCCCAGCAGCAGCCAGGGCACTTCCTTCATTTCCCTGGAATATTTCTCTGTGCAAGAGAAACAGTGAACTGCATTCCAGCAGAAAGCAGGTAAAAAGCTGGGGAGATGGAGTCAGCCCCTGCCACGTGGAGCTGCACTTGGGGGCAGTTTGGCCTGGACCTGGCTTGCTTTCCCTCACGTTGAGGTGGAACCTGCTGTGTTTCACTTTGTGTCTGTTGCCCCTCGTCTTACAGAGTGGCCAGGGGTTGGAACAGGCTGCCCTGGGAGGTGGTGCAGTCATGGAGTCTCAAAGTGCCATCACTATGGGACATGGTTTAATGGCTGTGCCGGTGGTTGGACCGGGTGATCTTAGAGGTATTTTCCAGCCTTAATGACTCTATGATCCATCACCTATCCCCAAACCAGACTCTCCATAATCGATGGAGGAATGACCCCAAAAAAGGGGAGGGGCTCCTCCATTTTCTCATCACTTTGCCATGCCCCAACACAATTCCCAGGCCAGTCCCGTTCCATCTGCGTCTCTCATGGGAAGGACATGCTGGTGGTCAAAGAGGCCTGTACCACAATCAGAATTTCCAGGGCTGCATCTTGCACCCTGGAGGGTCCAACCCAGTCCTGCTCCAGCTCTTCACCAAGAGCGCACTGAACCCTCACTTGCTCATTGCACATCACCCCCAGCATGACAGGAGAAGCAAAGGGGCTTTCCTGCAGCTGGATTTGATGCTTGGTGCTTCCCCTCCCAGTTCTCATCGTTCCATCCTTCTGGGAGACGACAGGGTCCCAGGGCTCGCCCATGGGTGCCGGGTGGGTGCCTACACATTTCCATGGCTAATATCAGAGCTCCATCTAGTGCTATGCAACCCCCACCCCCTCCCCGCCACCAGCATCGGAGAAAAGGGGAAGGGGGGAGGGGAACGGGGGGGGGGGGAAGGGAAGAAAAAAAATTAAAACATATTAAAGGTGTTAATAAGAGACTTATTTAAACGGAGTCTCACATATTGAACATTAATCACCTCGCAGTAAAAGTGTAATTAAGGAGTCACTCTGCCTTCTGGGGAAGGCTCGCTTGGAAGCCGGGAGAAAATGGGCTCTTTATTAACACAAATTATTTTATTTGGCTAAAGGTAATAATTCTAAGTGAGGTCAACGGGCTCTGTGCACACGCGAGCGGCGCCGGGGCCCGGGCAGCGTTTCCATGGTGACCGAGCCGGGTTCATCCTCCACGGTAACGGCTTGGCTCTGCCGCCAGCGCCAGGCTGCAGCAGCCTTCTGCTCAGGCAGCTTCAGACTGCAGGCTGGATGGGACCCTCAAAGGACATCTTGTCCAACCCCTCTGCAGGCAGCCGGGACACCTCCAGCTAGAGCAGGCTGCACAGGGACACAGCAAGGCCGATCTTGAATGTCTCCAGGGATGGGATCTCAACCACATCCCTGGGCAACCTGTTCCAGTGTCACCACCCTCACTGTGCAGAAGTTCCTCCTGATGTCCAACCTCACTCTGCCCTGCCCTGCCCTGGTTTCAAACCATTCTCTCTTGTCTTATCCTCACAGGCCCTTCTGAACAGTCTGTGCCCAGCCTTCCTGCAGGTCCCCATCAGATACTGGAATGCAGCTCTAAGGTCTCCCTGAAGCCTTCTCTTCTCTAGGCTGAACAGCCCCAACTCTTTCAGCCTACCTTTGTAGAAGTGCCCCATCCCTTTGCTTGTCTTTGTGGCCTCTTACGGACCAGCTCCAGCAGGTCCATGCCCTTATTGTGTTGCAGACCTCAGAGCTGGACACAGTACTCCAGGGGAGGTCTCACCAGAGCAGAGGGACAGAACCACTTCTCTCCATCCACTGGCCATGCTGCTTTTGATGCAGCCCAGGATGCCACCAGCCTTCTGGACATCTGTCATAGAACCAGAGAAGCATACAATTGTTCCAGTTGGAAAAGACCTCTGAGATCACTGAGGCCAACCACCAACTCACCAGCATCATGGATGGCCATTAAACCATACCCCCAAGTGCCATGTCTGTATGTTTTTTGAATACCTCCAGGGATGGTGACTCCTGCATGTCAGTGGCATCTCTGCACTGCACCCCACTGAGGACAACACAGGAGAAACCTCCCTGGCCAGTTTTGCACAAGTGCTGTGTTTAAAGGGTGGGTGGCACTGATCTTAGCATCACCACCACTTGCTTGGGGCTGGAGTCTCATGGTGTGGCACCTAACAAATGTTCTTCACATGGGACAAGCAGGACCAGCACATTTAGATTGGACATTAGGAAGAAGTTCTTTACTATGAGGGTGGTGGAACACTGGCATGAGTTACTCAAGAATGTGGTGAAGTCCCCATCCTTGGAGACTTTCAAGGTCAGGCTTGATGAATCTATGAGCAACCTGATCTAGTTGGGGTTATCCCTGCTGACTGCAGGGGAGTTGGATTAGATGACCTTTAGAGGTCCCTTCCAACCCAGTGCATTGTAGGATTCTATGATATTGCTTTCTATATTTTCCAGCACATCATTGTAGGATGGTTGTAGGACCACATCCATCCCAGCCACAGCCATGAGAATTGTTCTGCCTCACCCTCCTACCAGGAAGCTGGAATAAACCAACAAACTGCAAACCCAGAAGGAAAACTCTTTCAGGGCTGTGCCCTCAGGTGTTTTCCAGACAGAAGCACACTTCCCCCCCCCCCCAAATTTAGCTGAGCATTTGGTGTTCTAGCAGGCACCAGTTCCCAGCAAATCATTTACCCATGAGCATTTCCAGGCTTTTCCATCATGGAGTGTCCATCAGAAGCAGGGAGTAGCATATTTGAAAATACACCTAATTTCCTAAAATCAACTCTAATAAACATCTTGGTGAAGGGTTGGGCTGCAAACCCTCATTTTCCAAGCACACTCCCATTCCTATGCTTGGAGAGTTCCTGAGGTATCCTGCCTCCTGCAGCTCATTGTCTGAACAGGGAGTGATTTATTTATCTGTCTCCCACCTCATGCCAGCCTTTTCTGCCCAGTTCAACACGAGTGCAGCATTCACTTTTCACTGCTGTTTCACCTTTCGGTGCGAACGAGAAGGGTTGTAAAGCTGGAGACACGGGAGACAGGACAAGGCATGTGTCAGCAGAGCTGCACCAGCACCCACAGGCCTGCCTCCTGCCTTGCTGCACTGACTCTTGGCTGACTGATGGACCACATCCAGCCCAATGGCCACTCTGGCATCACCAAAACGTGACCAAAGTGTGATCGTGGCCATCTCTAAAATGTGACTGAAATGTGACTGTAGCCATCATCTGAATGTAACCAAAATGGGATCACTGCCATCCCCACAATGGGACCATGGCCACCACCAAACTGTGACCTCAGCCATCACCCAGCAGCAGGAGGAGTGCCCTGACCACCACCCCCATCCTAATAAACCACCCAGCCTTAACCTGGCCACCCCTCTCCACAAGGTGGGTGCAGACCCAAGGAGTCTCCAGCAGCCTCTTCACGACTTACGGCCAGGCCCCGGAACTTATTAACACCTCGTGGAGATTAATCAAGCAGAGAAGGCTAAGGCAGGGCTCTAATTAGTTGCTGGTGATAACTATATTTGTCATCTTCTCCCAATTAGTCTCCTGTACATTTTGGAGTTAATTGCACCTTGTTCTTCACTTCCATGCCATCACGTGCACGCGTTCTGCCCAGCCGTTAGCAAAACTGAGACCAAGTTGACATTAAACAAAGACAATCTTTCCATTTCCAGCATTAACACAACTGAACTGGTGCTGGCCTAAAGACATTTCCTCACACCGCCCATGTGGCTGCTCTCCTGGGATGTGGGCCCTCATCCCCCTGGCACTGGTGACGCTGGGGCCACGCATGGGTGACACTAGAGGTTGTGGTCAGGGTATACTCTGACAAGATGCTCCCTCCCTGGAGCTGTTCAAGGCCAGGTTGGCTGATGAGAGGTGTCCCATTGGTGATGGGACTCTTTCACCTCCCTCAATCCTGCTGCCAAACCTGCCCTGGGGTGGCAGGGACAGGCAGCCCTGCTCACCCCTCCTGTCCCACATCACCCTTAGGACACATCCCGCCTGCTGCTCTCCAGGGGCTGCGCCCCGTTCCTGTGGATCCAGATCGGAATATGGTCAATATATTGATGTGCAAGAGAAAGCTCTGTCCAAAGCTGCTGCCCAGTGACCTGCGGCTGCCTCCCCCTGCCTTTAACCCTTCAGCTGCTGCACAGAGCTCATCAGTAGGGCTTGGAGCCTCCAGCCTCCCCGTCACCCGGCCAAGTTGTCACTGATGTGGCTGCTGACATCCAGCCACGTCTCCCACCTGCCTCCTGTGCCTGGCTGCTCAGTCGATCACCACCTTGGTGTATCAGCCTGGGCACGTCACAACAGCTTGGAAAGAGCCAGATGTGGAGGCAGCTGGTTATCAGCCCCTGCCACCATCACTACAGAATTCAAAGCCCCTCATGAGTGTGGAGTCTCTCTCCTGCCAGAACTATCCTTCCCCAGCCACAACCTCAGCCAGATCCCCCAGCCCAGTTAAGCCACCTCTGTGATGGCCCAGTGCACCAGAAGTCCAAGTGGCACTCTGGAACAAAGACATGATGGGACAGTCTGCCCCACACTGCCACCATGATGGCCCCCACATCTTCTGGGCTCCCCCAGAAGATGATATTGGTGCACCAGGACACAGCTACATGTTGGGCACAGGAACACCAGAGCTGCTCACACTTATTGGTGGCAGAGGCTGGAACCAGCACCAGCCCCATCACCACCCAGCTCAGGCCCCCCCATCCCTACCAGGGCAGCTAGATTTGGCCCGTGGGGCACCTACTGCCAATTCCTGAGCATCCAGCAAGCTGGTGGCCAACAGCTCCACACATGGCGATGCTGGTGCTGAAAAGCAAGGTCAGGCTCATAAAGACGAGGGGACAGGGAAAAGCAGCGAAGGAACTGAAGGGTCCTACCTGTCCCTGAGGAAGAGGCTGAGCACACAGATCATCCCTGCTGCCCAGTAAAAGCTAAAATCCCACTCCAGGCTGTGCCTTCCCTAACTGCTCCAGGGCTCAGCGTTCCAGTGCCGGTGCCGCAGCCACTCGCTTCCCCAGGAGGAGGCTGCTGCTGCGGAGAGAGCGGGCGCAGGATGGAGAGGAGGGAGGAAAAGCGGGGAAAAAATGAAACCAAGGAGTAGACAAAAAGTGTGTGAGAAGCAAATTTGGAAAGCAATCAATGGCATGTAATTGGATTTGATTTTTCTTCACGTTTTGTTTGGCTGGGGGTTATGGAGAGCCGCTGAGTGGAGCCGGGAGATGATGGCACAGAGAACAGGTGCCGGTCACGAGCTGTGGCCACCAAAGCATGACAGCTCCATCACTGCTGCCAGGAGCCACAGCAAAATAAACATATAAATAAAGAACAGAGAAGCCATGCAGGGAGGAGATGGGCATTTCCTTAGTTACTGCTTTAGCTGCTGCTCCCCTCCAGCCTGGGCACACAAACTGCCCTGTCAGCAGGAATGGGGCTGTACCCAACACCTGCCTGCAGCCCTGGCTCTTCTCAGGCCCCTGGCTAAAGGCCTCCCAGGCCCTAATGAGTCCTGCCCAGTGTGGAGAGGCTCACGCAATGATAGCAATGTCTGTAAAACCATGTGAAGGAATCTCCATGTCCCCACTGTCAGGGATCCTCCTACACCCCCAAGCCTTCACCATCCTGGTCCAGATCCCAGTGCAAACCAAACAGAGGTGGATGGTCACCAGAAAGGGAGAAGAGATCATCTAGAATCAGAGACTCATTATGGTTGGAAAAGCCTCTAAGATCAAGTCCAACCAACAACCCAACAACACCATGGCCATTAAACCATGTCCCACAGGGTCATGGCCACTTGGCCATCTGGTGGTGACTCCATCCCCTCCCTAGGCAGCCTGTGCCAATACATGAGAACCCTTTGTGTGAAGAAATTTTTCCTAATCTCCAACCCAAACCTTCCCTGGAACAATTTCAGGCCATTTTTTCTCTTTACATCACCTGAGAGTAGGGAGAAGAGCCCAACCCCACCTCACTGCAACCTCCTTTCAGGCAGTTGTAGAGAGCAATCAGGTCTCTCCTCAGCCTCCTCTTCTCCACACTAGACCTCCCCAGCTCCCTCAGCTGCTCCTCACCAGCCCTGTTCTCCAAACCTTTCCTCAGGCTTGTTGCCCTTCTCTGGAAGAGAAGCCCCTTGATGTCTTGCTTGGAGTGATGGACCCAGAACTGAACCCAGCGTTCAAGGTGCAATTCAGAGAATGGCACTAGGCTGGAAGGGATCCTTTTGGAGGTCATCAAGTCCAACTCCCCACCCCCTTGAAGTCAGCAGGGACATCCCCAACTAGATCAGGGTTGATCAGAGCCCCATCAAGCACTTGTCTGCGCACACACAGACACAAGCACCATGTCGGGTGCTGCGTTGCCAACCATTGCTCCTCACCCTTTGAAGCTGGGAGGTCTTTTGTTTTTTACCCTTTAACCTTGAAAATGAACCTAAAAGGCAGGGCACCGTGCACATGACTTGCTCAAATAAATTGCATCCTTAATTAGGAACACCCTGGGCTCCTGTGTGCTTCAGGCCACGCCGCCCCGGCGGACACCCCCATCCTGCTGATGAGTGGTTATTGAACGGCGGACGACAATCAACACTAATTAAATACTCAGCTGTGGAGAGCAGACACTGTTTATCACAAAAAGTGCAAGAGGAGGGGTTGGGCATCTCCTGTTTGCTATAATTAGTTCGCAATATTCCCCAGGCGGCTGCAGAAATCGAACTCGGCTTCGCTCGCATCTGTTTGGCACAGGCAGACAAAGGCTACCGTGGTCGAGGGAGGGGATTCTCCCCCTCTACTCTGCTCCTGTGAGACCCTACCTGGAGTAACGTGTCCAGCTCTGAAGTCCCCAGCACAAGAAGGACATTGATCTGTTGGAGACGGTCCCAAAGAGGCCATGAAGATGATCAGAACCTCCTCTATGAAAAGAGGCTAAGACTGCTGGGGCTGTTTAGCTTGGAGAAGATAAGACTGGAGGAAGTTCTTCACCATGAGAGTGGTGAGAGCCTGGAATGTGTTGCCCAGGTTGGTGGTTGAGGCCCCATACCTGGAGCTGTTTAAGGCCAGGCTGGATGAGACTGTGGGCAGCCTGATCTAGGGTAGGGTGTCCCTGCCCATGGCAGGGGGGTTGGAACTAGATGAACCCTGTGGTCTCTTCCAACCCCGACTGATTCTATGATTCTAAGACTGCAGGGAGACCTCAGAGCAGCCTTCCACCACATGAAGGGGCTACAGCAGACCTGAGGAGGGACATCTGACAAAGACTTGGGAGTGATAGGACAAGGGGCAGTGATTTGGAACTGGAGCAGGGTAGGTTTAGGCTAGGCATCAGGAGGGAGTTCTGCACAGTGAGGATGGGGAGACTCTGGAGTTTGCCCAGGCATGTGGCTGAGGCCTCATCCTTGGCGACACTCAAGGTCAGGCTTGATGGGGCTCTGTGCAGCCCAATCTAGTTGTGGATTCCTTGCTCAATGCAGGGGTGTTGGACTGGATAACCTGCAAAGGTCCTTTCCAAACCAGTGCATTTCATGATTCTATGGTCAGATACTTATCCAGGAGCTGCTGAACAGCCCCCATCCTGCAGCCCCACACTAATGTCAGCTACCTTCCTACACACCTCTGGTAGGACAGATGAGCTCCTGGTGAAGCTGGGTTTTCTAAAACACCAACCCCAAGCACTGCTCTGAAGTTACTATGCTGGTAGGGAGGGTGTGCTGCACCAGTAGTGCTGTGACAGCTCTCTGTAGGAGCTGCTGGAGCTATACAGCGCCTTTACTGTCACTTGTAGGTACAGCATGCACGTAGGTGGACACAGGTGTCTTTCTGAAGGCACTACATCAACAATTCATCTTGCCAAACTTTCTCTGTGCAGGTGACTGAGCCTTGGAGCAGGCTGCCCAGAGAGGTGGTGGGATTTCCATCTCTGGAGTCATTCCAAACCCACCTGGATACCATCCTGTGCAACCTGCTCTAGATGAATGAGCTCTGGCAGGGAGAGTTGGACTCCATGATCTCCAGAGGTCCCTTCCAACCTACACCATTCCACGAATCACTGATCACAATATTCACATTTTCCTTGCAGCACTGTCCCCAGCCTGACCCCACAGCAAGGTGGGGCAGCCACATCCCCAGCACCATGAGGATGCTCAGGAGGACGCTTGGGTGATGCTCAGCGGTTGGTCTAGCAGGAACACGAGCCCTGGGGACACCCTTACTGTGGCCCACTCCAACTCCTTGCCAGCAGCCGTTGTTTCCCAGCCCTGGCCCCACTTGATCCGTCAATACTGGGAGCAGTGGCTGCGAAGGGCAATCGATAGGCAACCTCCACCCCTCTGGGTGCTGCACTTTTTGAGTCAGGCTGCTGGGGAGGGACAAGGAACCACAGAGAATATGTTCCTTCTCTGCAAAGCCACCCCCAAACGTGTAGTGACAAGCAGCGAGACAACAGGAGCTTCCAGTGTCCTGCAGAAACAGCAAGTGCCAGGAGCTGGGGAGGAGCAGAGCCCAGGTGTCAGCATGCCCTGCAGCATGGCTGTGACAGAACCACAGACTGGTTTGGGCTGGAAGGAACTTCAAAGATCATCTATCCCACCCCCGCTCCTGCAGTGAGAAAGGGCATTTTCAACTAGACCAGATTGTTCAGAGCCTCAAACTACCTTGTCTTGAGCACTGCCAGGAATGAGGCACCCACAACCTCCCTGGGCAACCTGTTCCAGTGTCTCACCACCCTCACTGTCAACAATTTCTTCCTCATCTCCACTCTAAATCTCCCCTCAGTTTGAAACCCTTATCCCCTGTCCTAGCACTGCACTTTCTGAGGAAGAGTCCCTCCACAGCTTTGCTGTAGCCTTCTTAAAATGCTAGAAGACCATCTTGGGTTCCATCCACTGCACCTGACACTACTAACAATGTACAAGCTTTAGTAGTAAAATACACAAGGAAAAAGAAGCAAAAGATTCAAGCTCAGCCTGGCTCAGTAGCACTGATGGGCTCCCAGCCCTGCACACATCAGGTGACAAGGGCTTTGCTCCCTCTTGCTCTGGTCACCAAGAGGGAAGGTTGGCTGGGGATCAGCACAGCTGATCTTGGCAAGTTTGGAAGTTACAATAAATAGTAAATGATGCTTTCATAGCATCATAGAACCATTCTGGTTGGAAAACACCTTCAAGATCACTGAGTCCAACCATTGACCTAACACTCCCATGGGCATTTAACCACGTCCTGAAGTGCCATGTCTATGCATTTCTTGAACACCTCCAGCCACAGTGACTCCACCACCTCCCTGGGCAGCCTGTTCCAATGCCTGACTACTCTTGAAGCAAAGAATTTTTTCCTAATCTCTAGTCTAGCCCTGCCCTGATGCTACTTGAGGCCATTAAAGTCCTGCACCCAGTGAGAAGCTGCACCAGTCTATGCCAAACCAATCCAGGGAGAACTTTGTATGAAAATGGCACTTTCCATCCAAGAGAGGTCAAATCACTTGTATCAAGACCAGGAATTAACCCAGACTGGCTCCCTATTGAGACAGAGAAGGACTGAGATCTTCCAGTCATGGCCAAAACATCACTGTGACACTGGTGTCACAAGCCAGGCTGAGCTGGGATGGTGACAGAGCAGAAGCTGCTGCTGTTGCTGTGGATGTTGGTGGTGCCACTGTTATGGGTTTATATAACCAGACTCAGAACTCATCTCTCTGCCCTGCTCACTGTGATCTACTCTAAATATCTCCAATACTTCTGGTAGTAAACAACCTCCAAGACTCATTTCTTTGAGCAGCAGCAGATGGTCAAGAGCAGTTCCTGAAATTGAATATTCTAATGGATTTAAGATCGAAAACATTAACATAATAATCTGGTTTGGATTCTGGGAGGGAAGAAACCTACACAGAAACTGCTTCTTTTCAGCTATCTGAATTAAAGCGTGAATCTTCAGGTCCTTTAATTAGAAACAAACTCTTTGCTGTTTCAGATCCATGAAAGGAATTGAAAAATGAACTCCCCAGTGAGGCTGAAGGCCACAGGGCCGAGTGAACTCAGCAGCAAGTTCACTGCTCGCGACCCAGCAATGGCTGGACTGGGATGCTTGGGGGCTGTGGGGCCACGCTCAGCTGGGGTCATGCCTGCTCTGTCGGCTTGAGATCTGGCTGATCCCACCAAGTCCCCATCAAACAGCAGAGCCAACACGATCTCGTATCTCCAGCTTGGGCTGGAAGTCTGCAGAGCTGCTCAAGGCAGGCAAGTGCTGTCAGATTGGGAGAGTCTTGTGGCCTTGGAGCTCTCTGCTGTGAGACGTACCCAGGTCTGCATCAGAATCACAGAACTTCTTAGATTGGGAATGTGATGGTTTGGGTGTTCCCCACGCCCCCACACTTTGGAAATCACCCAGACTAGACTCAGCCAGCTCTGGAAATAAGAATGGAGCTTATATTTACAGCTGGCACAACATACAGGCAGGTATTTACAGTATATACAGTGATATACAGAAATATAAATGATAAAAGGTGATACAGAAACACAACTCCCCTCCCAGAAACCTGAGTCCCCAGGAGGGGCTCTCAACCGCCCCTTCACCTTCCCCCGACCCCTCTCAACCTTACCCCAGTCCCAAGGAAGAGTGGAGGTTTGGCCAGGGGGTTAGGAAGCAAAGTGGATTAGCCAAAGAAAAATAGAGGGTGCAGTTAGAGAGTAAGTTGCAGCTCAGAGCTCACCAGCAGCAGAAAAAGAAGTGCTTTATCTATGGCTTGATTCCTTTTTTACACATCTCAGCAAGCCTATGAGCGAAGTAGACATCACCATTGTTTTCCTTCCACAGCCTGTAATCTAGTTCTTCTCACCAAAACATTCTAGCTAGGCTCAAGCTAGCACAGGAAAGACCTTCAGGATCATCGAGTCCAACCATTAGTTTCACACCGACAAGTCCTTGACCAAACCAAATCCCTCAGCACAACATCTAACCACTGTGAATCACTACGGTTGGAAAAGACCACCAGGATCAGCCAGTCCAATCAGTTGGAGTTGCGTTGGTTCCATCAGAGAGGCTCTGGCAGAGTCGCCTCTATCCTCTCATGGAAAATTTCCCTTCCCACCTTCACGCTGGGAGGTGCAGAGGGACCTTCCCTCTTAGAAAAGCAAATATTTAGCCTAGATAAAAACCCCCACGAGCATTTCCCCCAGGTAATGCTGGTAACTAAAATAATCACATCCACTTTGCTGCTTTAATTTTGTATTTCCATTTCTACCTTATCTTTTTTCTGCAAGCATCATTAAACCCAACCATAACAAAAATACATGAAGTGTTATTCTTCTGAGAGCAGCCATAAACCACCTCAAAGCTTTGCAAGTTTATTCTTATCTCGTACATCTTTCCTCTGGTTCTTTTTTTTTCCCCCTCTCCTTTCCTTCCCCCCCACCCTCTTCGTGCATTTCACAAAGGTATTTTTCCCTAATGTTAAGAAGAGAGGCGCTGAAAATGAGATGCTGCCTCTGAAAAAAACACCCCTCTGGGGGATTAAAGGAGTAAAATATAGCCAGAAAATAAACTGGAACCTCATTACAATAATTTTGCAAGGAGAAATCCTTGCTTTACAATAGGTTTTCAATATCACTTAGAAAATTCTTCCAGTCATATATATATGTTCTTAATTCAGGACCTGCCATTAAAAAAGACATTAGGGAGGGAAGCGAAAGGCCATTTAGTACCCTTGTTTAGATGAAAATGCATATCAGGCTCAGAAGCAATCTCCAGCAAGAGGCTGTGATGGAGTTTGACTAAGCCCCACGCTGCTGAAAGGTGCTAATGAGGGTTGGCAGAGCCAGGAGGGCACCTCTATGCCCTCGCCGCCTCATTTAGTCTAAGGTATAGAAAACCACTGCTCATGAGCACGGCCACTGCTGCTGCCCACCTTCAGAGCCAGCTTCGGAGATCAGCTCAACACCCCAACAACTGTTTCACTTGAAGAAGGACAAAAACCTCCACCAGAGGAACCCAAAGCAGAGGCTCCACACACTGAGCCCACGCTTGCCCGTGGGGATGAAGACCTCAAAACCAGAGTTGTGGATCAGTCATCATCATCATGGCTTCATCACTGTTTTTGACAACCTCCTTAAAACCAGAATCACAGAACCATTCTGGTTGGAAAAGCCTTTCAGGATCACCAAGTCCAACTATTATCCCTACTCGACAAAACTCACCCTTAAACCGTATCCATAAACACCACATCCAAAGGACTTCTAAACACATCCGGGGTTGGTGACTCAACCGCACCCTTGGGCAGCTCATTCCAATGCCTGACCACTCTTGCTGGGAAAAAGTGTTTCATAATGTCCACTCTAAACCTACCCAGTTGCAGCTTGACAGGTTCAAAACCAGATGAGCTGAGGATGTACCTCCAGGGTACCCACACACCTTTGTCTCCAGAGTTCAACCCCCACCCTTAAGTGCAATTACTACTCTCAGATTCACTGCGAACACCGAAACTCCTCCGGCTACCTACAAACCTTCATCATCTTTTGCTGGAGGTGTTCAAGGCCAGGCTGGACAATGCCTTGGGCAACTTGGTCTAGTGTGAGGTGTTCCTGACCAAGGCAGGTTGGTTAGAATGGGATGATCTTTAAGATCCCTTCCAATTGAAACCATTCTGTGATTCTATGATCTTGAGCCAGCCTTTGAAATATCTTTAACAATCCTGAGAGTGAAGCCCAAGGGAGGTTAAAGCAGCTTCCCTTGAAGGAAAATAAGCTCCCAGAGCCCCCTGCCCAGCCATTAGGGTGATACTGGTGTTAAATCCAAGCCGTGCAGGCATTACACACAACACAGTCAGTGCAGAAACACCTCTGGGGTGACCAAACCTGATTGCAGATGATATTTGGGTAGCAAGTTTTGTAGAGAATAAATATCACACTCCAATTTCATGGTAGCTTAGGAGGGTTTCCTGGCAAATGCCATGGCTGTTACATGCTTCTCCCAATTACGCAGCAATTACACGTAACCTCGATCCGGAGCACACGCAGCAGGCATGCTGTAGGCCCCTATATTTAGAAGGACAAAAGCACTTCATAGAAAACACTCCATTTTTCCCTAGATTATAAACAATTTTTCTGTGTGACATTAGGAAAACTCCACCCTGGCATTATGATTAACTCCAGTACCTGAAGAGTGCTACAAGAAAGCTAGGGAGGACCTTTTTGCAAGGGCTTGTAGTGATAGGATTCACAGAATGCACTGGGTTGGAAGGGACCCTGAAAGGGTCTTACAGTCAGNTGGGTGATCTTGGAGGTCTCTTCCACCCTGGTTGATTCTATGATTCTATGATCTCCAGCTAGATCAGGCTGCCCAGAGCCACAGCAAGTCTGGTCTTGAATGTCTCCAGAGACAGGGCCTCAACCACAGCCCTGGGCAACCTGCTTCAGTGTCTCACCACTCTCAAACCATCTCCCTTTGTCCTATCCCCACAGGCTCACCCCAAAACCATTGGAGGGCCTGAGCAGTTCTACAAAGGCAGGCTGAGAAAGTTGGGTCTGTTCAGCCTGGAGAAGGCCTCGAGGAGAGGCCTTAGAGCTGCATTTCAATGTCTGAAGGGGGCCTACAGGAAGGCTGGGGAGGCACTGTTCAGAGCACAGGCTGGGAGGGAGCCTCAAAGGGCATCTTGTCCAACCCCTCTGCAGGCAGCAGGGACACTTCCAGCTAGAGCAAGCTGCACAGGGACACAGCAAGGCTGATCTCAAATGTCTCCAGGGATGGGATCTCAACCACATCCCTGGGCAGCCTGTTCCAGTGTCACCACCCTCACTGTGCAGAACTTCCTCCTGATGTCCAACCTCACTGTGCCCTGCCCCAGTTCCAAACCATTCTCCCTTGTCTTATCCCCACAGGCCCTTCTGAACAGTCTCTCCTCAGCCTTCCTGTAGGTCCCCTTCACTGGTTTGTATCTCAACCTCTCCTGCAATTAAATCCCATTCAGCAGCACTGATCTGATTTGAACTTGCTCTTCCTGCTGCTTTGGACTTTAACAGCACTTTTAAATAAACAAACCCAAAGTGGCTGTGAGTGAAGGATGGGACCTGAGGAGCTCTGCTGGGAAATCCCTCCCATGCCTGCTGCTAGCAGCTTCTGGGCTGAAATGGGGAGGCAGGGGGGGGAAGGGAAAAGAAGAGAATGTGGCAGGTTTGAGCATGCTGTAGCATATTTGTAAACATCGTTAATCAGGGATTAGCAGATGGTGATGTTAATTGCACCTGTGGAAGCAACAAGACCTCAAGGTTGATTACATTTAGAAACCCAGGTGGGGGCTGCAGAGAGCGGAGGATTCGTCACCACCAGTGAGGAAGGAGCCCTTTGGGCAGCGTTTCCAGCACCGGCAGCTCCTGTCCCAGCCCAGTAGCACACACCTTAGAACCAGGGAACCACATAGAATCACAGAAGGGCTCCCAAGGCTCAGCTGCTCCAACCTTTCTAGGTGACAGTGGAGTGAGCTGGCCAGCACCCTGTCAAGCTGAGACATCAAACTCCCCCGTGCAGGGGAATCCACTGCTGCCCTTGGGAGATGATTCCAATCTCTAACAAGTTGTTTTGGTGGGAAGAAACCTGTAAGATCACCAATTCCAACCGTTAACCCAGCACTACCAGGTCCCCACTAAACCATGTCCATCAGCACCACCTCTACACAGCGCAGAAACCCCTCCCAGGCACGGTGACTCCACCACTGCCCTCCTGTTCCAGGCCTTAACAACCCTTTGAGGGAAGAAGTTGTTTCTCATGTCTCACCTAAAACCTCCCCTGCTGCAACTTGAGGCCCTTTCCTCCTGTCCTATCACTTGTCACTTAGGAGATGAGACCAACCCCACCTGGCTCCAGCCTCCTCTCAAGGAGCTGTAGAGAGCAATGAGGTCTCCCCTCAGCCTGCTTTCCTCCAGGCTCAACAACCCCAGGTCCCCCAGCAGTTTTCTTGGCACAACCCCAAAATTTGGGGCACAAGCTGAGCCTCTTCCCCCAGCCAGTTCTCCCTGTCGCTGATGTGGGGGGTGGAGTGGAAAGACTTGAGGTCACCCTTTTCTGAGCATGAAAAGGCTGAGGCATGGAGCATGTCCTCTGAACCAAGGACAAACATTTTGTCACTGTGCTTAGAGATACTCTGATTATTGAGAAATCATCTTGGCAGGGCAATTACTAAATTTTTTACATCAATTTGGTAAATAAGCCTCTGAAAAGAATCCATGAGGAGCAGCAGGGAGGGGAGAATTGACTTTCAAATTACACAGCCACACTTTATTCATATCTAAATATCAAAGGGGCTGTATGTACAAACAAGAAGTAATCAGGAAGCATGTTTTGATCCTGCTGATGTACACAAAAAAAGGGACAATTAATGTCCTCCTTTATGATAGAAAGCTGGGAGTTCTTCACAGTTACATTACAGGGACGATTACAGTCGAGCTTAAGGCTAAAAATGATGAAAGACTATAAAAACTGCATTTTAACATTTAAAAATATCCAGGAAATTAACTGGAGAAGCAGGCAATGATCCAATTAATGGATTGCATTTATTAGATCGGGGGCAAATGGCACAGCACAAAGCTCCATCTCCAGAGGTGTGAGCCTGCAGAGGTTCCCCACGCAGGTCTCAGCCCGGAGCTGGATGGAGACGGGACTGAAGGAAAAGCTATCAGCCACGGCAGATACATCAGAAACCAGCCAGGTGATGGCTGAGGAGCAGCCCAGTGCAACAAAGCAGGGCCTAAACTTAAGCACTGAGGGCTAGGGGCTAAATGCAAACAGCAGAGCTGTCTGGAGTGGGATTTACTTTGCTCACAAAGGCCTCTAGTGCAGCTCTCAGGCAAAAACATCTGAGCCGCAGCCCTGGCTCTGTGCTCAGACTGCTGTTTCTTAAAGTCCAGGCCTCATGCAACTCCCAGGAGACCCTGTCTGTGCCAAATCCAGGTGCTCTGCACCTGTACAGGGAAACTCACAAGAGGAGCTGTGGCTGCTGGGCTGATGGACAAGGTCTGAAGGGACTTTCATAGAATCAAAGAACGGTTTGGGTTGGAAGGGACTTTAAAGTTCATCCACTTCCAACTCCCCTGCCATGGGCAGGGACACATCCATCAGCCCAGCTTGCTCAAGGCCTCATCCAGCCTGGCCTTGAACACCTCCAGAGAGGAGGCATCCACACCTTCCCTGGGCAACCTGTGCCAGTGTCTCCCCACTCTCACTCTAAAGAATTTCACCCTAATCTCCAGTCTGTCTTCATCAAGCTTCAATCCATTCTCTCTCATCCTATCACTAGCACTTGTAAAAATTCCCTCCCCATCTTTCTTGTACTCACCCCAGAGCTGCTGCAGGCACTGAGGTTCCCAATCTTTCTGGGAGCTTTCCAGACGTGAAGTAACTGCTTCATCATTACTCATGTGCCTCCTCGGAAGAGAGGCTTAGCCAGCACAGCTGAGCAGTCTGACAGCAGCCAGCCTCAGTCTGACAGCAGCCAGTCTTCCCAAACACACTAACTCAGCCAGGTGTTGGTGTCTAGGAAACTTCTGCTCCCATAAATTAAAACGAATAGAAGGAAAAGGCACAGCTCACGTGAAATTAGAAACATTTAAACTTACCTGTGGGTCAAGAACACAGAGACAGCTTTATCCTCATCCCTCTGGAAAGGATCTAGTCAGCTCCAGCGCTGAATCTCCTCCACAACTCGAGCAAATGTGAGCCACGGGCCCCCTCTGCTGGGGCCCCCACGGCCGTGGGAACAGCACTCCCGGCCTGAAGCCTCTTTATTTCAGCATTAAAACCAAACAAACTGAACTTATTTAGCCCACAAAACGTCCCCAGCAATGCTCCAGCTCGCTGCTGATCAGTGACCAACTCACCTCGTGACTCAAGCAACAAAGCTTCAGAAGGATTTGGGATTTGTCCTTTTCCACTTGAAAGGGTGAAGGGAGACACCAGGCACCCTCCCAGCACAGAGCTCCCTGTCCACATCCTGGGTTCCTGGGGTGTTCCAAGCCCCACAGGCACAGCACCGTCCCAGTGATGCATCTGAAAGATCTCCACATTCAGACTGGTTTACAGACTTCATTTAGCTCAAAGGGAAGTCCTAATTAGTCACTCTCTCTGAGAGATTTACTTGTTCACTTGGACGGGGGGAAAGGAGACCTAAGCTGGATTGTTTGAAATTATCCCTAAAGGGCACTGTAAATTAAGTGTTAATGAGGAATCCTATGCACAGGGCCAGAGTAGCTAAATAAAATAATTAAGGTGCTAAGTGATAACATTCATTTGGTTCTAAATAATTTAGCCAGCCTGCTTTTCAAGCAGAACATCTGCAAACCAAGCCTCCCTCACCCAACCTCTCCATGCCATCAGAGGGGACAGTGGTGCGGGGGTAGCTCAGCATCCGCTAGGATCAGCCTGGAAGAAGAAAACAAACTCCCGACTCCCCAGCTGCAGGAAGTGCTCTCTTCCACTAGTCCCACTCTGGATCGATGTGTGACACAAAAACGAATGAGTGGAGCCTACAACCAATCTTTACCGAGGTTTTATTTCAGTGGGAGCTATTTTTCCTCACCACAGCACATTGCCAACAGCTCCTACTCACCCCTCAGCAGGGCTGCAGAGAGCCAGTTTTCTACCAAATACAACACAGTGTGTTTTCAGCCAGTCAAGCAGAGAGATGTAACAGAGAAACCACAGCACAAAGGTACTGCCACTGAGGTGTCCCAAATCCCACCTGGCTCTCACAGGCACCCCCATGGCTGCAGGAGCGGGGGTGGGCTTGGGGCAAAGCTGCTCTCAGTAGCAGCAGCAGCAGCTGAGAAGTCTCTCACGGCCCAAATCGTCTCTGCAGCACGAGCACTGTACAAAGCCCCTGCACGACAAACACAAAGCTCAAAGCTATCTCCAGATGTTTGTGCAAGAACTGTGGGATTTGGCTGCCTGCTTTTAAACCCCAGATTTGTCTCTCTTCCTTGCAGCTGCTCCTCTGAAGTGTTGCCCACTACATGCATATGTCTGGCTTCAGGACTAAGGTAGCAGGGCTCTGGTGGCATCACAGTAAAGATGATACAACCAAGATGATCACGGCACTAAGACACAGCTCAGGTCGGTGAGGCTCTCCCTGGAACTTGCAGCAGTGGTGAAGACCCTGGTGTGAGGACTTCCATATCCATACAGCAACAGGGGCAGCTACAAAACACCCAGCAGATTCCCCAGTCAAGTAAAAACCATTTCAATCATCACGCCTCAGCTTCTGGCTGCAGATGGAGTGCAGAAGAATACCTAGAGGGAAATAAGAACAAGTAACTAAATAAAGATCTTTTGTTAAACCACAAGAAAAGCATTCTGCAGGCCTCAATAGTTGGTTGTTAAATGCAGACATTTGGACGATGATGTCTTTGTGCTCAGACACTGGAACAGGCTGCCCAGGGAGGCCCTCTCCCTGGAGGTCTTCATGGCCAGGCTGGATTAGGCCTTGAGCAAGCTGGGCTAGTGAAGGTGTCCCTGCCCATAGCAGATGGCTGGAATGGAACTGGATGGTCTTTAAGGTCCCTTCCAACCCAAACCCTTCTGTGATTCTATGAATTTATGAACTGTCCTTACCTGCAGCCACAGAGACGTTCAGCGACTCGATGCCAGGGTGCAGCGCTCTGCCAGGGGGTATGGCCAGCATCTGATGGCAAAGGAGCTGTGTCTCCAAGGAAAGTCCATCTCCTTCATTTCCTGCAGCAGGCAGACATTGCTCAGGTCAGCTCACAGCTGCTGTCACATCCATTTTCCATTCCAGTTGCCACCACATCCATCTCTCCCAAGTAAAGTTCTCGCTCATGCTCTGTCACAACTACAAGTTCACCAGCACACCCACTAGCTCCTGTTCAGCAACAGCCAAGAACTACAGAGGTGAGATGGGCATCTTACCTGTGCTCCCTTCCTGGCCTACTCCAGCCTCCTCAGATCTGCTTTTCATTATCTGAAGTGTTTTGGAGGAGTACCAGTGCAACAAGCTTGCTTGCACAGTGTAAAGCTTGGAGCCTTGCAGCCTGAGAGCAGAATTCTCCTGCACAAGCAGCCACCCTGCCAGCAGTTGGCAGCCCACAGATGCTGCTTGCTGCCAGAGAGATGAGGCAGACAAGAGCCCACAGGTCTGATCTGGTCCAGGAAGCCCAAATCCCTATTGGTAGTGACAGGTTCAGCCTTTCCAGCACACAGTACCACCAGCTGGGTGCAGCTTGGGAATGCAGACAGTTTAACCAGAGGCTTCAATTGATTAGTTGTTAAACCATCCAACAGCCCTGATATGTTTGGGCTGATACACTGGTGAAACAGAGTTGAAATCTATCCCAGGTCATTAGTAGTTGTTTGACTCACACTGTCACAAAAGGAAATGGAAAGGGAGAGGCTTTAACCAATCCTGCACGCAGACAAGTGAAAATGCAGAGGACCACAGACCTCCCAGCCTGCTCAGCTCCCCACAGAATTCTTCCACGTTCATTACTTAAAGCTGCACAGGCAGCTACGTGCTGCAAGAACAGCCACTACACCTCCAAGATGTGCTCACCCTCAGACTAAACAGGCTCAGCATGCTGGGAGCCAAATGTTCCCCTTCACAGCCATCCCCCAAGCCTAGCTGACCCCCAGACTAATCCTGGGATGGCACTGCTGAGGCACATGGTGCCTGCCAGCAGTTCTGCACTTCTGCCTGTGTGGGCAGTGCTGTCGCCAGGGCCTTGCCCAGCTCACCGAAATGCAGACACTCACCTGAAGCTCTAGGAGAGCGCTTTTGGACTAGATGATCTCCACAGGCCCCTACCAACCCCCACCATTCCGTGATTCTGACCTATGTGATCCCCTTCTGAGTGCAGAGCAGGAAAATGCTGCTCTTCCTGTTTCACAGGCTGGAAGCTGAGGCCCAGTCTCATGTGCTGGCGGCCTGATCTAACCGGCAAGATGCCTTTTGTGCGAGGAACGGAACGCTCTGGGAAAGGCACCTCGCAGCACCCTCTCAGAAGAAATAAGCCATACAGGCAAAAGCAGCCTTTGGCTAGGGTAAGTAAAGCTTCAGAAAAACCCAGCCCCATCCTAACCACCACTTTCTTCCTCCTTCCTTTAAGCCAGAAGTCAGGCAAGACCGGAGAGAGTCATTCAAGGTCATGGGAGGAGCCTAGGTGACACAAGGAATCGAAGCCAGGCCTATCCCAGCCTGGTCTGCCTCTTCATCACCAGACTGTGGCTCTCCAGGGATGCTTCGAGGGAAAAAAAAATACAATACATCTATTACCCTACTTTTTACTGATTCAACACAGAAACGTTCACAACTTCCAGTTCTACTTGTCTCCCGAGCCTCTCCAACCACACTCTCATGGGGCTCTCCAACTGGGACAGCAGCTATTGACAGAGGCAGGACAGCTCCTGGAGCAATCCTCTCCTCTCTCTGATAAGGGTCTTAAGATGCCTAATAAAGGCAGCAATTTTGCTTCCAGCTTTTACAAAGCTTTTTATGGCTCTGCCTGCTTAAAATAATTAGGAATCATAAATTCAGGGCAAAAAAGACTTGCGGAGCTAGACACAAGGGAAGGGAGTGTTGACTGGATCAGATTAAATTCTAGTTTATACTGGTGAACAGAACACTTCCCACTTCAGGTCTCTGACTTCCATCTCTTAGCTTTGGCCCTGATGGGTCTCAAAGACCCAGATAGAGCCTGACTATAACCATAAACCAAGTTTCCTGCCCTGTTCCCTGTTAACAGCTCTCTAAAAACTGCATTTTCCAGTATGGGAAGTTCAAATCCAGGCAGATGCAGTGATGCTGGCAGCTCAGAGAAACATGCAAAATGAGCACCTCAGTAAAACCACCACTTCCATAAGCAGCCTTAAAAGCCCAAGCTTCAGGCCCCGAACCCCTGCAGGTGTTCAAAAGACACAGAGATGCGGTGCTGAGGGACACGGTTTAGCACCAGAGCTGGTACAGTTAGAAAAGAAGGAGGGCAGCAGAGGGCAGATTTATACTGGAGATGAGGAAGAAATTGTTGACAGTGAGGGTGGGGAGACACTGGCACAGGCTGCCCAGGGAGGCTGTGGTTGCCCCCTCCCTGGAGGTGGTCAAGGCCAGGCTGGATGAGGCCCTGAGCAAGCTGGGCTGGTGGAGGTGTCCCTGCCCATGGCAGGGAGCTGGAACTGGATGGTCTTTGAGGTCACTTTCAACCCAACCCATTCTGTGAATTTATGACTGTTTGAACTCGATGATCTTAAAGATCTTTCCCAACCAAAACGACGCTGATTGAGAATAACAAATCACCCAGACACTCTTGTTGCTCAGCCATCTAACTGCTCCCAGTCTCTTCCTGCTCAAACAAAGCTCCCTGACACCTTCAGCAAAGATAACATTAAGCTGGGTTCTCCAAATCACTCTCTGCCAAGCCAGTGAAGATGCCAGAAGGGTGAATTCAAAGCCTGCAAATGCTTAACTCAAAAGACAATCTGTGCAGTGCTGGGAAGCTCACTACCATGCTAAATTACTTCTGCAGCTGCAGGGACACCACATATTCAGATCTAGGATGCTTCTTCAAACCACCTCAGCATCGGACAACTGTAACGTTCAATTTCCTTTTCAGCCAGGAGTTAGTGCTCAACAGAGAGTTGAAATCATTACTGCTGCAAGGTCTGGGAGCTCTCCTCGTGCATCTACCAATCAGCCTCAAATCTCCCCTGACAAAAGGGTATTTGGACTTCTTCCTGGAGAAATCTCTCATAACTCAAGGTAATGACACCACTGCCACTTTCAGCCCCTTCCTTTCTGCTGCTGGTGGGATGCATTTCTTTGTGCTCCATCAGCAGCACTGCCAGCTTCCCTACTCCCTTTAGAACACAGCTCCACACATCTGGTGGAGACGCCAGATTTGCGGCGCTGTCTCATCGGTATTTCTAGGGCTTCAATAAACATTTGAATCAAAGGAATGCCTGTGAGCCAAGACAACCACAGCACAGGGCAGCACTGCAGCCCCTCCATAGCTCCTCGCCAGCGTGACTCTACTTCCAAGTGTGAAAGCTCCAACCAGCTCTTGTGCCAGGTGACAAAACGAGGGGAGCTACAGCGTGGTGACACAAGGGTGCCCAGAGCAGCAGTCCTGGGTGAATTGCTCTCTCCAGCTGTCACCAGGCTCTTACTCCCCTTCTCTTCTCCTTCTGTGAGGCTGCACAGCCCCTGCCTACAAGACTCTCCTTTGCAGTTACCGCTGCTCCTTCTGCTGGGACCAACAGCTCCAGCCTCGGCACACAAAAGAAGCCACTGACTGGTCTCCATGGTGGTTCCCATGCCACAAAGCCCAACTTTGCCCATCCCCAGCAACCACTTCTTTTGTTTCTTCCCCAGCCTGGGCACAGAGATAAGATATTCCTGTGTTTTTAAAAGGGGACATGAGGGGCACAAACGTGGCACAGGCTCAGCCCTACAGCCTCAGCACAGCAAGAGCTGACACATACCTCCTAGTGTCTCTCTCAGGTTTGTGGTTCTCTAAGACAGAAAATCCAGCTTCAAGGCTCTAATGTATGACCAAAAGCACTACAGAACACAACAGAACACGCTTTGGCTGCACTGACCCAGACCTCTCCTGCCACTGAAAACTACCATTTAGACCCTGTTCACCTACACCCTTGCAGTTCCTACAGGGAAGCTTCTCACCTCTCTTCTGGGTCTCTATTTCTTTTGCAGCCAAATCATTCCAGTACTTCTTGCTCAGTTTTTCTTTCCCAGACCAAAGTGGGATGTGATGTTAACAGATCTGCAACCAGCTCTGCAGTGGAACATCACAGCCAAGATGGATGGGGACTTGAGCAACCCGGTCTACTGGAAGGTGTCCCTGCTCACAACAAGGGGGCTAGAACTGGCTGATATTTAAGGTTCCTTTCAGCCCAAGCCATTCTGTGAATCACCCTGACCATTCCTCACACATGCACTTCCACCATCCCCAGAGCTCTTTAGATGTAAATACCTATTACTAAAAGAATGGGTTTGTTCCACCGAAATTCTGAGCAGCTGATGACAGGAACATTTTCCACCTCCTCAGGACTCTTGACTGTTCCCACAACTTCCCAACCTTCTGCACTTTTGGCCTAGAAAGGGAAAAGGAAGTAAATGTTTAAAAATCATCTGCTTTTGAATCTTGGGAAGAAAAATCAGTCCTGTGTGCAAACATTCCTGGATTTTCCCACTCCAGTTAAGCTGGCTGGCTTTTCTGCTTTGAATATTTACCACACTTGTAGAATCACTAAAGTTGGAAAAGCTCTCTAAGATCATCAACTCCCAGTTTCTATCCAACACCACCATCACATCTAGATTATGTTCTGAAATGCCACATCTACTCATTCTTTTGAACACCTCCAGGGCTGGTGACTCCACCACCTCCCTGGGCAGACTGTTCCAAACCCAAGAAGTACTTTTCCTTCTGGTTTTTATTCCAGTTCAGCAAACCAACTGCAGCTGAATACTTTTTATTTTCCCCCATGCACCATTTTTTTGCCAGGGAAGCCAACAAAAGAGAGTCCTGTTGAACAAATTAGCACAAGGCTAATCCATAGAGCTCTCAGAGTGGAAGCTCTCAAGCGCAGGCTCAGCCATCAGAAGCCCACAGTAAGGTTTTCAAACACAAGTGTGCATTTTCCAGCTCAGATGCCAAAAATCAGTTCACAGAGAGCAGAACACTCAGCACTGGGTGCCTCGCACCAGCAGGGAAGCAGCCTTCCCCCCACCTTGTGAAAGGAGCCAGGATGATTTGTCTTGGAAAGCCATTTTAACAATAAAGAGCTGCTGCATCTTGCCAGCTTCATTTCCTGTGAAACTGGCACTTTTCTGCCTCACTTTATAGCACATTTACACCAGCCAGGCAATGCCAAAGGTTAGGCCAGTGAAGCTGGGTCCAATTAAATGAACTGCTGTAATGGCTCTAAGTGTTCATAACTCAGGCTCTGCAGTAGCCAGGTGATTCCTCCAGCTGTTTCAATTAAACATCAGTGCATTTCATCTATCTTCCACTTCACCAGCTCCAGTTGCCACAGACTACTGCAACAGCTACACAAGATTTTCTAGCACCAAGTTGGGCTTACCTCTGCCTAGTCATACCACACTGTGACAGAGGGAGCTGTGACAAGCTCCCTCTCAAAGGGTCACAGGAATACACAGATCCTGGGAGTGCAGACCGGGAGGCCCCATTCTACTGTGGGCCTGCAGCCTCTCCCCTCTCACCCCATGCTGACCCCTTCAAATCCACTGCTCCCTCAGCTCTACACAGAGAAGGGCAGAGGAGAGCCTGCAGCTCCCTGTGCACATGACATGCAGCTGGACTGCAGGGGACCTCCACGGGGAGTCAGGGCAGTCACAGGGCGCCATCGCATGGGATGGAATCACTCCACCAATTCAAAGCAGCATCCCTGGCTTTGTTTCTCTTTCAATCACGTCTTCCTGTGTGCACTCCCTTTCCTTTGGCAGCCGGTTTTGCAAAGGGCCCTATCTCACCGTGCTGCATAGCTACAGCAGGAAAGGATTCCCAGCAGCTTCCACCAACCTTGGCTTTTCCTCCCTCCCCGGCTCAAAGGTTGCCCAATGCTGCCATCATGTGCCTCGGCCCTGGGATGCTGCTGCCTCTGCTGCAGGGCAGGAGAGAACAGGAGACAAGATTTCCTGCAGTCAGGAGAGAACAGGAGATAGAGCCCCTCTCACCAAGCTCACAGCCCGAGTGTGTTGGATAGGCATAGGCTTTTAATGCTATCCCATCTTTCAGAGTAAGACCCACAGCTCAGCCCTGATACCTGCCCCGAGGTGATGGGACCGGGGGTGTCCACTCCTCCACAATGGTCCAACCACGGGCAGCAAACAGGAGTGCAAAACAGGAGCACAAGACCTTTTCTCTGTGCAAACACTTGCAGTATTTAAGCTTTACTAAAAGGAAAGGGAGAAAAAATGGATTGCTCTACCTTCAAAAAGCTCTGGAGATCATCTGTGCTGTAGACATCAAAGAGTTCCACAGCTCCAGAGCTAGCTTTGCTCACTGTTGGAGTCAAGGGGCAGCTGAAAGGGAAAAAGAAAGGAGAGCAAAGTAAGAATTTCAGGGTAATTTTTGCTTCTGTCTTCCTGTCTCTTGCTTTTGCAATCTAATTCCAGCTAGTCCACTAAAGCTCTCCCTCCCTATATGGAAACACTTCCCCACAAAAATAGGAGGGCTCAGAAATGAACCCAGGAAATAGGTTGTAGCAATTTTGTTCACAGCTGTCCAACTGAAAACACAAAACGGGTTACAACAAAGAGTGCCCAGGGAAGATTCCCTACCAGTCTGAAACATGACAGAGTGCAACGCACAGCAGCACCCAGCCAAATTCAGCTCAACTCCAGTCCCAGAAAGCCCTGTAAAGAAGCTGCTGAGCAATGCGGGCTAGAAACCTCTTTATGAGCTAGCAGGAAGAGGAAGGGAAAAGCTGAAGGAGCAGATAACCAAGCTTGTACCTGTTCCTCTGGCTTGTCACCACTCTGTCCACTCCCAAGAAGTATGCAGAGCGCAGCACTGCCCCCAGGTTCATGGGGTCCTGGACACTCTCCAACACCAGCCAAATCAGCTGTTGGTTTGGGCTCTCTTCATGCCCCAGATCAGGCTTTTCAGCTTCCTTCAAACTCTTGAAACGGAGAGGAGTGGCTTCCAAGCAAACTCCCTGGTGGACCCCACCTCTGCAGAGAGCATTCAGCTCTCTCCCTTTGACATGGTACACAGGCACTCCCCGGGCCGTGGCCTGAAGAACAAACTCGTTCATGAGAAGCCGCCGGGAGCTGCTGCCTTGCTTGAGAAACAACCTGTACAGGTCCCTTCTTGACTGGGAGAGTGCCAAGGTACACGGTGCAACTCCAAATAAGATCTCTGAGCCTTTAGTCCTCTCGATGAAGAAAGGCTCCAGCCTCTTTCTTGCCTTTGAGGTGCCACCCTCTCGTGAGCTCAACTCCCTGCTGGCTGACGCTGTCTGCCTGGCCTCTCTCTCGTGTAACTTGTGCCGCGGTGGTGGTCGGCTCTGAGGGGCCGGGTCCTCACGGGCCATACCAGAGTGAGCCACATCTGGGAGGGTTGGTGGGGGAAGCCGACCTCTATCATCTCCACCTCGGGATGGTCCTTCCTCATCCTCACCTGTGGCTGGCGGTGCGAAGCGCTGGGGCCGCTGCCGCCCCATGGAGCGATACCTAACTGCCCACCACCACCGGCCGCAGCTGAGTGCCAGCCCCGCGGCACTCCGCATGCCAGCCTTCAGCGTTTGCTCCATTGGTAGCCCAAACGCCTTTCCAGGCGGGAGAGGGCAGCGCACAGGCCACAGTGGCATGTCCACGGGAGGCGGTGAGCCCTCAGGCCGCGCTGACAGGCGGCGGCCCCGCAGCACCCCAGGGGTACGGGAAACAAGCAGAGGGGCCTAGGCGAGGGGAAAACAGCTCGGTCAGAGGCAGCGCACGGACAAGTGGCGAAGAGGCTGGAAGGGCTGCGGGACGGCAGGAGCAGCGCCGCGGACACGTGTGGGACCCGCGGCCATCCGCTGCGTGCCGCGCGTCACTTCCGGCGGGACCACAGAGAGGAGGGCCGGGCACGCTTCTCGCCGCAGCGCCGCCTGGCGGTGCCGCAGCCCTCCCGAGCTCCTCCGCGCTGCCGCCTCAGCTCCGGACATGGGCGGCGCCGGGCGCTGCCCGGGGAACACGACGGAGCCTCGGCCCCCGGCCAGAGCCCCTCGGGGAGCCCCACAGGGTAGGGGAGGATGGAGTTAAAAAGTTAAAGGCTGAAAAAGCATTTAATGAACCGGTCTGAAGCCAGGACTAGAAGAATGGAAGGCCTCTGAACCTGAAGGACAGAACGACCTCGCGGGTCAAAAGCCACAGCAATTAAAAGCAGTGCCTAGAGGCAATAAAGTGCACTCAAGCTTTGTTGACGAGGCCTCGTTCTGGCTTCTTTACCTAACGCAGAGGCAAGTTCGGACGAAGAACGAAAGCCTGAGGTGTGCACTCGGTAACCTCTGGGGATTTTAACCCTAGAAACCACCCCAGGGTAACGTAGCAGCCCCTTAGGGGCATGAATTGATGGTGTCACGGCTTAGGTCACTGGAGCATATGTACACACATTTTCCTGATGCCAAGTCATAGACACACGGAATTGCCGTGCTTGGAGAAGATGTGCAAGGTGATCCAGTCCACTCATTAACCCAGCACTGCCAGGCCACCACCAAACCGTGTCCCACAGCCACATCTCCATGGCTTCGAAACCCCTCCAGGGAGGGGCACTGCACCACTGCCCTGGGCAGCCTGACCCAGGGCTTCACAACCCTTTTGGGGACAACATCTCTCCTAGTATTCCACCTAATCCTCCTCTGGCCGTTTCCTGGTGTCCTGTTGTGACAATGTCACCAACTAGATATAATTTGTTATTTATACTGTACATGAACTACTGCTGTTCGAGCTCATGGGACTGTTTATATCCCTGACACCCACTTCTACAGAGCTGAAATAAAGCAAATACCTCAGCTTTGTCTGTGGATTTACACACCGTGGGAAGGACCTTTTATTGGAGTCTAGAGGAAGGAGGGCAAGCTTGGTCCCTGCGCCCCTCAGCTGAGCTGGATCACCCCCTTGGCAAGAGCAGCAAAGGGCAAGGCAAGTGCTACCCTCGCTCAGAGGGGAGCTCACCCCCTGGCCTCCACTGGCAGGGCCTCTAATTCACCAGAAAAGAGCTACTAACTGCTTCATTAGAGCATCTCACACAGACTGCACCCCACAGAACCCAGCCTGCACAACCAGGAAGCACCCAGGCCCAGCCACAAACCACTGGTGCCTTGGGAAGCCCTGGCCCTGGGCTAGCCCAGGTATTTTGATGTTTGAAATGAAAGAAATGGGTGCTTGAACTGCAGTTACCCCAGGAAGTGGGGATTTCTCCCTGACCTCCTTCCCAAAGGCCCTGTGTGCTGGGGCAAGCTGTAAAACCCCCACAGATAATGGAAGCTGTCCAAACAGCATCTAATCGGCTGGAAAGGCACCTTCTGATGTGGTGTCCTCTCCTCTTTACTGCCCAGGCTCAGAAACTGCAGCTTGCTTCTCCAAACATTGGGCAAGCAGTCCTGGGGCTCACTCTGAACCTGTAACTTCACACCAGAGATAACTTTACGCTCTTTTAATTGTATGGTATTTGATATCCATCTCTGAACGTAATACATGAGTAGACAAGGAGCAGGTAGACAGGGGACCAGGTCACTCACAGCAATAGGTTTAAGGCTTCCAGGGATTGATCCCACAGGCAAATGTGCTGCATGGGCCCTGTGGGATGCACCACAACAACATAATTTCAACAGGCTTTTGCAGGGTGTTTCAGACCTTTCCCATACTGTTAGCCTGAAGCATTGACAAGTTACATCTGGCCTCAAAACTACAATGGAATTGGGTTTGCAGGTTCAGAGAGCTCGAGGAAAAACATCTTTTTCCTGCTTCATACCAGAGCAAACTGTGCTCCTGGCTTCAGCCCCCCAAAACTGGCACCTGGGGAGCAATAATAAACTGCACCAGTACAGGCTGGGAGGTGATCTGCTGGAGAGCAGCCCTGTGGAGAGGGACCTGGCAGGGCTGGGGAATAACATCCATGGCACACCAATGTGCCCTTGTGGCCAAGAAGGCCAATGGGATCCTGGGGTGTATTTAGAAAGTGTGTCCAGCAGATCAAGGGAGGTTCTCCTTTCCCTCTACTCTGCCCTGGTGAGACCTCATCTGGAGTACTGCCTTCAGTTTTGGGCTCCCTAGTTTAAGAGGGACAGGGATCTGCTGGAGAGGGTCCAGCAGAGGGCTAGGATGATGAGGGGACTGGAGCACTGCCTGGTGAGGAGAGGCTGAGGGACCTGGGGCTGTTTAGTCTGGAGAAGAGAAGGATTTAATAAATGTCTATAAATATCTGAGGGCTGGGATCAGGAGAGGAGGGGACAGGCTCTGCTCACTTGCTCCCTGGGATAGGACAAAGAGCAATGGATGTAAGCTGTAGCACAGGAGATTCCACCTCAACACAAGGGAGAACTTCTATCCTGTGAGTGTCCCAGAGCACTGGCACAGGCTGCCCAGAGAGACTGTGGAGTCTCTTTCTCTGGAGACTTTCAAGGCCTGTCTGGATGTGTTCCTGTGGGACCTGAGCTAGATTGTATGGTCCTGCTCTGGCAGGGAGGTTGGACTCGATGATCCCTTTGGGTCCCTCCCAACCCCTGACATCCTGTGAGCCTGTGAACTGAGCTGAGACTAGTGGCCTGAGATCACATCATCTGCCAGATAAAGTCGTGTGCCTCCAGCAAACACACTAACATGACTGATGATATATGCTTTATACAACAAAAGCAGCATGGGAAGAAAACAGCCACAGTTTTCATTCTAAAAATGCTCTCTACCTATTTATAAGGTGTCCAAAACATCTGCCTCAAATCCAGCAACATCAGCCAGTTCAGCTATTCATTACCTATGTGCAAACCTCAGCTCAGAAATGTGCCTCTGTGCTTGGACCAGCTGAAAGGGGACTGAGGAACACAAACATCTGCAGCTGAGAGCGACCATAATCTGTCTTTAAGGCAAGCACAAGAGGCTGAACCAGTTCAACCCCCATGTCTAAGCAGCGACAACAGTTCATACTTGGCATGGGCCAGTCAAACCCAGACGTGCCCAGCAGCCTACCTGAGGATTTCAGTGAAGCCCCGTGGAGTGCAGCAGCTTCATTTGAACAAGGAGGGGCAAGTCCAACCTCCACAGGTTATCCATGAGACAAACAGATGCTGTTCTGATCTAGACATCAAGGACAGGCTTATGAGGAACCAAACCCACACACATCTGTCTGAACTCTCTGCAAAAGAAAGGTTTAGCTGTGAACAGGAAGAAGGATGTTCTGGTTTGGCACAGCCTACAACGCACACAACAAAAGAACCACAGCGTGCAGCTCTCTTTAGTCTTTATTTTACAGTTCACAATTAGAAACCTACTGATAAATTACACAGTTCAGCCTCCTGTTTGGGTTTGTAAATGCCTCTGGAATGCTGCCAATCTCAGCTCATCCCAGGAAGGTGGCTCAAAGGTGCCACCAGGTTTAGAGGAGGCAGAGCAGCCAAGCAACCCGCAAGGAACCCCTCCGCAGGCTGTGCTTCACGGGGGCAGTTAACGGGCAGCAGGAATCATCCCACAAAAACACATTTGAAATGGAAAAATAGAGGGGATATAATTTCAAGGGTATTGTGTAGACTTGCAAATGTCACAAACGTTCTTGGGGAAGAAAAAACAAACAACAAACCCCAACAAAATTCCAGGGCTGCAGGTCAGCCAGGTTGTGTTTGCAGGGAGCAATGCCCAGAGTGACCTTTCATCAAGGCTCTACATCTTCAGCAATTCCCTCCAAAGTCTCCTTTTACAGAGCAGAAAGATAAGTTAAATTCCTCCCCAGCCACAAATTGCAACATCTGCTTAACTTCCTACAGTTGCAGACACCAATTCAGATGTCTCAGCAGTGCTACCCACATCCCTGCTTATCTTTTTTTTCCCCTTTCAGAAGTTCCTAATTTCTCAACCTTTTTTATTGACCTCCTAGCTCAATAATCTTGTCTTTAACAAAGTGGCTCACACTGCACACAGCACATCTGTTGAATTTCAACAAGCTCCTGGAAAACAAACCTAATGGAAAACACCAGGACTTTTTGTATCGAGCCTAGCTGGACATCAGGAAGATGTTATAAAACAACACAGTGGTGCCTGAACCTTCCTCAGGCCAATGTCTCCAAACTGAGGAACATGATGGCATGGAGACTGAAGAGCTTTTCCAGCTGGTGCAGGCTCTCTGCTGCAAGCAGACCCAGATTAGTTGCTCCTCGCAGGACACAATCTAACCCAATGCCACAGGTGAAACCCATCTCTGTGCGATGAACCCGCACAAAGCCCCCACCCTGGTGAGGTGGAGGAGGGCAGTGCATTATGGTGGTTCAAAAATATCACTGTGGGGCATGAATTTCACTCATGGCAAATGAAAAGGCAGAATTCAGAGACAGGGCTGCGTGTGCTTGACTGGCGGCAGATGAGGAATGGGCAGAACACATCACGGGCATGTGTTTATTGAGAGGAGAAACAGAGGCAAACTGACTTTGTTTTGCCACTGTGAAGTTTGCCAATTTTCCCCTTGTATCCTTCTACAGCTGCCCTCCTTTGGCACAAGGAATTTTATGCATCACAAGGTGTAGTTAATAATAATACTTCATATCACCACTCAGCACTTACAGAGCGCTTCTCATATTCAAAGTGCTTTACCAAAGTTTGTGAGTCCTCACAACACCCCTGTGAGGTAGGTAAGTATTATTATCCCCATTTTACAGATGGGGAAACTGAGGCAGAGAGGTAAAGTGACTTGCCCAAGGCTATTTAGGGAGGCAAAGCTCTATAGTGGCCCAATTCTGGTCTCCCTTGTGGTGGTGTAACACAGATGAACTCCCACAGAGCTGTACTGGTGTAAGCAAAACAACCCAATGCAGGTTTCTCAGGCTCCCAATCCTTTACTCCAACCAAATGATCATACCTGCTCCACCTAAACCAGCGTTCACCGTCCAAGACTCAGAAAGTCCAGGGTGCAGCAGGAGTGAGCCTGCAACCTTAAGGCAACGCGTACGGAACAGCTCCGCGGCTCTGCGGCAAGCTGGCTACACGCAGAAGTGTTTCTGCCACGCTGCACAAGCCTAAGACAATGGAAGCACTCTCCAGCTCTGCATGGAACAGCCTCCACGCTGCTCCTCTTCTCCCTCAAGTCAGAGCAAATTAATGAGGCTGCACCAGCCCAGAACTAGCACAAGATCTGAACCAAGCCTTTCACCTGCTGCTTTGGAGGCAAACACCTCTACTAACATCTTTTCATTTTGGACAGCTTCAGCACGGTTCACTTCACTCTCTCTCTCTTCAAGTTTCTACCTCTGCATATACACAAACTTTTCAACATCTCCACCCACCAGCACCAGCATTTACAGAGCATCACACATCTTCCTAAGAGCGAGCCACGTTTCCAGCACGGTGTCAAAGCATGCAAACGCCACACACGGAACATCAAGAGTGCTGGGAGGTGAGACCAAGGATAGAGGTGAGCACAGGACAGCACATGTTTAGTTTTTATTAAAGATACCTAACAACTCACTCATACTGTAACTATGCCACTTAGATGATCATTCTAACCTGCAGGAGTACAGGTACTTTTCCTCCAACTATTTACCTACCTACCTAGGAAAAAAAAATGAGAAACAGCAAGCACACACATTTGTACTTCCTCAAACTTGGCAGGCATGATTCACCTGAATGGGAAAGGAGGGTTTGTGGAGGTGAGTGAGATTGTACACTGGGTTTAGGGCAGTGGAATAGAAAAGAAGTAGAAAACATCACATGCATCAGTACCATCAGTAATCAACCTGATGAAAATAAACCCCCAAAGTAGATGGATTCATGTAGGAGATCCGCTGAAAATCTCGAGCCCTAAACACGCCAAAGCTGGCAAACATCTCGTGCCACTTCACCTATGTCCAGACCCAGCATCAGAAAATAAGGTCAAACAAACCCTGAAAAGAAAACAAAAGGAAGAATAAAGCAGCCTGGAGACAACGATCTTCCACAAACAACTTCCCTGCATTGTCTTCAAATACATTTTCCTCTCCAGCAGTTTGAGAAAGGAGTTGGGGGGGGGGAGAAAGAGACCCACTGCTATTTCTTTTTAAACTGGCTCAGCACCAGCACCAGCTCAGAGAGAGGGAGAGAAAAAGAATTCTTCGAAGGTGATCCTCAGTACTTGATTACAACGTTGCCAGCCAGCCACCGACCCCCTGCATTGCCAGAGGCTTCCAAGTGGAGTGGGTACGCGGTGCCGCCCATGCTCCTCTTCCTGTGCTACGATATCTGCTCCGTGGGCCTCATCTGTATATCTCCGATCTAGAAGAGACCAATGTTGGATTTTACTAGAGCACTGAAGTCAGTTTGAAGCCTGCACTGGGTACTTCCAAGCTGCACCAATATGGTGGGCAAGCTGCATGTGACTAGAATCCTAGAATGGCTCAGGGTGGAAAGGACCTCAGAGCTCATCTGCTCCAAGCTCCCAACGTGGGCAGGGACATGTCTTAACTAGACTCGGCTGCTCAAGGCCTCATCCAGCCTAGCCTTAAACACCCCTAGGGAGGAGGCATCCACAACCTCCCTGGGCAGCCTGTTCCAGAGTCTCACCACCTTTGTACTGAAGAGCTTCTTCCTAAGCTCCAGTCTAACCCTGCTCTGCCTCAGCTTCAAACCATTTCCTCTTGTCCTGTCTCTAGACACCCTCATGAAAAGTCCCTCTGCAGCCTTCCTATAGGATCCCTCCAGGCACTGGAAGGCAGCTCTAAAGTCCTTTCAGAGTCTTCTCTTCTCCAGGCTAAGCAACCCCAGCTCCTTCAGGATGTCATCATAGCAGAGGTGCTCCAGCCCTGCTTAACAGATAATAGAGAGAAGTAAAGGTGACTGACTGCTCTGCCTTCAGTGGATGGGAGCACAAACATGCAGAATGCAAGATGACACTGATTATAATCTCTCATGTTTCAAGACTAGTTTGGTTCTGCTCACAGAAGGCCAGGCAGAAGCACTGCTTGACCAGCTTGAAGCCAGGCAGCTACCACTGAGACAATGTCAGGACAGCCACATCTTGCTCCAGAGGTGCAGAGTTCACGTAAAGAGCTGCTAAACCTTTCCTGATCAAAGCTGGCTTTTGCAACTGGAAATTCTATGTTGCATACACAAAATTCTGACACTCACTGCTTCTGCTTCCAGCTCAGAGCTGGTCACTTATTTCTTGTTTTGCACAAGAAAAGCCCCTCTGGCAGCACAAGCATCTCACATCAGCTTTAGGGAGGTGCACAGCACTTGGCAGGATCAGGCCCAACATGTCATTTGGCAACTGGCAGAACATCACCCAGCTGCAAAGCTGTCAGCAAATCTCACCTGGTCCCATCCTAAAAAAGGGCAGAACCTGCTCACATCCCACGGAGTCACAAATTGCATCAGGTTGGAAGTAACCCTGAAAGGTCATCTTGTCCAACCCCCCTGCAGTCAGCAGGGACACCTCCACCTAGAGGAGGCCGCTCAGGGCCACATCCAGTCTGATCTTGAGTGTCTCCAGGAACAGGGTCCCAACCACAGCCTGTTTCAGTGTCTTACCCCTCTCACTGTGAAGAACATCATACTGGTGTCCAACCTAAATCTGCCCTGCTCCAGTTTCAGACCACTGCCCCTCACCCTATTGCTGCAAGCCCTTCTAAAAAGTCCCTGGCTGTATCCTACTCCAGGCTAGGGTCAGAGCAGCCTTTGCTGGATCCACAGCGTTGTAAGCAGCCTGAGCAGCAATCCCAGAGCTGCCATAAGGAAACTGTAAACAAACATGATCACTGCTAATCCCCAGCCCGAGCTCTGCTAAGCACACAGCTGATCCAGGGGCCCCAACGCTGAGCAGCAAAATCAAGGCAGCAGTTACCCCCTCCACAGCTTCAACCACCCACTGCAGTCCCCAAGTTCACAGCCTACCTGTACGTGAGGTGGGGCACTGAGGACATATATGACAGCGTTAGCCATGTCTTCAGCTTTGAGACACTGGAAAGAGATGAAAGAGACTCTCAGTCGAAGGGCATCTCAGCAGGTTAGCTACCAGATCACTTCTTTCCTACCCATCAATAGTGAGTTTTGACAGTGTCACCAGGGCCTGTTAAAAAGCTGCAAGCAGGAAGGAAGGCAAGAAAGAGAGAGAGAGAAAGAGAGAGAAAGAGAAAGGAAGAGAGAGAAAGAGAGGGAGAGAGAGAGGGAGAGAGAGGAAGAGAGGGAGAGTGTCGCGTGCATTCCGTGCGAGCGGGACAGGACGACACATCAATGTGATGCAAATCCAAATCCAACTTCAATGGAGAAGTTACAGGCCTTATATACTATTCAGAGCCCCGTACATGCAACCACACTCCCAGCATGCATACAATGATTGGTTAATTTGTCTTAAGCAGAGTAGTAATTGGTAGAAGCAATAGTCACTCTTTCTACGTGTAGCTACTGTTATCAGCCACCTGATTCTGTTTCTGCCACAAGTATGCTGTTGTTTTCTGGGAAACATCCTCTTGTTTTGTGAGAAAGTATCCTGCCTCTGTAGGCACTGTGTAACATTCACACGTCTTTACTCTGTAACTGATCTATCTATCTTCTTTATAATCATGCAGTACAGCCAGAGCCCCAACAGGAGAGAGAGAAAGAGAGGGAGGGAGAGAGAGAGGGAGGGAGGGAGAGAAAGAGAGGGAGGGGGGGAGAGAAAGAGAGGGGGAGAGAGAAAGAGAGGGGGAGAGAGAAAGAGAGGGGGAGAGAGAAGGAGAGGGGGAGAGAGAAGGAGAGGGGGAGAGAGAAAGAGAGGGAAAGAGGGAGAAGAACCTATAAAAATTGAACAAAGGACATGTCTGGTGCTGATAATTCTCCATTTCTGTGAACAATCTTACTACTGGCACAGGAATTCTGCCAGGTCAGGCACTGCCATCCTTATCAAAAATTTCCAGAGAAGCACAGCACACCCTGTGCTAGCCACCTGCAAGGCAGCAAGCTCTCACATTTCCTCTTCTGGAGGCATGTTTGCTTATTGCAGCTTCTCCTCAACAAAAGAAGCCATAGCCTGCAAAATGTCAGAGCTGCCTGGTATTTATTTACAGGAACACCGAAATAAAAGGAAAAATACAGGAGTTGGGAAACTGACCCTTGGTGAAAATCTGCACAGTGTGCAAATAACAGAACAAAAGCTGAGTGCTGAGGCTGTGGGGATGCCGAGCACAGCCTGCAAAGCACTGAACACTTGACAGAACTCATTCCTTGTGCTGTTAGCCAGGAGACAGAGTGTTAAACTATAATCAGAGCCACTTCCCTCTGTTTGCATTTCTCCATGTCCTACCCGAATGCTCTCATAGGTTGCAGCAGCTCTCTCAGGGTCATTATCATGAAGTTTAAAAGCAAATCCTGTTTCCACCAGGCCTGGAGATATACACTGGGAAAAAAAAGCAAAACACATTTTAATAGGATTTGTAATTCTTCAGGAAAAGAAAAAAAGAAAAGGAGAGAAAACATTTTAGCATGCAAAAAGGAAAAAAAAATCCCAGGCCCCTCTCTATTGTTCTCCTTCCCCACCCCTCTTGTAGGGGAAGAGTTTAAGTGAGCAGACTTTGCCCTGATGACTGTTGTGGCAGGTATCTCTGGGGAGCTGCTGCTGGAAAAACTTCCTTTGCACATCCTGGAGGGACAGAGAAGTGGAGACATTGATGGAAAAGCCTGCGGTATAAATCCTGGACACATCATGCCTGAGGTGCAAGAGCTGAATGAGAGCAAACAGCACAGGCAGCTGCCTCCCTCTGCTGTCAGAGAGTCATAGAACGGCTTGAGTTGGAAGGGATCTTAAAGATCATCCAGTACCAACCCCCTGCCACGGGCAGGAACATCTCCACCAGTCCAGGTTGCTCAAAGCCTCATCCAGCCTGGTCTTAAACACTTCAAGGGATGATGTGTCCCTAACTTCTCTGGGCAATGTGTTCCAGTGTCTCACCACCCTAATAATGAAGAACTTCTTTCTGACATCCTAATCTAACTCTCCCCTGCTCTAGTTTCATTGCCCCTCACCCTATCACCACAAGCCCTTATAAAACATCCCTCTCCAGCCTTCCTGTACCCCCTGCCTCAGGTACTGGAAGGCTACTATGAGGTCTCCCTGGAGCCTTCTCTAGGCTGAACAGAACCAACTCCCTCAGCCTGTCCTTGCGGGAGAGGTGCTCCAACTCTCCGGTCATCTTTGTGGCCATTCTCTGGACCCACTCCAGCAGATCCATCAGTCCCTCTCGCTCCTCGACAAGCAGCTGCCCACTTTCTCCATGCACAAAGTTCATTCCTTGGCACAGCTCATTGCTGCCATGCCTCCTGCGCCCCAGGCTCTTTCTGCCTTGGAAAGAGAGGTGGTCAGGGACAGCTGGCCACAAGACTTGATGGTTCCCAACATGCCAAGCACTGCTTTTGCATTTTCTGATCTTTTTGTTCCAAGAGAAAGAGTTCTGCCCCATAAGGCTCACCATCTCTCTACCACCCACCAAAGCAGGGGAGCACACAGCACTCACTGTAGCTCGTATGTGAGTCTTTGCTTCTCTGAGTTCTTGCCTCAGCCCCTCTGTGAGGGCTGTCACCGCATACTTGGTGGCACTGTAAAAGTGCACCACCGACTGTGGTACAACGCTGTGGCCATTCATGCTGAGGAGAGAGCAGAAAGGAAAGTGCTGAGAGGTGGGGAGTCCCAAGAAGGGACCAAGAGGCTGTTCAAACCACCATAATGACCACAGGAAGAGACGCGGTGAGGAACTCCCCGCTCATGCAGGAAACGCACACCACCAGAAGCTCCTCTCAACACAGCTGTTTCCTGGAGCTGCTCAAGAAGTTTCAGTCCTTGACCTTGCACTATCACAAGTGGTTGGCATTATTCTTCTCCCTTGGTTTGGTCCTTCTGACATTTAGACCAGGAAAAGTTGTAAAAAGTGGTTTGAGACTCAACCATCACAATTCTTAGAGAACTCCTTCTTGGACACCCCCTTCTTGGCCACTCCAAGATTCAAGTTGCACTGCTTAAATCCTTTCTGCAAGGAAGGGCAGAGGCAGCCTGATCCCACATTCTCCACCCCACATACCTGTTAATGTTAATAATATGCCCATCATCAATGTTTCGCTCTTTCATGGATTGGTAGGCTTCTCGGGTGCAGATGCTCACAGCCATCACATTGACCTAAGGGAACAGAAAAGAAGAAACTAAACCAACAGCTCTGCTTGGCACTCTTTGACCTGGCTCCCTGCACTCCCAAAGCTGTAGATGCAGGCTGCAGTCCTTGACTCGTGGCAACTCCTGCAGACCCCAACAGAGGGAAATGTCCATACCCCACCACATGTCACACACCCCACATCACCCCAGCCCAGATCAGGGCTGTGATCATGAGGGGCTTGGGCAGGCACAGACACCCAGTTCTGTGAGGCAGCCTTGACCTCTGCTAGAAACAAATGGACTTCACTGGATATGGGACAGTTGTGGGGGTAGAGTGCAGAGCAAGGAAGGACAAATCCACCTCCCCGCAGCCAGCACTCTGCCCAGGAGACAAAGTTGTTTATTGTGCACAGCACTAAGTGCACTGCTGGTAGGGCAGCTGCCAGGACACTAACAGCAGGTAATTAGGACAGCTGGTTAAGGAGGAAATCCCTAGATACTGCCTGCCTGAGAGCCAGCTCTCAGAGACACTGCAAACCACAGGGCAAGCAAAGAGCTTCCCATGCAGAAATCAGAGACTCATTTTGGTTGGAAAAGCCTCTAAGATTGCGTCCAGCCATCAACACAACACCGCCATGGCCATCAAACTATGTCCCCCAGTGCCCTGGCCACAGGTTTCTTGAACACCTCCAGGGATGGGGACTCCACCACCTCCCTAGGCAGCCTGTGCCAATCCCTGGCCACTCTGGCAAGAATGAAATATCACAGAATTGCAGAATGACAGAGTTAACCAGGTTGGAAAAGACCTTTGAGATCGAGTCCAATCTATCACTTAACCCTTCTAATTAACTAGACTGTGGCACTAAGTGTCTCATTCAGCCTCCTTTCAAACGCCTCCAGAGACAGCGACTCCACCATCTCCCCGGGCAGCCCATTCCAATGCCAATCACTCTTGCTGTGAAGAACTTCTTCCTAACATCCAGCCTGAACCTGCCCTGGTGCAGCTTGAGGCTGTGTCCTCTTGTTCTGTCACTGCTTGCCTTGGAGAAGAGACCAGTCCCACCTGGCTACAGCCTCCTTTCAGGTAGTTGTAGGGAACAATGAGGTCTGCCCTCAGCCTCCTCTCCTCCAGGCTGTAATATTTCCTAATCTCCAACCTAAACCTCCCCTGGTGTGATTTGAGGCCATTTCCTCTTGTTCTATTATTTGTTCCTTGGGAGAAAAGACTGATCCCCACCTCACTCCAATCTCCTTTCACAGAGCTGTGGAGAACCAGGTGGTCTCCTCTCAGCCTCCTTTTCTCCAGACTAAAGAAGAAAAAAAAACAAGACAAAGATCACATCGTGCCATGGGCAAGCTAGACTGGGCCACTAACCCTGCAGGTATGAAAGCCACCAACCTGCCACTGCCTGCTGATCTTTCCCTCTTCCCTAACAGGACAAACCAAGGAAGTAAGGACATGGCAATTTATCCAGTCCTTTAGCACTGGATCCAGAGCATTCCAGACTCTTGCTCTTTGGACGAGCACTCCCCAGCACAGGGTGGCTGGGTTAGTTACACTCAGCCCTGCCACCTCTGCCATGCACCATCAGCAACGTGCAGATGCTTTCAGCATTTGCTGACCATAAAACACAGAGTCAAAGTTTCCAGGAAGATAGAGATGTGGAAATTCCCAGAGGTGTGTGCAGGACTGATGAGCAACCATCTCAGCAGCACTGTTGGTTGCTCAAGTTGATAGTGGCTTAGATTTGGAAACGTGAGTGAAAGGTAGAAAGGGGTTGCTGAAGCGATCTAGAAAGGATGTGGCTGCTTCAAGACAGGACAGACTGGCAGGTTCTACTTGATGGATGTCACTTTGCTAGCTAGATGAGCAGACCAGACAGGCCCAAAACCCCCACTGTGAGCTAAATATCCAGCAGGAGCTCTATATCTGATGAATCACAGGTCAAGTGCCAACTATGAATGGGAGGAGCAGCAGGAACAAGGTTGCATGGGCAGCAAGCAAAGGACAGGAGGGGACTGGCTGTCACCCTGAGAAACTGACAAACAAGAATGGGACAGGCTGGGACGTGGCAGCACAAAAGGACATGCAAGAGAGGGACCATTTGAAGCCCAGAAAGGAAGAGCCAGCAAGGGATGGATTTGGGAGGTATAATTACTGAGCAGCACACAAAAGATGAGTGTAGTCAGTTGGAGGATCTTCCGGTCACTGCCTTTGTCTCAGTCCTAATTTCCTATTCATTCCCAGGGGCCATGCTTGTGAAGTTTTGTCTTGGTCACAGATAAACAGCATGGTTATCTCATCTTGGAGCAGCCAGGGAACACAAGTAGAGTCATCACCCTCATCTAAGTGCACTTTGGTTGAGCACACAGGCACTGTCTGCATCTCAGTCATCATACCGGGAACTAGAGATAAACTTGCTGGCATCAGGGCGTGCAAGGAAGAAAATCAGCAGACATGTCAGCAGGAACGGCACCTCAGCACTGGAGTCAAGCCCAGAACAGGCAGGGCTTCTGAAGGCTTTTTCACAGTGAAATGGTCAAGAAAAGCAGGAGCAACCTGCTCCAGTCTGATAGTGAGAAGCCAGCCCTTTCAGATACAGATCTGGGCAGCTGTTAGCACAAAAAACTCTTTGTGACAAGCAAAATTCCTGTCCCAAGACACTCTGCACCCATCAGGCACCTTCTTTGATGTGGCTGCGCCCCAGCTCCACTCCATCTCCATAGGCCACTAGAGGGTAACATCAGCTTAGAGCCTGAAATGCAGCTCCAAGGCTGTGACTCAGGCTGAGCAAGGCTTCGAGAGGGTAGAGTTACAACATTTTGGCAGCTACTGTCAAAGCAAGAGGCTGATCAACAGCCGCATGGGAAAGCCCAGAGCCCCTGAGATACAGCTCTGGTGCAACAAAACGACTGGCTGGAAGGTGGCTGAGCTGGAAGGGCCTTGCTGCCTCTTCCTGATAGCACCCACAGGATGCTGGGGGCTGAAATCCCACTTCACAACATGGAACAGGCAACTCAAGAACCCAACCACACACTTGGAAACTGAGCAAGGCTTAGGGCTGCATTGCTGCAAGGAAAAACCTAAAGGCTGTTGTGGCAAACAGCCCCACAAGACATTTCTCAGCCTTGTTCCTATTTTAAGAACAAAAGGTTCAAAGGTCCCTGAGCAAAGAGGGCCAACACATCTGTGCCCTGCCTCTGCACAGCATGCAGCACAAGCCAGCAGGCCTGCCACTGGCCCTGCTGCTGCAACAGAAACAATGAAAGCACATTTTCTAGTAATTAATGAGTTCAAATTGCCAGCTTGGGAGAACATAAAAGATCCTGTTCCTGGAAGTGCTGAGCGTTTCTCTTCTCAGAATGGGCTTTTTCTAAGGCATCAAAAGGAGTGTCCCAGCTCCTAAGAACATTTAAAAATGCAGGTTACAGCAAACATCTCTCGGCACAGATGGTTTATAAAAGCAAGAGCTGAGTCTTGCTGGTCAATGAATTATAATGCCAAGAAGAATCAAAGCCATTGTGTGTCTCAAGGAGCAAGAGGATGTGTGCTGCAGTTCATAGAATCACAGAAAGGTTTGGGTTGGAAGGCATCTTGAAAATCATCTACTTCCAACACGGGCAGGGACACCTCCCACTACAACAGGTCGCTCAAGGCCTCATCCAACCTGGCCTTGAACACCTCCAGGGAGGGGACACCCACAGCCTCTCTGGGCAACCTGTGCCAGTGTCTCCCCTCCCTCACTGTCAGCCTGGAAGGCTGCTGTAAGGTCTCCCTGGAGCCTTCTCCAGGCTGAACAGCTCCAGCTCTCCCAGTCTGTTCCCTTAGCAGAGGTGCTCCAGCCCTCAGATCATCTTTGTGGCCTCATCTGGACCCACTCCAGTAGTTGTCTGTGCCCTGAACAGTGCAAATGGAAAATTCATCTGGAATTCCTGACTGTAAAGGTCAGTAGGCAAAATGTGAAGGAGACATTCAAATTCCAGAGCCTGGAGTCAGTGTGTAGACAGCACCCAGCCCCAGCTCCTCCTGCATGGATCAGGGATGGCTGGAGGACTTTGCTCCAGCCTCGTGTCAGGCACAACCTCACAAACAAGGAGAGAGAAAAGGGGTAAGCTGTGAACAAAAAAAGATGTCTGAAGGTGTTAAAAAAGTGAGTTGATGTGGCACTTTGGGACATGGTCTAGTGGTTGTGGAGGTGTTGGGAGGTTGCACTTGATGAACTTAGAGATCCAAACTTAATGATGATTCTGTGACGGGCTCAGAACCTGCCTGCATACACCCTCCCTCCTGCACACATGCTGGCTGACAACGCTGCTGTAAAGCAACTGAGACACAATTCCTAACAAGAAGACTCCTGCAGTCCAGAGGAGAAGCAGCTTCCTCCCTAGAGAATAAATACCAGACAACCACAGAATCACAGAACATTTAGGCTGAAGAAGCCCCTCAGGGTCACAAAGTCCAACGATTATCCCTACTCTACACAGTTCACCCTAAACCATATCCCCAAGCACCACAGCCAAAGGACTTTAAACACATCTAGGGTTGGGTTGATGACTTCACCACCTCCCTGGGTAGCTCATTCCAATGCATGACTACTCTTGCTGTGAAAAAATGTTTCCTAATATCCAGTCTAAACCTCCCCAGTTGCAGCTTGAGGCCATTCCCTCTTGTTCTATCCCTCATTACCTGTGAGAAGAGAACAGCACAGCCTCTCCAAAACCTCCTTTCAAGGAGCTGTACACAGCCATGAGGTCTGCTCCAAGGCCCCTCTTTTTCAAACTAACCATCCCCAGTTCCTTCAGTCACTCCTCATCAGATTTATTCTCCAGGACCTTCACAGCTTCCTTGCCCTCCTCTGCACTCACTCCAGCAACTCCACATCCCTCTTGTATTGAGTGCCCCAAACTGAACACAACACTTGAGGTGTGGCCTCACCAGAGCTGAGTACAAGATGACAATCACCTCCCTGCTCCTGCTGAACACAGCAATTCTAATCCAAGCCAGGATGACATTGGCTTTTTTTGGCCACCTGGGCACACTGCTGGCTCATACTGAGCTGTTTGTCTATTGTCAACCCCCTGCTTCCTCTCTGCCAGCAGCTTTCCAGCCACACTGCCCCAAGCCTGTAGCATTGCTTGGGGTTGTTGTAGCCCAAGTGCAGGACCTGACATTTGGCCTTCTTAAAGCTCATCCCATTAACATTGGCTCATCCATCCAATCTATCCAAGTCCTTCTGTAGAGCCTCCCTATCCTCTTGAAGGTCAATACTGCCACCTAACTTGGTGCCACCTGTGAACTTACTCACGACACACTCTATGTCTTTGTCAAGATCATCAACAAAGATGTTAAAGAATAAGGGACTGTAACTTTAAAAAAGAGGAGGAGCAAGTTAATGATAACATGATTCCAACTGCTAAAGATATAGCTAGATATTTTATGGAACAGGTGTACAGAGAGGAGAGCCTGAAAGGAGACAGAGCCTCAAAGCTCATTAAAAATGCATGCAAACAAACAAGCAAACAAATTAATTTACCAAAAAGAAGAAAAACAAATTAAAACACCCCCCCCCCCTTAATTTAAAGCCCTAATGCCTCCTAAATCAATAGCTCACTGACTATTTGAAGGTTTTCCTGTCTTGCAGCCCAGAAGTGCACCAAATCCCTCCAACAGCATCTCAAACCCTGCTGCTCTCCAGCACCTTTCTCCAAGGGACCTTTGGAAGAAGCCTCCGTGTTCCTGCTCAGATCTGCAAAGCCCAGTGGCCCGTGAAGGGTCCTGGCAACCTTCCCATGTCCTGACCCTTCAAGAGCTTCAGAGCATGTAGGAGAAATGGGCCTGGCAACTGTTTCCCTGAGGCTGGCCTGGCACTGCAGGGAGGGCTGTCACTGCAGATCCCTCCCCAGACTGGCGCCGGCAGAGCCACCGCACACTTGCAGAGACACACTTCCAAGCAGGAAGGTGGCAGCCACTAAACAAGGGCACACAGAAGGAAAACCCCCGAGTTACTCCTCCTAGCAGGCTAAAATGCAAAGTCCATGTTTCCCAGGCTGTCTAGGCTGAGGTGGGAAAAACACTTGGCTCTGGAGCACGTCATGGCTTCACCTTTGCATTAAAGGTGCAAGTGTTAGTCACACACATCAAGAGCAAACCCGGCAGCTTTTCCAGCGAGAGGAAATAAATCTGCCAGTATGGCAGGAAAGCTTGGGTGTCTCAGTCTGTTCCCAGGGCTACAGCAGCATTTTGCCAAGCAAGGAGAGCAGACACAGGCGTACTGATCACTTCTGGGAACGAAACGTGTCCCCAGACTGATTTCCCAGTTGTGAAGCCCCCATCTCGCCTCTCCTTCCACCCCAGCCACCAACCCAAAGCAGCTCCAAAAAGCGCACACAGCAGCACCCACAAGGAGGCTACCAATCTTTGAGCAACTGTAAATAGCATCACTAACGTGTCTCCTAGAGGACAATCCCCATTCCAAAATCTTTCTCCCTAGAAGTGGTGAAAGGTGAGATAAGAGAGCACTTACATCTTCAGCTTCCCTGGAGAGCAGAGCTTCTCTGGAGAACAGAGAGGGGAAAAGTCTTCACCTGGCAAAAGCCACATATTCCCCCCTCAGCCTGCCCATCTTACAAAGACAAAGGAGCATGAAGGACATGAAGCATCCATGGGGGCATCTTCACATAAGAGCATCACAGCCACCAGGACAAGGACCAGGCAACCCAGAGGACCAGGCTTGCGGCGAGGCAGTGCTTGGAAGCACCCAGCTTTACACCAGCTCAGCCTCAGCTGCACTTCATTTTCTTTAAAGACTCCATGGCAACCAGGGACTGAGAGACAAGACTGTGCAGTGACCCAGGCTGGGCAACCCACAAAAGCCTGGGTGGGCAGACAAAGCCGAGCTGAGCTTGCTTTGGCTGCAGTCACAGCAGCCAGCAGAGCGGCCAAAATCCTAACAAGAACTTAATTAGCCAGGATACAGCAGCTCCTGCCCTGGCAGCAGGAGTCTAAGGCCTCAGTGTACCTCTCTGTTTTACTTTACACAGGCCCTGAGACTACTGCTGGACAAAATGTCACCAGCTGCCAGAGGAGCCAGCAGATGCCTGCTGACTCCACTGTCAGACGCAGTGGCCCCAAGCAGCTTTTCAAACACATGTATCTTTTCCTTCACTAGCACAAGTTCTCACAGCTGCTAAAGCTGCCACAAGTCTTACCCAAAGCTGACAAGTCAGCTCCTCTTCCTATAAGAACACCACTTCTCACAGAATGGTTTGGGTTAAAACTCCTCCAGCTTCAGCCCCCTGCCATGGGCAGGGACACCTCCACCAGCCCAGGCTGCTCAAGGCCTCATCCAGCCTGGCCTTGAACATCTCCAGGGAGGAGGCATCCACAGCCTCCCTGGGCAGCCTGTGCCAGTGTCTCCCCGCCTTCATTGCCAATAATTTCTTCCTCATCACCATTTCAAATCTGCCTTCTTCAAGCTTCAGTCATGCACAAAGTAGGTACTACAGGAAGGAAAAATCACCGCCATGAAAAGCTCCTGCTTCAGGATCTCACCAGCCAGAACCGCAGGAAGGAGAGGACAAAAGTGCTGTTGTAAGGACATAAAAACTGGCCTGAGGTCCTACAGCTGTGCCTGCCACTGCTGTGTGCAGAAAAGGGCCACCACACAATGGCAAAAGATGGGAAAGTCCCAGAAAGAAGCACAGCAGCACCTTGGGACAGCACAACCCAGGGAGAAGCACCACTAGTAGGTGGCATGGACCATTTGCATACACTCCCAGTTTGGGATGTGAAATTGGCTTGTTCACATCCAGCTCTAACCAGATTATGGGCAGAAAATTAAGCTTTAAAGACAAAAAGCATTACAGATTTTTAAGCCAAAGAGAATCTGCCCATTTCACAGCCCACTGCTAGAACTAACAGGATTAGCTACAGAAGCCACTGCTTGCCATTCTGTTTCCCATCTTATTGGAGTAATAACAGCAAGGCTCATCTCCTCTCACAAAGCAAAATGCTCCTGAAGGCATGAAGTGTTTTCATACTCCAGGGTGAATCACAGAATCGTTTTGGCTGGAAAAACCCTCAAATATCATCCAGTCCAATCATCAGCCAAACGCCCCCACGGCCACTAACCACATCCCCGAGGGCTGTGGCTGCACGTTTCTGAAACACCTCCAGGGATGAGGACTCCACCACCTCCCTGGGCAGCCTGTTCCAACCCCTGACCACTCTTGCAGGAATGAATTTTTTCCTAATGTCCAACCTAACCCTCCCCTGGTATAACTTGAGGCCATTTCCTCTCCTTCTATCACCTCAGACCAGGGAGAAGAGCTCAAGCCCCACCTGGCTCCATCCTCCTTTCAGGAGCTGTAGAGAGCAATGAGGTCTCCCCTCAGCCTTCTCCAGACTGAATAACCCCAGGTCCCTCAGCTGCTCCTCCCCAGGCCTGTTCTCCAGACCCTTCCCCAGCTTTGTTGTCCTCCTCTGGACACAATCCAGCTTCTCAGTGTCCTTCTTGGAGTGAAAGGCCCAAAACTGAACAAGTATTTGAGCTGCAGCCTCACCAGTGCCAAGTACAGCAGCACCATCACTGCCCTACTCCTGCTGGCCACACTATTCCTGATCCAAGCCAGGATGCTGTTGGCCGCCTTGGCCACCTGAGCACACTGCTGCCTCATCTTCAGCTGCTGTCAACCAACATCCTCAGGTCCTTTCCCACCAGGCAGCTTTCCAGCCACTCTGCCCTCAGCCTGGAGCATTGCATGGGGTTGTTGTGACTCAAGTGCAGGACCCAGCATTTGGCTGTGTTAAACCTCATGCAAGTGACCTCAGCCCATCCATCCAGCCTGTCCAGCTCTCTCTGCAGAGCCTTCCTGCCTCCAGGCAGATCAATGCTGCCACGCAGTTTACTGTCATCTGCAAACTTACTGGGGGTGCTCTCAGTTCCCACGTGAAGGCACATGGCTCAGCAGCCTTTCCACTTCCCAATCGGCAAACCTGGGCCACGTCAGAGCTACTTGGGAGGCAAGTCCTCAGCTCTGCACATGTGGAAGAAGAAGATGGGGGCAATGGTGCTGGTGGCCAGAAGAAATAAAACCCTAGCACGGTTCCTGCTCTCCCAGCAGCACCACTCACATCTATCATTGTCCTCCAGCCCTCTGTCTTCCCTGAAAGCAGGGGCTCTGGGCGAGCCAGCCCTGCATTGTTGATGCAGACATCAACTCCTTGGTGAAGGGTCTTGATGGCAGAGAACATTGACAGGATCTCCTCTTCATTGGAGAGGTCGCACTTGTAGGGGATGAGGGTCCCTGGGTAGCCAGCACTCTGGCACTCAGCTGCCAATTTCTAGGGAAGAGAAAGCAAAAGAAGAAAACAGCCATCAGCCTCTTCCTGTGGACCAGCTTATCCAGCCATTTGCTTCAAAACACACCCCAGGGCTGAGAGAACACAGCAGGCTCCCCAGCAAGCCTCTCTTGAAAGAAGGCACTGGGGAAGAATTGTTGTAAATGCTACTTAAGAAAAAAGAACTATCAATACTCATAAGAGTCTGAGCTCTTCAGCCTTTGGGTTATTCAGCTGGAGGATGCACTCTGTGCTGGTCCATCACCCCAGGCAACACAGGTCAAGATGAGGAGGCGCTGGCAAAATACAAATCAACACCGTCGTGGCATGGGGCTGCAGGCCTGGATCATGGACTCAGAATTGTTTGGGTTGGAAAAGCCCTCTGAGATCATTGAGTCCAACCACCAACCCAATACCACCCTGGCCATTAAACTATGTCTCAGAGTGCTGTTTCCATGCTTTTTTGATGAAGGACATGACAATCACAAATCTGACAGTTCTTCATCAGCCATTACTGACAAATATCCCTCTGGAGATATTCAAGGCATGCCTGGATGCTTTCCAGTGTGATCTGCTCTAGGTGATCCTGCTCTGGCAGAGGGGGTTGGACTGGATGAGCTTTTGAGGTCCCTTCCAGCCCCTGACATGCTGTGATTCTGTGATTATTCCAAGCATCCAGATCTTTTACCAGACAAGAAGACAAAAAGCAAATGAAGACCCAGGAGCTGCTGCCGGTCTTCTGTGTTCACGCTGAGGCAGCCACCACACCAAAGGCTCTGGAGGATGCCCTCACCCCCTGACGCTAATGAGAAGCAGCATCTCCCCCCCGACGTGTCACAGCAGTGACAACTGCGTCGTGAGCAGGCACCACGGGATGTCTGGTTTCCATGGAGTGATGGACTCTGGCTACCAGCGGCCACCAGGCCACCCCAACGCCATCGCCCGCACCGCTGGCACCAGCCTGAGGTGGTTCCAGTGGGTGCGATAAAGCTCTGCCGCTACCAGAGGCAACTTTCCCACTCCTCCCAGCTCCTCCCTGCATACTGAGGACTGCAATTCACAGCAGGTGAGAAAAGGAGCAGCAAGGCTCAGCGCAGGAATTGCCCGGCTGGGAGCAGAGGACACAGGGTGGCCACTGCACGTGAAGGCGGCTGCTGAACAGTTTGGCTTCGGCTCAAACTCAGTGCCAGGAGAGCTGTCTGAAAGGACAAAGGGCCCAGCAGCATGGATAGGAAAGGACAGAAAGCTCATCCACAGCCCAGAGGGAAACGCCGTGTTGAATATCTCCCTTTCCATGTCGAGCTGTCACTTCTCACTCTGCAGCAAAGCCTTCCTCTGCTCAGCACAGCTCTTGGAAGGAGGCAGACGTAGTCTGAGCACCATGGGCTGTAGCCCTGCGACCCAGGTGAAGGAGTAGATGAAACAATGCTCTGGAGAGCAGTGGCCATCCTGGTGGAGCTGCCCATCCTATTTTTCCAGTTGATCTCACAGAGTCACACAATGGTAGGGGTTGGAAGGGACCTCTGGAGATCACCCAGTCCAACCCCCCCACCAGAACAGGATCACCCACAGAAGGTCACACATGAACACATCCAGACAGGTTTTGAATGCTTCCAGAGATGGAGACTCCACCACCTCTCTGGGCAGCCTGCTCCAGGGCTCCAGCACCCTCACATTAAAGAAGTTCCTCCTTATGTTCAGATGGAACTTCTGATGTTCAAGTCTGTGCCCATTACCTCTTGTCCTGTCACTGGGCACCACTGAACAAAGCCTGGACCCATCCTCCTGACACCCACCCTTCAGCACAGGTGAGATTCTCCTTAGCTTCTATCTTAGCTACACCGAGAGAAAGCTCTTCATCGCTCAGAGAAAGGCTTCTCTGCCACAGCTGACCTGAGAAATTAAACCTCTCTCAAGATTTTTCTTCTCTTGGCTGGTGTCTCAGGGCCTCAAACGAGACTCAGCATGGATCCTTTCATCTCTCAGGCTGCACTTGTGTTACAAATTCTCTTTGAATATGAAGTGCAGAACACCGCTGACATCCATGCGGAGCTGCGCACACTTCAACCACCTCCAGACAAAGAGCCATCACAGGCTCTTCAAAGAAACATCAACTGCAGGCAAGTTTGCAAGAGGAGGCTGACGTAAAGCAACTCTCAAAACCAGGCAGCTTGTAAGACTTTTTCAGAGCATCCATTAAGTCTCTCTGTTAATTTCATTCCACCTGAAGCAGAAAACACGCACGAGGAGTTAAAAAATACAAAAGAAATAGAAAATAAAGGGAATAAATAAAGCTGTTTTCCAGATGTCCTACTGGAGAGTGAGCACAGGACACGTCCATGCAGACCAGGGCCACTGTGCCTCCAGGAGGGTGGACATGTCAATTTGAAATAAGACCTGAGCATCTCTATCACACTCTCATCGTTGGATGCTTGGAAATTATAGAACTGTCAAGGCTGGAAGAGACCTGGAGAAGAGGAGGGTCAGGAGTGACCTCACTGCTTTCTACAATTACCTGAAGGGAGGCTGGAGCCAGGTGGGGTTGGTCTCTTCTCCCAGGCAACCAGCAACAGAACAAGGGGACACAGTCTCAAGCTGTGCCAGGGCAGGTGTATGCTGGATGTTAGGAAGAAGTTCTTCCCAGAGAGAGTGATTGGCATTGGAATGGGCTGCCCAGGGAGATGGTGGAGTTGCCGTCCCTGGAGGTGTTCAGGAAAAGACTGGATGAGGCACTTAGTGCCATGGTCTGGTTGACTGGATAGGGCTGGGTGCTAGGTTGGACTAGATGATCTTGGAGGTCTATTCCAACCTGGTTGATTCTATGACGTTTGAAATCATTAAGTCCAGCCACTTTCCTAGAGCTCACAATCCCACCACTAAACCACATCTCTCAGCACCCCATCCACATGTCTTAAATACCTCCAAGGATGGTGACTCTACCATCTCCCTGTTCCAATCCTTCTCAGCCTGTTCCAATCCTTGAGAACCCTATCTGTGAAGAAATTTTTCCTAATCTCCAACCTAACTCTCCACTGGCACAATTTCAGGCCATTTCCTTTCCTCCCATCACTTGATTAAGGAGAAGAGACCAAATCCCACCTGAGTCCAGTCTCCTTTCAGGAGCTGCAGAGAGCAATGAGGTCTCCAGACTCCTCCTCTTCTCCAGACTAAACAATCCCAGGTCCCTCAGCTGCTCTTCCCCAGCCCTATTCACCAGCTTAGACACCATTTCCCCCCCTGCCATCTCTGTGATTGATCTCAGTGCTCAGTAGTGCTGCATGAATGCATGAGCACATTAAAAAAAACCCACCTAGCACCTCCCTACATGTAATAAGACAAAGAAGAATGCCTGGTCCTGAAGCTTTCTAGATGTTTTGTTTTCAAAGGTCTAAAATGATCACAGAATTACAAAGAATCAGAGTATAGTAGTGGTTGGAAGTGACCTCTGGAGATCATCCAGTCCAACCCCCCCCGGCCAGAGCAAAAGCACCTACAGAAGATCACACAGGGACACAACCAGACAGGTTTTGAATGTCTCTAGGGATGGAGACTCCACCACCATCTGGGCAGCCTGCTCCAGGGCTCCAGCACCCTTACATTACAGAAATTCCTCCTCATGTCCAGATGGAATCTCTTCTGTTCCACTCTGTGCCCATTACCCCTTGTCCTGTCACTGGGCACCACTGAACAAAGCCTGGTCCCATCCTGCTGCCACCCACCCTTGGAGCGTTGATCAGCACTGATGAGATCCCCCTCAGGCTGCTCTTCTTCAGACTAAACAGCCCCAATTCTCTCAGCCTTTCCTCATCACGGAGAGGTTCCAGGCCCCTCAACATCTTTGCAGCCCTTTGCTGCACCCTCTGCAGCAAGTCCCTGTGCTTCTTAAGCTGGGGAGCCCAGAACTGGACACTGTATCCATCTGTGGCCTCATCAGGGCAGAGCACAGGGGGAGGAGAATCTCTCTTGACCTGCTTGCTGCAGTCTTCTCAATGCACCCCTGGATGCCATTGGCCTTCTTGGCCACAAGGGCACATTGCTGTCTCATGGGCATCCTGTTGTCTACCAGGACTCCCAGGTCCTTTTCCTCAGAGCTGTTCACCAACAGCTCAGCTCTCAACCCGTACTGGTCCACACTGATGTATGGGAGGATGCCTTACATTTATGGGATGTTCTCCACAAGTTAGGAACAGATCTGTTCTGCTCCCAACAAGGGGTTAATGCTCTTTGTGCCTGCCAAACCTGAGAAGGGCATCATGGCACACATTTAGATTCAGGCTTGGTAAAATGGTTTTAGAAAACTAATTGATGCAAATATTTAAGGGGACTTAGAAGGAGAGGAGAAGAAAAATATAGGAAAGAGTGGAGTAGGGCTTTATGTGACAAACCATCCTATTAACTTCAGCCACATTTAGTTCAGAGAGATTAAAGCCAGAAGAAACCATTAGGTAAGTTTTAATCTGCCCTGCCATTCGTCACAGGTACTTCCATCCTACTGCTTCAGCTTCTGCTTCAACACAGAGTGCACCAAGAAACCAACTGGAAAGAAACCCAAGTCACTCCAATTATTTTTGCTATCAAAGGAAATGAAGAGGAAAAGCCCTAATGAACAGCACCCCAGTTGGGAAAAGAAACTGGGGGGGTTACAAATCCTTTAGTTTGACTGATTGGCAACTTTGAAGAGTCTTATAATTAATAGCAGTGCAACAACATAAGAGAAGGAAGATGTATGTAGTGAATAAGGCACTGGAGTGGGTGTTAAGGTTCATACACTCATTGAGTGGTTTGGGTTGGAAGGGACTTTAAAGCTCATCGAGTTCCAATCCCCTGCCATAGGCAGGGACACTACCACCAGCCCAGGCTGCTCAAGGCCTCATCCAGCCTGGCCTTGAACACGTCCAAGGAGGGGACATCCACAGCCTCCCTGCACAGCATGTCTCACCACCCTCACTGTCAAGAATTTCTTCCTAATCCCCAGTCTCAATTTGCCTTCTTCCAGCTCAAATCCATTGCCCCTTGTCACTACAAGCCCTTGTCAAAAGTCCATCACCTGCTTCTTGTAGCCTCCTTCAGGTACAAGAACACTGCTATAAGGTCTTCTCAGAGTTTTCTTCTCTTGTTTGGACCAGATGATCCTTGAATGCCTTCCAACCTGGCATTCCATGACTGTTTCTATAGTATGTTCTGTGACAACATGGCACAGTAAGGCAGCTCTCCCTCATGCTGGGCTACTCACACCCATGGAGCTGCAATGATTTGTGACATCCACCAGAGACCATGCAAAGTTACATCTTGGCATATCTCTGACATCAGCTGCTTGAGGTGCCTCACAGATGCTGTCCACACTCTGGACACTGAACATCAACACAGTACCTGCCTTTCACCCAGCAAACTCATCCTACTAGCTCCATAGGGGCCAAGCAGCATCTGCCTATGCCTGAAGGTGGCTCATGGAGCCACTGGTTTCATCTCGGCCACTGAAGTCAGACTCCCAGCTAAACAAGGGGCTGGTTGAGCAGTCCCAGTATGGGCTACTGTCCTCCCAGACTCATGTTGCTTTCTCCCAAGCCCTCTCTGCTCCTTGCACTTTTCCAGTGCTTAAATATCTGAGATGACTTTGCTCTTGGCTCACTTCATTTTACCTCTCCAGCGTCACACACAAGCCCAATCACCCTATTTATGCTGCCCTGAATGTTCCTGCTACCTTAAGTCATCCAGTCAATGGCTCCTTACATCAAGGCTGAAGGAACTTCTGGTTGTCTGCTGCTTGCTCAGATCACGTTGCTACAGGCTGGTGTGTGGGAGGAGGACACACACTGCTGCTACACGACAGCTCATTACAGCACTATCTCCTGCTCATTCTGAGGTATGACTATGCTAAAGTGACCATCACAGGTGCCTGCCTGCTCTTCAGCTCCAGCATGCACAGCAGGTTCCCATGCAGCTATGGAGACACTTCCCTTCCCCAGACAACCTCGGTGCCCTCCCCCAGTGCTCCCATTCAGACTGAAGGTGTGTACCACAGCCCCCCATAGTCCTCCACCAGCGCTCGGCTGCCCTGACAAGCAGGGTTCAAAGACCACAGAACTCCAAGACATCCAAGTGCCTGCACACAGCCGCTCCGATGGTCTGCAGGTCACAGGCTGGATCGCTGCCCGTTCCAGCTCAGATTTCCAAGGCAACCTGCAAACACACCACTGGGAGGGCAGAGCTGAGGCTGAGCCTCAGCTTGACATCCTCAGATCGTGGCACATTTCTGTGTCATCATCACCACAGGCGAGCACAGCTCCACCGTGCTCAGGGGCTTGAGTAAGAATTCACTTTAACTGAATCGAATTCCATTCAGTCTCATAGCAGGGAAGGTCTGAGACGCCCAGAGATACCCTGATCTGCTGGTTTGAGGCTGACTGAAATAATTTAATGAGCAAAATTAGATGAAAGGCTGTGAAAAGGAAACAATGGTGATGGCTACTGCACTCATAGGTTCACTGAGATGTATAAAAGCAAGGCCACAAACACAGATAAGAAAGTCTGGCGGTGTCTGTGTTTTCCTCCTGGGCTTCTGCTCTTCTGCTTGGACCTGTGTAACCCAACTCATTATTCTGCTTCTAACTCCCCTTGCTGATCCTCCCAACTCACCTTGCATGTAAGGCAGACTCTGGGATAAGGTAGAGGGGTGGAAAGAAGGTGGAAGGCTGGTTGGGAGCCCCTCCTGGGGACTCTGGTTTCTGGGAGAGCTGTTGTGTTTCTGTGTAAACATTTATGTATCTTGTGCATTTATCTGCTTGTAAATTGTGCTACGCTGTGAATAAAAAGCTTCATTCCTCGACTTCCAGCTAGCTGAGTCTAGTCTGAGTGAATTCATTGTGCTGGGGGGTGGGTAACTTCCAAACCATCGCACCTGAAGACCTAAGGTATGATCAGAGACCTGTGGGAACCATCAGCATGTGCCTACCTTAGCAGCAGATGTTTTAACTGAGTGTGTCTCCACACTTTGTGGGTAAGACTGAAGAGCACTCCAGGGGACAACCAGGACCTATCCCCAGCTCTGTCACAAGCTCATCAAGAGCCTTTAGCCTTTCCCAGCCACAGACAAAGCAGCAGCAGGTGACAACCCACCAGTGAGTGCTGAACCTCTCTCAGAGGGCCAGGACAACCCGAGCACTGCTGCCGATCACGGGCCAAGCCCTGCACCTCCCTGCGACACCGCACGCCTGTCAGCACGGCCACCCGCAACGCGCCCGCTACTGTCACCCAAAGAGCTGCCCCAGAGCAGGCCCCTGCTGTCTCACCAGGAGATCAGCCTTTCTCTTCTCAACACCCCACGGCACAGCACGGCTTTTCTCCAGAGCCTGGAGCCAAGAGGAGATCGTAGAGAGGTGGCTGTTGGTCTCTTCTCACAAGCCAAGTGACAGGACGAGAGGAAAGGCCATCAAGCTCCAGCAGGGGGAGGTTTGAGCTGGACATTAGGAAAAAAATCTCTATCAAAAGGGGTTCTCGAAGCCTGGCATGGGCTTGAGATGGCATTGGCCACCTCATTTTAACTAGACTATGGCCTGATCATCCTTGGGGTTCCTTCCAACCTGGCATTCTGGGATTCTGTGGTTGAATCCCCATCCCTGGAGGTACTTAAAAGCCACCTAGACATGGTGCTCAAGGATATGGTGTAGTAGTGACTTTGGTAGAGCCAGAGAACGGTTGATGATCTTGAAGGTCTTTTCCAGCCACTGTGACTCTGTGCTCTCCTGCTCTCTCCCAGTGCCATCCAGGTGGCAGCGATGCTCCTGCTGTGAGGGCAGGGCAAGCGCCGTGGTCCCCACACGTCCCTGTCTCATCAGCCCCTGTAATCCTCCACGAATCCTCTTCTGAGGAGACAGATTAGCACAGGCTGGGACAGCAGTGAGCCTTCCCCCACCAGCTCCCAGCACTCCCCACTCTCAGAATTGAGGTGATGGCTCCCGAATTTTAACGCAGCCCAGATTTATCACCCGCTGCCAAATGTGACAAAGGCCCCTGGGTGTCCCAGCCAGGCTGAGGTGCGAGCAGGCAGAAGCCAGAGCAGGGATTAGAGCTTCCATCACTGCTGGGCAGCTGCAGGTGCCACGATTAAACATCTGCACCAACGCCCCCGGCCACGGCCAGCTCAGTGCCGCTCACAGCCATGCCAACGCTAATCCCAGCTAAGCTGAGCAGAGCTGCAGCCGATCTGCACACGCCAAGCGCAGAGAAAAGTCTGGTCGGGTCCTCTGCATCTGGGTCCTGTTTTACCTACGGGACCAGAGTGGGCACAAACCTGCCCAGGACCTACCAAGGTGAAATAATGATACTGCCAGCCAGGAAATCATGGAATCGTAGAACGGGTTGGGTTGGAAGGGACCTTAAAGACCATCCAGTTCCAACCCCCTACCATGGGCAGGGACACCTCCATTAGCCCAGGCTGCTTGAGGCCTCATTCAAACTGGCCTCCACAACCTCTCTGGGCAACCTACTTCAGTGTCTCACCACCCTCTCCGTGCAGAATTTCTTCCTAATCTCCAGTCCAAATGTCCCCTCTTCCAGTTTAAATCCCTCTTGTCCTATGTCTATTAACACTTCCCACATGGACACTGGCAGGAGTGAAGGTTCAAGTCTGACTTTAGCACAGCCACTATTTTCTGCAGAGCTTAAACTTGTCAAGTCCTCAGAAACCACCATCATATTTTCTCCTCAACACTGTGCCACCTTCCTGTGCTGGGGCATTGTCCATACTCAAAACAACAGCCAGAACCTTTCCTCCCCCTGCCCCCACCCCTGCCCCTCTAGGTCTGAAGGCTGCTCCTGTACAGTCTCTCACCTCCCCACTCCCCAAAGCAACAGGTGACACGTTTTATACAGGGAAACTGAGGCACAGAACAGCTACCTGATCTGCCTTGTTCCAGAGGCAGAACAAGGACCCTACCACATCTCCAGAATCCCAGGGAAGGCTCAGTTGTGCTCACAACCCCAAAAATGAGTAATAACACCCCAGTACTGCTGCTCTACTGCATAAGACATTTTTAAAGCACTGTTGGGAGAAAGCAGGATGAATCCAACTGAATTTAAAAGTAACTCTCCTCTCATGAGCCTTCTGAGCTTCAAGGCTGAAAAAAAACATCAGGACAGCAAAGCATTTTTCCCACTACTCAGGTCAACAATTCTGAGATCTCTTTTGTATTTACTAGGAAAGAATCTGGTCAGGGACAAGTGACAACAAAAGCTCCTCACCACTCCTGAGGCAAGGCCTTCACCAAGCATAAAATAAGTCCTTCCAGAGGCCAAGGAGATTCTGAAGGTCATTCATTTATAGAGGCATCATGTCTGGGGGTGATCTTGCCTAAAGCTGCCTCTCCTGCCTTAAAAGAAGATAGTTTATGAGGCTACGACGTGGCCCAGAAGCTCTGCCATGAGAGTAATGGGTCCAGGGAAGAGCAGATGGGGAGTGATGAGGTCCATGATGAGTGTTTGGGGACAGCAGCTCACCCATCTTCAGCACAAGGAGGATGAGAGCTGCAGAGCTTTGTTCAGGCTGCCCAACTGATGGGACCCAGTCACCAAAATTCATGGTTCTCACCTTCAGCCACAAGCACATAGCTCTAAGTCACAAGACAACACAAGCACAGAGAGGTGAAACCTGCAGTTTCAGGAATGCTCTGTAAAACCCAAACCCAGCTGTAGGGCAGAGGGACAGACCTCACCATGGACATCTGGCACTTCAGCTCAATCCCATGTACAAAACACCATGAGGGGAAGCCAAAATGCCAACCAGTTGACCTCTAAGCCAAAAGTGTGCTTTGGAGCAACACAATTAAATTCCACATTCAGGATCTATCAAATGATTTAGCTGTTAATTAACCACCTTGGAGTCAAAACCTTCCCTTGCACCTCATGGCCCAGGCTGTGATCAGTGGCAGTGATCAGCCAGCCCTCAGATGGTTTCTTGGGATGCTCGGCTCCTAGGATGAAGGCTCAGCTACATTTTCACATCTTCCACAGCACCGCAGCATTGCTTGCCAAAGTGAGCACCGAGCTCTGCAGAGACTGAACTGCTGGGTCTGCAATCAATAGCTCAGCTTATCAAAGGCTTTCTTGAGCAAGACCTAACCTTGGCAAGGCTGTCCCCAGTTATAAACGTTACCTTTGATCAATAACTGTCCCAGTGCATTCCAATTCATCAGCTAAACCTCAGCTTTTAAGCCATGTTTATTGCTTTCTCTGCTGCTCCCTCTCCACACCCCAGAAAAAGGAATGATTTTTTTTTTTTAAAGAAGATGTCACAGAATGGTTTAGGTTGGAAGGGATCTCAAAGCTCAGCCAGTTCCAACACCCCACCACAGGCAGGGACACCTTCCACTAGAAGAGGTCTCTCAAGGCTTCATCCAATCTGGCCTGGAACACCTCCAGGGAAGGAGCATCCACAACCGGGCAACCTGTGCCAGTGTCTCACCACCCTCACTGCAAAGAACCGTTTGCTAACATCCAGTTTCAATCTCCCCTCTGCCAGTTCAAACCCATTACTCCTTGTCCTGTCATTGCAAGACCTTGTCAATAGTCCCTCCCCAGCCCTCCTGTAGCCCCCTTCAGATACTGGAAGGCCACTCCAAGGTCTCCTCCAAGCCTTCTCTTCTCCAGGCTGCAGAGAAGAGGATTCCTTATCCAGCAGTGCTACACCCAGCAAGTCTGTGTTTTTCTAGTTTAGTGACCAGGATGTCATGAGGGACAAAGCCAAATTCCTTGCTCAGGTCCAGGTAGGTGATGTCAGTTGTCCTTCCCTTGTCCACTGTTGGTGTGGAATCATGGAATGGTTTGGGGTAGTGGAAGGGACCTTAAAGCTCATCCGGTTCAAATCTCCTGCCATGGGCCGGGACACCTCCACTAGCCCAAGTTGCTCAAGGCCTCATCCAGCCTGGCCTTGAACACCTCCAAGGAGTGGACATCTACAACCTCTCTGGGCAGCCTGTGCCAGTGTCTCACCACCCTCACTGTACAGAATTTCTTCCTAATCTCCTGTCTAAGTGTCCCCTCTTCCACCTTCAACCCACTGCCCCTTGTCCTGTCACTGCAAGCCCCTCCTCAGCTCTCTTCTAGCACCCTTTAGGTACTGTTAGGCCATTTTGCTTCATGCCTCAAACATTTTGAAGAGGCACTTGGTGATGCTGGATTTGCCCAAGGTTCTCACAAGGAACCTGAGAGTGAATGTATTGAGAATCCCAGAGAACAGAGGATCAGAGAAGTGTTTTGGTTGGCAGAAACTTCTAAGATCATCAAGTCCAACTGTCACTGCAACACCACCATGGCCTTAATTAAACCATAGCCTCAGGTGCCATGTCCACACATTGCTTGAATTCCTCCAGAGATAGTGACTCCATCTCCCTGGGCAGCCTGTTCCAATACAGTTTCCACCAAAGCTTTTTTTACAGGCTGCTAAAAGCTCTTGGCTAACTCACTCAAGCACAGACTCAGAACATGCCTGGGTACCCAAAGAGCAGAAAACACGCAGCAGGAGTGCACACCAAAAAGTCTGTGGCAGCTGTTAGTACCTTTAGGCTTCTGTTTCAAATCAGGCCTTCAACCCAAATATCTCCTGACAGGCCAAGATAAAATAAAGACATTTTAATTAGTTTATTATTCCATGACTGACTATTAAAGTTACTGTTGGATGACCACACAGAGTCTCCACTCACAAAAGTGACCCTAGGAAGGGACACTTGAGTGCATGGACTGCAGAAGGGTCATCACCACACTTTGAAAGTCACAGCTACAATGACAGAGGGGAAACTGAGACTGCATGTAGGGAGATGTGACACAAGGAAAACCAAAGCCAGTGCTGAAACGACAGTACCAAAGTCAATGCTGGCTCCAGGCAAGGCGAGCACATGGAAGAAAAGCCAGAGGTTGGTGCAGGTTTTGGAAGCCATTAACATCTTTATTGTAAAAGTCAAATAAAGAGCACTGGAGTGGTGACACAGGTTTAATACCCAAACCATAGCTCTGCAATTCCTTCCTTATCTTGCCTCCAGCCCTTATCTGATTTTTCAAGAGATTAAGAAATCTTGACAGAGCCTTTACTGCCAAGTTGAACTCCCCACAAGACAACAGACTCTTCCAGTCACCAGATGGTTGTAAAACCAACATAGAGACTGGTTCCATCCACTTTACCTTGAAATGGAGGAGCAGTGCATAGCAGGTATTAAAACACACTTTTGTACTACAAAAAAAAAGTCTGTCCCATCCCTGGAGGTGTTCAAGGCCAGGTTAGACAAGACCTCGAGCAACCTGGTCTAGTGGAAGGTGTCCCTGCCCACGGTGGGAGTGGTTGGAGGTAAGGTGCCTTCCAACCCAACCCATTCTAGGAATCTGTGAAAATGAGGGCTGTAGTCCTGTTCTCAGCTGTACCATTTGCCATGATCTCTTTTTTTGGGTTGCTCCTTTCTACACCATTACCCACAGCAGTAGTTGGTGAATTATTCCATTTGATACAGCAATGAGATTTGTCCAGCAGTAATCACAGCCACAATGGCCTGACCTCTCCTTTATTCACATCTGGCAATACCAAGCCCTCAGCTCCTTCAAGTTTCTCTCTTCATTTTGCTCCATCCCTGTGCCCCACTCCTGAACACCAGCATGAGGAAGCATCCTGAAGTTGCACCAGAGAAGGGTTAGCTGGGAAATTAGGAATAATTCCATTCCTGCAAGAGTGGTTACGGATTGGAATAGGCTGCCCAGGGAGGTGGTAGAGTCACCATCCCTGGAGGTGATCAAGAAATGTGTGGCCATGGCACCTGGGACATGGTTTAGTGGCCATGGGGGTGTTGAGTTGACAGCTGGACTCGATGATCTTTAAAGACTTTTCCAAACAAAACAATTCCATCATTCTTTTACTTCGCCCATCCTGCCCAGCATGCATGAGCCACTCTCCCCAGGTTGGCACATCCTTCAACTCTCCACTAAGGCTTCCTCCAAGGATCCTCCTCCAGCTCCCAAAAACAAAGGCTTGGAAAAGTAGCAGCAGGAATAACAGCTGAGTTTTTCATGGACAGATCTGGTTATACAATAACTAACCAAGGTAACCACATGCTCACAGAGTGCCAACAGCACAGACCTTCCCTCTGCCTTCCCCCTGCCTGGAGAACCTGAAGACCCTCCAGCAGGCACAAGCCCCAACAGCAGCTCCTAAAATGGAGTCCAGCTGCATCTTCCACCATGTCAGCCCCTGCATCTCCAGGTGGCTTCTTTCAGCCATGTCCAAAGTCCCAAGTCCCAGAGTGAACTCAACAGTTGGAGGCCTGAACATCTTCCTCTTCTCTTTTGTTAAAGGCAAAACACACGAGGTGAAGCTGCTGGAGGAAAGCATAAAGAGCTCTGCTCCAAAGGCATGGCAGGAGTTGGTAAGAAGCCTCATCAGTGTTGACACAAGTGCCCCTGGCAGCCAGTTAGAGGTGATGGACCTGTTCCCAGAGTGACCCTGGACCACTTCACGCTCCACCACCTTCCCCAAGCACGCGGCACCTTCTTTCTCTTTAAGGCAACACACTTCATGATAAATAAACCCATAATAGCAACGGAGCAAAACACAGTCCAGACACCTCCCAGAACAAATGACCCTGTGCTACAAACATGGCTTAGGCCTTAGACAGGAGGGGAGAAAGAACCAAGCAGGGACAAATGTTGGCTGCTGCATCAAATACAAGGGTTTGAAACATGACAGTGACAAGAGACTTGAAAGATGCCAAAGGGTCAGCACTGCTGAGTCCACAAGCATAACAAACAGCCCAGATCAATCTCCTGCATATTTGTGCAGATTCACATAAGAAGGCCAATTCTTTAAAAGATTACTCCTCCTGAAATCTGGGCTGTGGTTTGGTCAGAGAACTTTCAGAAAGGAAGGCTTCAGGCTTCAGAACAGGAGAAAACTCCTCTGCAGCACTGAAGGACATTAAAACTCTCATTGATTTTTCTTTAACAAAGAAAATCCACAGATTTCACATGACAATGAAACAGATTTGGTCAACAGAAAAACCCAAAGTATTTCATCAGAAGGAAGTCCACAAATCTCAACAGAAAATCCAAAGAAAAGGCAATATTGGAAGTGGCTTTTATATCCTGTTTGGAGAGGAATAGGAAACAACAACATCCTTTACAGTATCCTCCACCAGGTACCATAAGGGAACCACAGCCTCATGAAGTCGAGCTGTGGTAGTAGGTGAAACCCCATCAACCACACATGGGCAGCCTGCAGAGAGCTCAGCAGCAGGCATCAAAAGGTTGGGAAGTCCAAAATTAGAAGCAAGCCCCAAAGGACAGTTAAATCAGTCACACTGGTGCATTCTCTCCTCTCTGCAAGTGGTGCCTGTCTGATTCACTGTGAAGAATGGGAAAAGTTTTGTTTGAGCATCTCTTCAGTTAATCCCTCTTCTCAGCGGCACTACCAACGTCAAGCCTTGTCTAAAATATTTTGGACTATTCAGTCTCAGTGCAGCCAACTCTATGTGGTGGATCCTCATCACCTTTGCTAGAAGGAGACACAAGTGCTGGATGTTTATATAGATAGATGGAATGGGCTGCACAAAGAAGCTGTGGGTGTTTCATCCCTGAAAATGTTTAAAACCAGGCTGGAAGAGGCTTTGAGCTGCCTAGTCTAGTAGAAAATGTCCCTGCCCATGGCAGGGTGGTTGAAACTAAATAATCTTTGAAGTCCCTTCCAATTCAGGCCATTCTATGATTTGATGATCTCCTTTAGCTCAGTGAGCACCAATCGACCAAGAGGACAATATTTAAGCTACCTGACTATAACATTTTCCTTCCTCAGAGGAAACTTCTTAAAAAGTAAATAAACTTTAGATCATGCCATTGTGAGGTAAACACTACAAATGCTGGGTTAACGTTGGTCTTGATGATCTTAAAGGTCTTTTCCAACCTAAATGACTATACAATTCCATCAACTGCATAAAAAGATCCTACTGGAACTATTTCTTTTCAGCTTCTTTAAGACAGCATCATCAGGTTACTGATTTAGCCCTAGAGATGCCCATCATAGGGGTAAACGACATGTTAAAGACCAAAACTTACTTTAACACTAACTCGAAAGGGTGTCACATCTGCTGAGCAGCAGCATGTAGGCACAAAGCACATTATTCGCCACAAAAAGGCAGTGAAGTCCAACAGAAAGCCCATTACACCCCACAAAAAGTCAGTTATGCCCCCCCCAAAGCCTCTTACACTCCTATGTCCATAGGATACACCCCACAGTGAGTGGGTTTAACGAGCCCCGGAGCTCTGGGCAGCTCAGCCCGCTCCTCGCAGCCCGGCACAGCGCAGAGCCAGGTGCTATTTATAACCTTAATGAGAGGCAGCTCAAACCCTCAAGCCTCCAGAACTGCCCCTTAGGCAACTTCCAACCCCGCCTCGTCACCTGCCCCTCCAGGCTGGGAGAAGCCCCTGAAGGCTCCATGAAAGCACCCAGCCCGGGAAGCCCCCACGCACTGGCCATACCCGACTGTAGCAGGGGCCGGGAACCAGAAGTACGGAGGTGGAGATCGACCTGGGAAGCAAGGATGGGAGAAGGGTGGGAGCCGGCCCTAAATCCCCGGGGCCCGGCACAACAACAACCCAGTCGCACACAGCCCTTGAGCAGGCAACCAGCAGCGCTCCCACCCCCATCCCAGGCCGCTTGAGGAGGCGGCAGCCACCACCACTATCCAAACGTTTCCCTCCCCTCCACCCAACACCGCCGGTGCCCGGTACCTCGATCTTATCGACGCTGCGGGCGCAGCCCACCACCTTCATGCCGTGTTGCACCAGCGCCCGCGCCACGGCCGCGCCGATGCCCACGGAAGCGCCGGTGACCAGCGCGACGCGCCCGGTCCAGCGCTCCATGGCCCCAGCCCCGCCGCCGCGCACAATGCGCCGCCCGCTCGCGCCTGCGGTCCCGCCCACGGAGCCAAAGCCACGCCCACAAATGGCAGGCCACGCCCCCAAAGTATCGACCACGCCCACTACTCGGCGGGCACGCGCAGGGAGCCGCCTGCACCGCTCTCGTTACGCCTACCGACGGTTGGCCCCCCCCTGCACACGCGCACGGACCAATGTCTGTGCCCAGAGCTTGTTGGCCCCGCCCAGAGTCACGCCCACAAATATACTGCCACGCCCTAGACTCACCCATTGACCACGCCCAGGGACATGGCACTTCGGTGACTGAGCGCAAGCAGCAGCGAACACGCTGGAACCCACGGCCGAAGGGACGCGATCCCTCGTGCCGGTCACCTTGCAAAAGTCAGGCTGCTGAAGCTCGCTCGGAACCTCTGATGCTGTACAACAGCTATAAAACAACTCAAGCAGTAGGGCGCGCATCACCAGAGCACGACTCTCCTTGAAAGATCATGTCAGACACTGGGATAGGCTGCCCAGGGAGGTGCTGGAGCCACTGTCCAGCTTCCAGCTGTGAAGTGTCACAGAAATCAGCTCAGGTCAGCACAACTCACAGATTGCATGGGGTTAGAAAGGACCTTCAAAGGTCATCTTGTCCAATCCCTCTGCAGTCAGCAGGGACACCTGCAATGAGAACAGGCTGCCCAGTGCCACAGCAAGTCTGACCTTGAAAGTCTCCAGGCATGGGGCCTCAATCACATCTCTGGGAAAATTGGTCCCCACTGTTATTGTGCAGAACTTCCTCCTTATGTCCGACCTAAATCTGCCCTGCTTCAGGTTCAAACCATTGACCCTTGTCCTATTATCCTTCTTAACAGTTTCTCCCTGGCCTTCCTGTAGGTCCCTGTTCTGGAGCATCTGTTGCTTTCAACTGCTTTTTGTTTCATTGCCTATATCTTCATTGCTTGTCAACTCACCCTCTTCCAAACAAGCCAGGCATGTTGATACCACATCTCTAAGAACAAGAGAGAGCTGGAAGGATATTACTCCTGTTGTGTCTTCAGACGAGCTCATTATGCTATGAAGAGAACATCCAGGTGTTGAAATCCTGGAGGTTTTACTCCATTTGATGGCCACATAGAGAAACTTTAAGGCTGTGTTGTCAGGAGAGAAGAAAAACAAGCACAGCAGTCTCCCAACTCACTGCCATCAGTAATTCTCTTGACGAAAAACTAAATTAATAGTAAATGGCACAGGCTGCATTTTCACAACAAATTTGGCACCATCAACATACTGAACATACTGAGCCTGGGCCAGCAGCAATGGCAGGAGTGACGCAGCACGACACTGGTCAGACACCTCCGAGACCTCCACGCCACAAGGATACCTTATCTGGGATGCTGGAATAAGCCACTTGGTGCCAGGCAGGTTGGGCACAGGGCCAGTCTGACATAATCTGGGCACAGTTGACCCTGCTGATTTGGGAAGCATGCCAAGATCTCCACAGCACACATCAAAGGAGGATCACACACCCTGGAACTGGTTTTCATGAGCACCACAGAAGGACAGCCTGAGGGAGCTGGGCTTGTTCAGCTGAAAGAGAACACTCCAGGGGGACCTTAGAGCTGCCTTCCAACACTTGCAGGAATCCTACAGGAAGGCTGCAGAGGGACTTTTCATGAAAATGTCTAGAGACAGGACAAGGGGGAGTGGTTTGAAGCTGAAGGAGAGCAGAGTTAGAGTGGATCTGGGGAAGTTCTCCAGGAGCAAGGTGGTGAGACTCTGGAACAGGTTGGACACCCCCCTCCCTGGAGGTGTTTAACGCTAGGCTGGATAAAACTTTGAGCAACTTACTCTAGTGGAAGGTGTCTCTGCTCACAGCAGGGAGGTTGGAGTAGGTGATCTCCAAGCTATTCTACGATTCTACATCTGTACTTCTCTCCCAGGCACTCAGATCAACCTCTGTGAAGCTTTGCAGGATGAAGCATGGCTCTGAAGAGCAGGCATTCCATCCCTTGGGCAGGAAGATTTAAAACAGAACAAGCACACCAATGGGTACTATGCATATTAATAAATATTCTTTATTTAAATTTTGCACATTGCGCTTTAACATATTACATCCAAAACATTTTGCAAATGGATGTCTACTTTGTAAAATCTTATATTCAGCTCATTGTCATTCTGTACAGAATTATAGGTACAACATTACTTTGCCACTAGGTTTGCCTCTTTTTTTTTGTTAAGTCTCACAGTAAGAGAAACATTTAATGAAAAGAGATGGCTTAAATTATAAAGAGAGGCTTGCACAGCTACTCAACTAAAGATACAAGCCTGAAGAAAGAACAAAAATTAATAAAATCACCTCCACCCAGCCCCCCCCACCAAAAAAAAACCCAAGGAAAAAAAAAAAAATCACATTAATTTAAGAGAAAATTTTGCCGTAAGTCACTAAATTAAGTTTGAAAGAAGGCGCAGTAGTCATCTCAAGAATCTCAGTGAAAGACAGAGCTGCTTTATTGGGTTTAGTTCACTCCAGCTGTTGTCAACCAACCGTTACACACGGGCCCCTTGTGATCATTTAAGCGGCAGTATTTATTAAACTTCTCCTTCAGATGCTGTCGGTATTGTTCTCTATTGCTGTAAAAAGACTTGTTGTTCGCCATGAAGGACTGGATTTCATCTTGGGAGATGAAGATTTCCTCGTCAGAAGTGCATTCAGACTCATCCTGCAAAGGAAAACTGGTGTAAACAGAAGTAGAGTGCAGCCCTTCCTGCACAGCATGCAGCTGTGCTGCAGCTGCACACACTGGTTAGGGCTCCTTGGGAGAAAGATGGAGCACAAGGCTTGGCTGGTGAATCCAGAGCCGGGGGGGAGGAAAAGGAGTGGAAAAGGAAAAAGAGGTAAGAAAGAAAAGAGGCCGGGGGGAAGGAAAAAGAGAAAGAAAAGTTGTCTGAGACGCCTGTAGTGGGCAGTAGTATTTGAGGCATGAAGGCAGCAATAATGCATGCTTCATTTTCTGGAATAATGCAATCCTTGATACTTATAACAAGTTCTGTCACTTACATTCCAGGGACAGGCAATTCCTCCTCCTCTGTAAAGCCTCTAAGTTACAAACTTCACAGAGAACATGCAAAAGCAAAACAAAAGCTGGGAAGAGTAAGCCCTGAACCTCGGGTTCAGGCATGTTCTCTCTGCTAACAGCTCTTCAGTGGGGTCTAAGCTCTAAATGCCATCCTCATCTTGAGGTGTCAAGGCAGCGTAATACAATTCAGAATTCCACATGGTTACTTACGAGGAGTTCCACTAAGCTCTTGGCACCTTTCCCAGTATCAGGAGCAAGTGACATTTCCGTCGGTTCTGCAAACTGTGACACTTTTTTCATATGCTCGAACCAAGGCAACTGCTGCCCACTTTTATCTGAGCTACAGCAGCTTTCGGCACGTGTGTCTTTGGTCTTGTCACGATGAAACTCTGTGTGCATGATATTTCCTGAGGTCTCTCTGTTACCTGGATCAGCCGTACAGCTTCCAAGCTTCTGAATCTAAAATGGAAAAGAGCTTCTGATGAGCTACCAGCAGCATTAAACCCACAACATTCAAGTTTGAGATGGAAGCAGGAGGGAAGGAGGAGAGGAATGTGTAAAGTGAGGATGAGTGGGTTTTTTTTCAGTGAGCATGCCTAGGGAGGAGGAAAAATAATTCACCAAGAGTGTGCAAAGTGCATGTGCTTAGGAACACAGCAGAGGAGACCACTTCCACCACAACCTATTCAAGGCTGGACCTCGATTCACAACTTGGACGGAGAAGAGACAGAAGATCCTTGTTATCCCATTTACAGCATTAGTCACAACTGAAATCTGAAATACCTTTGGACTGACTTTAAAATGCAGGCATTGAAATAAGCATTCTGGAATAGCTATATTCCTTACATGTTCATTCTCACACTTCAAAGCTTTACTTTTCTTTTTCTTCTTTTTACTTTTGCCTTTTGTATTATTCTCTTCTGAATTTGCCCAACATTCCACACAGCTATCTCCATCCTCCTCCTTGTCGTCACAGCGATGGACACATGAATCATCTCCTGCAAGAGACAGGCAATCTTCTTAAAATCACAGAATTGTTTGGGTTGGAAAAGCTCTCCAAGATTGAGTCAACCCAGCACCACCATGGCCATTAAATCACACCCCTAAGTAGGGATGATGACTCCACGACCTCCCTGGGCAGCCTGTTCCAATCCCTGACCACTTTTGCAGAATTGAAATTTTTCCTAATTTCCAACTTAAGCCTCCCTTGGTACAACTTAAGGCCATTTCCTCTCCTTCTACCACCTGAGAGTAGGGAGAAGACACAAATCCCCACCTCACTCCAACCTCCTTTCAAGAAGCTGTAGAGAGCAATGAGGTCTCACCTCTACCTCCTTTTCTCCAGACAAAATAACCCCAGGTTCCTCAGATGCTCCTTCCCAACCGTGTTCTCCAGTCTCTCTCACAACTTCATTGCCCTTCTATGTGCATGCCCCAGCCCCTCAGTGTCCTTCTTGGGAGAGCCACAACACTGAATCCAGTGTTTGAGGGGTAGCTTCACCAGCGCCCAGTACAGAGGCACCATCACTTTCCTACTCCTGGATCAAGAATAGTGCAGCCAGCAGGCCAGGGGCCAGGTTGCCTCCTGTCATACACTGAAGATTTTGTGGACATTTAACCAAACCTACCGTTTTCATCATGGTTGCAAATGCCTTCAGTGCAGGCCACATCTGAGCCCTCTCGAGATCCCGTTTCGCTGCCCTCCATGCTGGATGAGTAGCCACAGTCACTGCCATTACAGTGCGGAGACAAACCTGAATCAATGAGAAGAGTTAAGGTCACCTGTAGCAGCTGTTTTTAGTTATGCCTCTAATAAGGAAGAATTATTTCAAGATAATTAAAAAAATCAGAACAGAAAAACAGATGAGCATTGCTTATCTTATAAATGGTAAGTGCTTCTAAAATTGAAAAGGAATGACATTTACTTACCTTTCTTGATTTTAGGTGAGCCTAAGAGGGTACCACTGCTAGGACAGGTGCAAGAGGTGCTTTCATTGGTAACAATTACTTCTACACAGCTGTTAGCCTCTTCACTGCCACCACAGGCTTTGCAACTGCTTTCTATGAAGTTTGAATTCTCCTTAAAACAACACAGAAAAAATCCTTCTAAGTACTGGCAGTAGCTCAGCCAGCAGCCTTAAAGAACACACTTTCCACAAAGAAAACAGTCAGCATCAGCTGTTTTTAACAGCCACAGGATTGCTTAGTATTTAGTTGTCTCATACCTCTGAAAAATTAACCCCCCCAAATAAGTGTTCTCCTCACAGTAATATGACCTACAGTTACCCTATTAAGTCCAGGCAAGAGATTCAGAATAGTAATGGCACTTGACCAATTAAAGCTTCTCCCTCTCCAAAGATTCAGTAGGAATTTTCTGCAACTAGCATTTGAAGTCCCATTTCTTCTTGAGTCCAACTGGAATCCCCTCAAGAGTTACCTGTCCCCACCACCCCTTGTCTTTTCCACAGGATTCCTTGAAAAAACAGAGTCTCTGTCCCCCGGTAGCCACATGTTTTCTACTGGTGCATGGCAGTAAGGTCTCCCCTAAGCCTTCTCTCTTCAAGGCTGAACCACCCCCAAGTTCTCTCAGCCTTTCCTCCTACAGCAGGTCTTGCAGTCCTCTAATCATTCTCCTGGCCCTTCTCTAGACACTGTCCAGCCTGCCCACATCTTTTTTGTACATTGGAAACCAAAACTGCAGGCAGTGCTCCAGGTGTGGCCTGACAAGTGCTTAGCAGATTGGGAGCTCCACAAGTTATAAATGTTTACCTTTGTTTGATTGATTTCCTTCTCTTCTGTGGCCTGCACAGGAGCAGGGATCTCACACACGCACTTATTTTTCCGTCTGTTCTTTCGCTTTTGGCGTTTCTTCTCTTGTTTAAGCTCTCGCACTCTTTCCTCTTCTGAAAACTCTTCACAGAGCTGTTCCAGTCGACTAATGCCCTGCACTTTTTCCACAGCCATCTGTTTAGAAGAGGTTAGATCTATTTATAGATGTTAACACAATTCAAGCCTTTACATTTATGAAAGAAACAAACAGAAGGATGAAAAGAGCAGGTAAGTACTTCTGACAGACAGCAACACAACTACTGACTTGAGAAGAAAAATGCCTATCCAGATCTAGTCACTAATTTAGATTGCTGGAAAAGATCTATGCATGAGGAGAGCACTGTGTTTAACTTCTGGCCTGGATTTTCAATTTTCTGAGCTTTTTACAGGGTAGATGCTCTGACTATTTAACACAGCAGCACAAAACAGCCCAAACATTAGAACTATTGTTGCAGAATTCCAGCAGTGAAAAAAATCTGCTTTTCGAGGCAGTCCGATTTCAAAGTGCAGATGTAGAACAAAATACAGCAAGTGAAGTTAGTCCTGAAGATTAAATTTAGCATAAGTATCAGAATGACATATCTACATACAAAAAGTAAGAATATAGTTAACTTAGTAAATTATTCTGGATCAGTGCTCTTAGAGAGGTAAAAATAAAATTCATAGGTTTTAGGTTTTACTTTACAGATCACTCTGAAAACCTTTTAAGCTAATATGAGACTCCAGTTTCCACTCACCTTAGAAACTCCACATCTAACAGTTCTATGCTTCAGACTCATAGCTCTGCATACTAGCATAATGATTCAAATTCTACAACGTCAATGAATCTTCAATATCATACTTTACTATGTTAAAAAAAACCCAAATGTACCAAGCCAAAAACTGTCAAAAATGCTAACCTGTATCCAGTTCACTGCCACTTGCACATGGCCTTGTGTCTTTTGAAAAAACTACTTAAAACAAACTCCAAAAACTAGAATAAGGCTCCACTATGATCTTTCCCAAAGTGATTTTGTTCCTCCCTCTCTGATGCTTTAGAGACAACAGTTATTATGGATGGAAGATAAATAGAGACCTGTCACATCACAGGTGAAGTATACTTACTGGCATATGCTAAAGGGAGTGCATGGAGTTCTGTCTGACATTCAAGATACCATGAGACCAGAGCGCACTTGGAACTTGCACACTGAATACTAGAGTTAGTAGTTGTGTTTGTAAGTCAAAAGCACATCCTCCGTTTTTACCAATAATCCAAATAAAACCTGTTTTAGCTACAGCTACTTTAAATGCCAGCAGGTAGAAATACCTTCAGTGTGAATCAAAAGCAGGGAAGATCTATGGCAATGAGCAGTGTGAAAAGTAAAAGCAAGCCTCACTCTTTCACATTCCAGCAGCCTTCCCAGTGGAATGCAGCTCATCTGTGCTATGCATTGGCATTGCACAACTGCTGCCTGCAGTGAACAAGGGACTGAATGCATCACCCCTGCAGCTCCTTCCAGTTCAGTGTTAAAACCACACACAGAGTTACCAAAGCAATTCAAACATGAGGTAGATAAAACCTGTTTTTTACCTCAAAGCTTTTGCGCAGAGCATCCACACCTAGGTAAAATAGCATCTGCCAGGTTTGCTCTTCAGCCCGCAACTTCTGCCAGATTCGGTGTAGTCTTTCATAAAGATGAATGCCCAGGCAGGTCAAAACTTCTTCCTGGGCTATGTCTATTGTCTTAGCATGTCTTTCTCTTCGCCTAAAGGAAGAGATTAATGAAAGCACAGTATGGTTAAAGCTGCTGGAAGTCTACCAAGATATCAAAGCAGTTCAGCAACGTATTTTCTTTATGGTATGTTTGCACAAACAGCTTTTAAATCTAGTTCTGCTGTGCTGCATGCAGATGCAAAATAGAAAGGACCAGGTGAAAACCACCACTGCATTCCTGACACATTCTTCTGTGCGCATAACTGTTTAGCTGCACTGTGCTTTCCAACCTGTGACTTGTGAAGGCGCTGCCCCTTTGGTCCCTGCTTGCTCCTACCAGGAGGAATCAGTATTTGTATTTGGTTTATATTCAGAAAATATTTTTGCTTCTATATAGCATGTATTTCAGCTTCCCAGACACTTATGATACTTAAATGAAGCTGAATAAGCACATACTGAAGCTTATGTTACTTACCATGCACAGGAAAAGTACTTCACTACTAATCAGCATCTGTCATCTATTAAGGAAATATTATAAAAGAATTTACCCTTCTAATCAAACTGCTTTCGTTCAGCTTTGAAAGATATTGAGCTCAGGACTTTTCACTGGGAAGATTTTAAGTTGCTGAAAGAGGTTCAGAAATTATTGTAATAAACAATGATAAAGTGACATGGAACACTTGGCCTTTGGTGACACTGTCAAGCAAGGTTCCCTTTCTATTTCGCATGTTTTGAACACCTGGATGAAAAGCAGGTAGCCCTGGTGAGAGCAAATCAACAGGAAGGCATTTGGCAAGTTCCTTCAGTTAAATGCGTTGCGAGGTCGCAAGCACATGTAAAATCTCTGCTGCTCTGAAGCGCTACCTCGTGAGCCTATTCCAGCATGAGTGTTTACATTCAGAGATTTATGATGCAGCAAGGAGGCAAAAAGGCAAAAAATAAACCAATCACTTTTGCAAGATACAGTGGACAATAAAATAAAGAAGCAAAGCGCTAGATAGCCCACTCTAGCAAATTACATACTCATACCCTCCTGCGAACTCTGGCTCAGCCCGGCCCAGGAGATGGGCGATGAAATCAGTCTCGCAGCAGACGTGAATGTGGCGCTCGTGGGGACAGCAGCGCAGCCCCTCGTAGAGCGCGGCACAGTAGCCCTTCTCCTTGCTGCAGTCCAGCTCACCAGTAAGGATGTTGTAAGCCCGGAGGACTTTGTTTTTGCAGTCAGTGCAAAACCTGTTTTAGGAGAAGAGAACTCAATTCTTCTGCAGGCAGCCCTGCTTAGCCCATGCTGTATAACACACTGAGCTCTTTAACAGTGCTTGCTGTATCTAAACTAGGTCACAGCACATTCGTGTTACTCCAAAAGGAAAAATAATAAGGCTTTGGCTGCAAGCCACCTAAGTTTACTCTGTATTACACTAGCTATCACACATTACAAGGATCATCTTTCATGCCTCAAGGCATAAATGAAGCTAATTGTTAAGATGATGAAATTCCTACATGGATCTGAAATTCACAAGATTCACAGAATGGTTTGGGTTGGAAGGGACCTTAAACAATCATCCAGTTCCAATCCCCCTGACATGGACAGCAACACCTCCTACTGGCCCAGATTGTCCAAGGCTTCATCCAACCTGGCCTTGAACACCTCCAGGCAGAGGGCATCCACAACTTCTCTGGACAACCTGTTCCAGTGTCTCTCCATCCTCACTATCAAGAATTTCTTCCTGATCTCCAGTCTAAATCTGCCCTCCGCATTCAAAGACCAGAAATCCAACACTGGACAGAATCATTAGCACACGGCAGGACAAAATTCCTCTCAAGTAACACTCTCCAAGTTACTTAACAGGAATTATTTAAAGTATCAAGTGAGTGATAAGCTATAAGAGAAGTGTCCTCTGTTGCCTGCTGCATGAGTGATGTGTCCACTATAAGAACCTTTAAACGTAGTTTGAATTATTGGCTGATTGCACAGATAGCCAAAACGAGGTTTATTTATAACACAATGCAATTTAAACATGTTACAGCTCAGATAAATCATCTGAGAAGATGACAAAGTCCGTTATAATTAAGCTTATTCTAAAAGGAGAAATCTTCAAGAAGCCACAAAACCTCTCGTTGTTTTAATTCTAAAAATGCAAGTCAGACAAGCTGCTCACATTTCATCTTTCAGCTCAAAAAGCTGGCTCCTCATGCCATCTCTGGATGGTGTTTTTCCCCTTTCCTAGTTTGTTCAGTCACTTGACAACATTAAGTCAAACACATTTTGGTGTTTGACAGAACTATGATAACTGGCTAGTTTTTGTGGCAAAAGGAAAAGAAAACAGTAACATCGTTGCAGGTTAGCATCAGGAAAGCTGCCAACACCATGTTTAATGTCACAGGAGATTAAAGTTATTTTGTTTCCAAAGTGTTATTTCAACACCACCACCACCCCCACACCCATCTGTGCCCCCACGATTTATAGCAGAACCTTGAGACTACTGGAAATTAAAACTTTTTAAATCAGCAGTAATTCGGTGGCCTATTTCTTCCCTTGAACAAAAGGCTTAATAGTGCTACTAAATCATAAACAACTGTTTTGACCTAGTCATTTACAAGCAAATACCAAACCTAAAATCTGCTTCTGTTTGTTTGGTTCATAGTAATTTGAATTTTATCCCATTCTCTGCAAGCCTCGTTCAAAACAGAACAGGCTGCTTGTGAAAACTGAAAGAATGTATAAGTCTTACACATCAAATTGTAGATTATTTAATCCTCACTAAAAAAAAAAAAAAAAAAAAAAATCAAGATAGTTAGGTATTATTTCATCAAGTCTCTGCATTTCCCTGCTATAAGCCAGAACAACAGGTAGGTCATGAAGAATATTTAGAGTAACAAAATGGTTTGGTCATCCAGTTCGAACCCTCCTGTCATGGGTAGGGGCACCTTCCACTAGACCAGGTTGCTCAAGGCTCTGAACACTTTCAGGGAGAGGGCACCCACAACCTCCTGGACAGCCTGTCTCACCATCCTCACTGTAAAGAATTTCTTTCCAATATCCAGTCTCAATCTACCTTCTCTCAGATTAAAGCCATTTCACCATCTTGGTCTCAGAGTTCTAATGCAGTCTGGCAAGGTTCTCCTTCACCATGAAGCTCAGTTCTGAGGTTTTAGAAGAATCCTCTGCACTATCACATATTGTGTGACCTTGACATACATTTTGATTCACTCAAATACCCAGCACATATGTCTCCAAATGCAGGTGTGTCTGGTTTTAAGATACCTGTGTTTTCGTAGATAGGTTTCTAATGTTTCTAGAAGACAACTAGAGTCAATTAAAACCACTTCATCCCTGCACTCCTGGGACATGAGCTCCCACACATCCATCCAACATCCCCTGAAAATAAAAGAGAGAGAAACAAAAGTCCTGTTAGGGGCTTAGAAAAAGAAGCAAAATAAAACATCATTAGTTTACCTGACTGCTCCCTGGAAAGGTCCAGAGTGGAAAGTGCTCTGTTCCTTCCTGTTGTCCTCACTGTTTTCCTTTTTTGCACTTAATTTCTCTGCACTGAGTGTGCTACTGCTCCTTTCACTATCACATAGTGTTAAAAATCAGGCTTTTAAAATCTGCACTATAGATATAACGAACCAGTTATTTTTCCTACACAAATGCTATGCCAACGGTACCACATTGTTTAATTTGCTTGGACTCCTGGCTAAGCTAAGCCTTAAATTCCAGTGAAGTTAGGGCCAGACATGAGGAACACGTGTTACTGCTTGTGTTTATAAACCTAGATTCGTAATGACTTTTTAAAGTTACAGCCAGCAGTACCTCCTTAAAGTATTACCTGAAGTACATAAGCATACACAAGTTTTAATGTTTTGGGCAGATTAAATTTCATGAGGACTTACTAAAATAAAATCCCCAAACAAAACACAAACCAAAAACCTCCAAACTTTAATATATGTACCATCCTAAGAAACCATAGGCATTCTACTTGAAATGTGCAAAAGTTGTTTAAAAAACCCAAACAAAACTTTAAAACACATATTTGGATATGCTAAAAGTGCACTTATAGATAGAACAAAGAACAAACTTTAAACAGCAAGTCATGTTTGCTTACAGGCTTGTCTAGACTCGATGTTTTATCAGTGGTCATTTCTATTTAAGCTCAAGTACGGACACAACCAGGAGGAGAAACACTCTCATTTAATAATTAGCTCCTCAAGAGTATTTCTGTATGCTGTCAGCTGGCTTGCCAGGTCATATGGCTTGCATTATGAGAGGTTAAAATGCTCCTTAGCCCTGAAAGGAACCCAGTAGTCATAAACAAGGCACACTGAAACTGAAGACATCAAATAACCCTCAAGTGGTATTAGTTAGTTATGTAACTTGTATAATTAAATACATAATGGCAATTTCAAAGCCCTTTCTGTAGGTACAAAAAGCGTAAGAGGTGCAGCTCATCTGGAGAATGCAGTCAACTGAATCAGTAAGCTGATAAATAAGATATGTTCTCTAAGACAATTCTGTGTGCCTAAGCTCATAGTGCGTTTGCTTCCACTCAGGACAGCACACTGATATGGATAAATATCAGCACTGATACACCCCAATCAGTTCTGCAGCATAACAAATGAGTATCAACCAAGCAAGCAGTTAGGCTCCTTCAGTGAACTACACTGCTTGCCCACAAGATATCAGATAAAGCCTGAAGTTTCACCTGCAGTGTATTAAAATATGTCTCTTCCACATATTTGCTATTAACCTGCCAGCATTCAAAATCCTCAAGGGATTAATCCTGGTGTGAACTGAGAAAAAGCAAGGCAGTGTTTTCCTCTCCATTCAGTTTCAGAATAGTTCTGCCTTGCCAAAGTGATAAGCAGAGGTTCTGCAATATGTTCTTACACACAAAAGATTAATCTTACTGGAAACAAAGCAAAAAAAGCCATGTATTGAACACTTGTGTGTTCATAATGCTTTGAATTTGCTTTGTGTTTAAAAAATACACCTCTGCTCTTTCACCTGTGTAACGTAAGCTTTAAACTAATTATATCAAAGGCCTGTAACCAAAATATGACTGGACATGATTAGTTACCACTATGCTCAAGCAGCCCAAGTAAAAATCAAGTGTCAAATTCCAGATGCCTCACATCTCTGAGGATTTATCTAACCCCAAAAGACTCAACTCTGTGTAGAAAATCCTTATCCTGTAACTGAAAACCACAAGCAAGCTTCCTCAACTTGTATGCTTAACCCAAAGCAGAACACAACTGGCTAAAACAGGTCCTGGACACTCCAGCTAAACAAAACAGTTTAATTTGCTGGTCATCAGAACAAAAATAGGTATAAAAGACACCCCACAAACAAACAAAAAAAAAAAACCACCTCCCAAACCTAAAATCCAAGGTGGGTTTACAGGAAGTGTTCTCCTGGTTAACCATCTGGAATAATCCATTACAGCTTCAAGACACAGAGGTGTGCATGTGTATCTTTTTCACTGGTGTATTCAAGAGATGCTGAGCACTACTTTTCCAGTTTTAGTTTCAACCCTGCAGCCCAGCCATGATAAAATCCCTTTGTAATAATCCCAAGCAAAATGCTGTACATTTGTTTAGCCTGTATCCTTCTTTCACCTCAACATGAGAAATAAACTGATGATGAATCATTTTGATGTACAGTACAAAACCAACTTTGTCTTTCTAGAACATGGCTTACATCAGCTTGCAGAAGCCATCCAAGCCCTCAGCAGACTACAGTCCATGTAATGTCAGATGAGATACGAGAAGCACATCAGCAAGCACTGGCTCGTAATGGTCAAATTGAATTTTGAGAACTGGTTTTGAAACTAAACATGGATATTTTAAAACAAATGACCCCCCCAAAACAAAACACCCCACTACCAATTAAAAGAACTGACAGCCAAGAGGTACAACCAGAAGAGCTAGAGCTAGCCAGCAAGTTTTGAGAAACAGCTGTCTTCAGGTCATTGCCAGCATCACCTAAGGGAGCTCTGACAATAGGCAGAGGGCCAAATCTCACTCTAAGGAGTAAGGCTCTTACACTGGGAGGACAGAAGACCTTCTAGCACTGGTTTTGTTCAGTCAAATCATGAGCAAGGACAGTGGGGAAAGTATTAAACATCCTCCTGTTAATACTGTTGCTCTCACTGCTCAAAAAAGGGCAAAGTATCCTCTTACAAAAACCTCTGGAAAAAAGGCTCATCCCTGCCCACTCCTCTGTTGTGGCGCCTCTGTTCCTCTCCCCAACTATTGGAGCTTGCTACAAACCAAGTACCTTGGAGATGACTATTCTGGCAACCAAATAACAGCATAAAAAATTATCTCAGCACTTAAAAATAAGTTAAAAATAAGCTATTGATACAGTTTGGATCCTTAAAATATTTTAGATTAAGTCCTGCACATCAACCACAAACTTACCCCAAAGGTTTTGGTTTATGTGTGTCCAGGGAGTGTAACTGACATCTCTTGTTCTTCTTACTTTTGGGAATTGCATCAATCATATCATTCAGTTTGGACCTGTGGAAAAAGAAAGATGTCCCTTGGTGCTCTGAAAAGATGATTACCCTGAGAAATTTTAAAAGGATTGACTAAGCTCACGTATTGGAAAGAAGTATGCTGATAAATATCAAATCTACAGCTCTCTTCCTGTTCCCCATTTTCATTTATGCCACACAATGCTACAGCACACAAGAAAAACACAGTATAGATTTTCCAGACAAACCCTAGCAAGATAAAGTTAAGCCACATCTAAAGAGCCATTGCATAACTTCATAAGTAACGGACCTTGAGCAATGCCACCTATTTCAGAAGTGACCACTTTAACAAGTTACACCACCTCAGCCTGCACATCTCTCATCCCTAGATTTGCACTGGCCTTTCCTGCTTCTCATTGGTCTGCTAACTGGAGCAAGAAGTAGAAGGAGTTGAAGCCAGCTGAAAGGCAAAGACACACTGTGGTAAGCAGCCACAGTTTGGTCTTCCGACATCTGAGAAACAAACAGCACCAAGATGGAGGCCTTTCAACATGCTAGCCAAAGCCAGAGAGTTTCACTTTCTCAGTCTTGTGTTTCTACCCAACAGCATAAAGTCATCTGAGGAGCTGTTAATTATTTCTTTTTATTATTTTAGGGTTTTTTTAAGATGCAAAGTAGCAGCATGAAAAACACTCTCCTTCCAGAGATCATGAAAGCCCCACAGTATCTATTTCAGATTAACGACTGAAGTTTTAATAGTGGTGTCTTTTAATTGCAGTCATGGCAATGCAAGTGATGATACAAAAGATTCAGTCTTTAGGGTGGGGTTTTCCACAGCTCAAGGCAGGAACTAGCTTAATATGGCAGCAAAAGACAGGTGTATACTACAAGGTTCAAACCTGTGACAATTTTATGTCACCAAGAAAGCTACAAAGCCAAATGCACAGCAGCTAGCTTTCCTTCTCCCCAGATAAGGATGCAGGATGGATGAGAAGCTCAAAGTCAGACAGCAATATACAGTCACAGCCCAAAAACTATCCCAGGCTGCATCACAGCAGTGTGGGCAGCAGATGGAGGGAGAGGACTCTGCCTCTCTGCTCCTCTCTACTGAGACTCCACTCACAGTCCTGAGGCAGCTTTGGAGACCTCAGTAAAACGAAGACATGGAATTAGGTTAGAGCAGGTCCAGAAGAGGCCACAGAGATATCAGAAGGCTGGAATCTCTGCTGGAAGGACAGGCTGGGACAGTTGGGGGTGTTCAGCATGGAAAAGAGAAGGCTCTGGGGAGACCTCAGAGCAGCTTTCCAGTATTTGAAGTGGGCTACAGGATATATGGAGAGGGACTTTTTACAAAGGCATGATCCCGTGTGACCTGCTCTGGCAGGGGGGCTGGACTAGATGATCTTTTGAGGTCCCTTCCTAACATTCTGTGATCCTGTGTGACAGGACGAGGGGTGACAGCTTCAAACCAGAAGAAGCTGGATTTAGATTTGACATTAGGAAAAATTTCTTCCCCATGAGTGTGATGAGACACTGAAATAGGTTGCCCAGAGAAGCTGTGGAGGGTCCAACCCTGGAATTGTTCAAAGCCAGGCTGGATAGGATCCCGAGTAACCTGGTCTAGAGCAGTGTGTCCTTGCCCATGGCATGGGGCTTGGAACTAGGTGATTTTTTTAAGGTGTCTTCCATCTCAACCCATTCTGTGATCCTATGATCTCAGCAGTTCTAAGACACTTACCCATGCACATAGAACAGTGTGTAAAGCTTCTTTGCATCTGTCATACAGCTTCGAGTTACAGAAAGAACACCTTTTGGCCCCACTGTGAGAGGCTCAAGGGCTGGGTTTCCAGACTCGACAAGCTGAGAGAACAGACGCTCCACGCTGCGACGACAGCCAACACAGGGCACCAACTGAGAGAGGGCACTCAAAACTTCACGTGATGTCACCATCATGGCAATATTCAGATCCTGCTGCTTGAGCATACTATGCCTCTAAAAGAGCAAGAAATTAAATCAATAAATAAAAACACATCTTAAAAACTGTCCTAGACATTTCTCGCCTTCAACAGCGTTTCCTTATCCAAATAGCATTGGTGGAAACTGTACAGTGCTCAGCGTTTCAGGTCACTGTTGTACTGCAGGTCACTTAAAATACTGCATGAACAGACACACACTTGCTGATATCACAGGAGCAAATTCTGCTTCAAGTCTTACACTCCCTCCTCTGGAAGGAAGCTAATGTTTTTCTCCTCTTGTTCCTCTTACCACTCAGCTCAGTAAATGCTTCTTCTGAACAAATGTCACACCTCCCTGTCCTTATCAGGCAGCACTTTCTTCTCTACCTCAGCACAGATGTTTCAGTAAAGGCTCGCACACACAACTCTGTAAGTTTTCATCTTCTACAATAATTGTTTCATCTTTGGCATATAGAGAGGAAATTCCTGGATGCTCATATATGGAAATCTCATTGACAAAACATCTGTTCTGTTCAGACCAAGACAATATGGATTTTTTTTCCTGGAAGGTTAAATGCCATTTCTCTTACAATTCTAATAGCTGAAATTTAAAAAGCACACATTACTATTGGGGGTGAAATACTCCATGTGTGCTAATAATAGAACACTAAAGAGAACACCTTCTAATATTTCTTACTTCTATAAACATTTTAGGAGCTTCTCCTGGCTCCTCTGTCAAACACACACAAAGCACTAACTCTTCTAACTGCTAAATGGACTTGCACTTCATCGGCACTCAGTTGCCACTAGTACAGCTGTGTAGAAGAGAGTTCCTTCCTCACACCACAGCACACCTACACTTTGCATGTCAGCACTATCAGCATTTTCCAACACCATCTGTAAATGCAAAGTTCTACCAGAGTATTAATTGTGTCACTAATTGTGATATTCTTCCCCGGTTATAAAGTACAGCTTTGCAACCCAGTTGTATCTATGCAGGGAATGTTTTGCCACAACACTATTTTCTGTATCATTGTTGTATCACACCACTTAAATACTACTGCTGTAGAAATGACTTGTCACACCTTCTAGGGAACGAAAGAAAAGACCACACAATACAGTCCAACTTCTCAAGGTGTAAATACCTCCATCAACAAAAGAAAAATATTTTCAGCCCACTTTATGCAATACACACTATGAAAAGTAAAGCTATTATCAGATAACATTTAAGGTTTGCGCTTTTAAAGGCAGGCACATTAAATAATCTGACAAGTGATATCACTCTGCAATAATCCTCTTTCCTGTAATTAATAGTGCCAGTCATGCAACAGCAGGAACGAGCTATTTTCACAGCACAGCTACGCTTTATATGCAGCATATGTCTGAGCTGCTGCTGTCAAACCACAAGTGGAGAAGTGCAAGCTGCTGATCAGCAAACTGGCCAGTTCCTCTGCACATCAAATGGCACCAATTTTTATTTCATACAGGTGCCACAGTGCTACACTTACTTGCCAGTGTTAGCAGATAGGTTTCTATTATTAAAGCTTCAGGAGTACCACAAAACTCTCACTATCAAGCTGTAGATAATCTATAGACCTGCACATGAATTCTATCTTGGTATAGTAGAAATTGTAGTAACTCAGCCCTAAGCAATGCACACTTCCACTTGAAAAAGGAGTTCAAAAGCACGTAGCAAAAAGACCCGCACAAAATGTACTTGGAAACTGCAGCTTCCATTCTGCAAAGTGGCAGTGGCCAAGAGACACATTGTTCTGATAAGTGTTCAGCTCTAACCAGATATGCAGCAGTTGCCTCCTGACAAGGCACCAGTGCATGAATGCTGTGAAACAGGACCAAGAATGCACCCAGTGTACTTTGGTACCAGTATGTAATTCTATGTAGGCGCTGACCTGTCTTTTACGTCATTCCAGGAACAACCTCCTTGAGAAGTGAAAGCACAAATCTAAGGCAAGCAAGATTTGATCTGTGGCCTTTTCGCAAACCAGAAAATCTGTGACTCCTTTTAACAAGGAGCCACATGGAAAAGACAAAGGCAGATGAGCAGAAGTTATTCTGGGGTTGATTCTGGTTGGACTCAGAAGACTCAGCTTGGTAGAGTGCTGAGCCACCTCATTTCAACTCCGCCATCACCTAGAATGGTTGGACTAGCTGATCCTGAGGTCACTTCCAACTTGGCATTCTGCGATATTTACCTGAATAAACTGTTTTAACTGTGCGCTGTTATTCTGATGTCCATCAAGGTTTAGCACATTATCAGGAAACTCCATCACCATCTACACAAGACAGAAAAAAAAAAAAAAAAGCAGCTTTCAGGAGGAGTTAAACGCAAGGCATTATTTTATTTTACTTTCTTTGGGAGATATAAGATGGAAACTAGGGTCAACAGTCATTCTTTTCCCCTAACTACTGAAACCTGGGAAAGAATAAAACTAACAATTTCAGATAACAAATGTCTCAGCAAAGTAACTAAGTGTTTCAGGAAGAAAACGTTTCAGGGGCAGTTTAAAGTGGCAACTCTTCAACAATTGTTAGAAAGGACGAGTTACTAATGCAAATACTGATGTGCCTTCTATGTGATCCACACCACTTGAGCTCCTCTTTCAGTTTAGAAACAACTGTACTTCAGGACATCAAGATCCAAACTGATTCAACAGCTCAACCCAGTTTACATAGCTATGAAGGATTAGTCACAACAGTTCAATGCCTGCTGACCCTTCAAAGGCCAAATTAAACTATATTAATCCAACACCATACTCCAGGGTATACTTTGTCAGCTATGACTTCAGCTGCCACTCTCCAGAGTTTCAAAGTAAATTGTTCAGTTTACAGAACAATGTGATTACTCATAATTAATATTTCTTTTCAAATTACTGAGCAACAAAGAAGACAATTTTCTAGGGTGTGTGTGTAATCTGTCAAGTAATTTTCAGTTAAAAATTCCAACTTTAGAACCACAAAGAAAAATGAACCTAACTAGGAAAAAAAAAATGTGTAAAGACTGGCTTAGTTTATCATCTTTGTCCAGACTTAAAAATACAGAACTTATCAATATGAATACTGAAAGTTCACTTTAAAATCTGAAAACCAAAAAAATAACCTTAATACTAACAAACACCAAATGAAATTGTTCAATTCATCCTTCTCCTCTCTGCATCTTCCCTCAATTGCTGGGGCAGAATTCCCTTCTGTCTTTAATTGCTGACACCACCTCCAGAGAACTCAAGCATTTGCTTTGAGAGGTACTCAGCACTGCTCCAAAATAAACATCTATCCTCTAAGGCCAGAGAGCGAGACAATATTTTGATCTCACATGTGCTACAACTGCAACATTAGCACTGCTGCCTTATCTTTGTGCAGAGCAAGTGCCACGAGCCAGTGCTAGTTCTAACCCCTCAAGCTTTTTTTCCAGTTTCCCGTGCCCCCAACCCAAACACCTCGAGCAGCAGCACAGCTTTTTGCTGCAGAATTACAGGTTTTCTGCATTACTAATTCAGTATTTCTGTGGGGAATGAGCTACATGCAAAAGTTAAAACTATCTACTAATAACAAAGAGATGAATCAGCCTACTTCTCCCCCCATCATCTTCATCTTCCACTATCAAACAGCACCCTTAGGAGTTTCATACAGAGCAAAACTATCAAAGACTAAATTAATTCTTGTGTCTGATGAGATTTTATTATGTGGTTAAACACCAACCACCATCACGCTCTGGATGGAAGAAAAAGAATTCCTCCACCACCACATCAAATGAAATGTCTTCTAGTGATGCTTAAGAAATTAAGAGTTAAATATTTAAACTTCCTTTAATTTCTAGCTGAGCCAGAAGAAACAGGAAAAGTGATAGTGAACAATTTATTTAGAGGAGCAGTATTGCATTGCATTTAAACAGCTTTCTGTGCTACTACAAAGCAATGCTACAAGCTTGAGAGCATTACAGGTCACTCAAATGCTAATATGCAATCACTGATTGACTATTTCTAGATTTAAAGCACAGATTAAGTCTTCCAGGTGACTAACAGAAACGGAGTTTTAAATGAAGTTTGAGTTTGAAGAGGTCTACAGAAGCCAGTTACTCTCCATAAACACCACTATTTTTAAAGGTAATGCTGCAGATGTAAAATTAATTTGAAAGACAACTGCATGCATTGCAATAGCTTTCACTAAGAATTTACAACATAAATTGAGACAAGGAGATCAAGAGTTCATTCACTTGCTTCTGCAGATTTATTTAATAAAAGCATCCAAAAACCACCTGGAAATTCAAGTACTTTGTCACAGAAAGGAGAAAAAATGGACCCAAGACAAGATTCCTCATGGTGAGGATGACTTGCAATTGCACAATGTCTTTCCTCCAGATAAATACAAAACTAAGCGGAATGATAACGACAACATAGTGTAATGGCACAAAAGTTTGGGCTGGTGTTAACTTCTGGAACTGAGCCACAAATAGAATTCTAGGCTTTCCAGGTAAATCTAGGAGATTTAAGTTGTCTGAAGTAATATTTAGCTCTCCTAGAGAGAGCTAAAGGAAAAACTTTGCCCAACATATAAGGCAAATTAATCAGATAAAACTACATAAAGCCAAAAAATAGTGAAGATATCAGGTAAGTTAATAATATGCCATAAAGTAAAGGTTGTTTCTTCAAAAGTAGCAAAATCAGATGGTATTATGATAAGCTTAAACAGTGGTGAGGGGGTGGAGGTTTAGACTGAAGATACTCAGTGGTTTTGTTCTGGAAGATGGAAGAAATTACATTTAAAGATTGATAATTAGCTGATGCAGGGCAGGAATTAGCCCATGCTAAAGCACATGATTAGGAATTTAAAGCACATAAATTTTACACCATTTAAACTCACAGCAATTACTGCCACACCACTGAGAGCAACAGAAATCAAACACAAATAATTAAAATACCAAGCCACACTACATGAAACCAATTTTATTTCAGCCCAGCATTTTCACACCTTACGAATTACAACAAACTACAACTGTCTTAGGATTTTCTTCCATGTGTTACGTGTTTACCCACGACATATTTCTGAGCTTTTCTTAAAAGATGTGAGCTAGACTAGACAACCTCAAAGCTGCACTTTCAGCCACTGAATCTTCTGGAAATGGCAAAACTTCCACGTTTTCCCGATTCAGAGAAACACACTGAAATGGAAACTCTCTCAGATTTGTTCCTGTAGACATAGCAACACATTATGCCAGCCTCGATAACCCTGACTGTAAGCCAAAGCTTTCCAAAATGCCTTTAGCCTTTCTTTGCCTATAATTACCTAGTTATAAACCTGGGGTTTTACCTTAATATGTCTCCCTTCCTTATTAACTTGCACAGAGGCGCTGGTAAACAAGCTGTGCACAGGCCCCGATACAGCAATAACTTTCTTATTATGCGGTTTGCATGTTTTTAGAGCTGGGAATCAGATAAAAAAAGTTGCCACATTAAGCACTGCTATGGTCGAGTGTTGCAAAGTCCCAAGGATTAACGCTGCAGGAGCAAGGAGGAGCCAAGGCGGCCTGTCCAGGGAAAAAGGCCTCGCCTGGGAATTGCAACACGCCGCCCGCACACGTTGCGAGCGGGAGCTGCGGGGCCTGCGGAAGCTCGGCGGGACACGGGGACTCACCGTGAGGGTGTCATCGATGTAAAGGGGAATCTGCCTCTTCTCGAAAGGGAATTCCTCCTCCCCGTCTCTGCAAACTGCAACCAGCCGCGCCATCTCTGCTTGCTGTTGCTGCTTCCTCCCAGCTCCTGCCTGCGAGCAGTCAAAGCCCGAGGAGGTAAATACCCGCCGCGTTTCCCCGACACACTTTCAGCAGCCCGGGAAGCAGCCTGCTTTACCCCATCGGCTGATTCACCACAATGAGCCCTGGCCCCGCCGCCCAGCCCACGCCCGGGCGCGCAGCCTGCCCGCCGCTTCAGCCTTGGAAAGGACTCAAAAACACTATAGGCCGAGAACGGGGAGAGGTGGGCAGGCTGGAAAATGCGACATAACATGGAAGAAAGGGAAGGAACCGGCAGGGAGGAGCGAACCCGGTCCTCCGCCGGGCATAGCCGGGGAAGGAAGGCCGGAGAGCGGCAGTGGATGGAGCCCGCCACGCTACGGGCCGCTTTCATCCCGCTCCTCGCCAGCCACCAGTCCAAACAGGCCGGCGGGGACCCGCCCCGCCCGGAGCGGGGTTTGCGGTTCTCCACCGCCCCGTCCCACGGCGACCCAGAAGGGAGAGAAGCAGCGGCCGGGGCGAGGGGCCGCCCCAACCTGCGAAGCGTGGCCGCCTCTTCCCCCTCACATCCGCGAGGAGGGAACCCGCCGCCCTCCCGCTCCCCAGCCCCAGCCTGGGAACCAGGCCACCTCCTTCCCTCTGGCAGGCCGCAGGAGAGGGCGAACAGAGCAGACTGCAGCCCGGGCAACGCAACGGGCAGACCCACCCCTTTGCTCCCTGTCCTCGTCCGGCCTCTAGCCGGCGAGGCTTCCTCCGCCTGGGGAGGCAATGGCGGGGAAGGCAGCCCCCAATGGAGGCAAGTCGGAGGACCGGCTCCCAGCCTGCCTTTCTTCCCGCCTCCCCTCAACGGTGCACCTGCTGTGCGGCTCAACCGTCCGCTTACTCCCGGTCTATGGGCCTTTACCGGCTTCTCCGCGAGTCGGCGGCCCGGACGCAGTGACAGGCGAGCAGACACCCCGGGCTCCGCCACAGAGCCGCCTCCTTCCTCTCCCCCTCCCCGAGCCCTCCCCACAGGCGGTGGCTCCCGCCCCGGGCCGCTCCGCCCTCTTCTCGCGAGAGACCACAGCCCCGCCGCCGCGCTCCGCCCCGGGGCCTGGCCGCCGCAGGCGCCCGCTCACCCGTTACGGGCCGGCTGCACCTGCCCTCGGCTCCACGGCGCCCCTGTCACAAAACAGCGGGAGGGCCGCGTTCGACTCCGATTCCAGGCGGGAGGCCGAGGTACAGAGGAACCCACGGGGGCGCCTTAAAAGGTCTGGCCGCGGGGGCTCCTCCTCGGGCTTCGCTATACCCTGAGGCGGCCGCTGCTATCGCCTTCCTGGCTCGGGGCGCGGCGCACAGAGGTCCTGCGGGGCGTGAGAGAGACAGGAGGACACTGTGGGACATGAGACTGGCTTGTGGGACACCTGAGGGCATTCATGAGATGGGAGGGCGCCTGTAAGGTACGAGAGGAGCCTGTGGCTGGCGCTGTCTGAAAGGCGCCACGTCCATGGTGGGACACAAGAAACCGACCGTTTAATTTCTGAGCAGCTCCCTGTGAGGTGCAGTTGGCGGGAGCGAGGGTGGGTGAAAAGGAGCAGGGGTTTAAGCCCTCAGATTTCTCTGCCCTGACTTCATGCCAGGTACAGCAAGTTTTCGTTGGATTTATGGTCTCAAAATTAAGGTTGTTGGCTTCTGCAGCACCCTAGTGCACCTAACTAGAAATCCTGTGGCTGCTTCATTGAGGCAGCCAAAAAACCCAAACCCTCAAAGCCTTTCTTGAACCATTACATAATACGGTTGATCTGTTCATTCTTGTTATTCATGTATATAGGTACTAAAAGTCCTCAGAAGAAAATGCAGGAGAGGCAATTAGGGAGCAAGATTTTTTTTCCCCCTTGTTTTTGCATAAAAATCATCTTTAGTGGAGGAGTTAATTTAACTTGAAGTTGTTTAAGATCACTAACTGAAACATGCAGATCCCTGTCGCTGCATGGTTTGCAGTTTGTGTATTTTATTGCTCTCTACAACTCCCTGGGCTGGAGTGGGGTGGGGGTTGGTGTGTTCTCCTTAGTATCAGGTGATAGGAGAGGAAGTGGCCTAAAATTATGCCAGGGGAGGTTTAAGTTGCATATTAAGAAAAATCTCATTCCTGCAAGAGTAGTCAGGCTGCCCAGGGAGGTGGTGGAGTCACCATTCCTGGAGGTGTTAAAAAAACGTGGATGTGGCACTTCAGGACACAGTTTAATGGCCATGGTGGTGGGTGATGTTGGGTTGATGTTTGGACTTGATCTCAGAGGGCTGTTCCAACCAAAACAATTCTGATTCTGTGATTTGTATGGTTTTCTTCTGCAGCAGAACAACTGACTTTTTGTAACAAGGGATTGTTTCTCATATTGGAGTATTGTAAGCTCTTAGAGCCACGGTGAGCAAATGTTGTCTTCACAAGGTCCTTTCAGCACGTGGATTCCTGTGTTACTTTTGCTCCTCTGCTCCTAGACTCTGGCTGTATCACAGCAAAACGGCAATGCCCCAAGTTTTGTATTCTCAGGGTGCACATTGATAAACTATGTATCAAAAGCATCATTATTTTCATGCCATTTTTTATCCACGAAAGGTGTGGGGAGGTATATTGCTAGAAAGTGCAGCTTGCTTGTCTACACAAGCGAGAAGACAGCCCCTCTGTTCTGTTCATTTGCATGGCCCTCTTGTGCCTGGAAGGAATTCCTGCTCGGTTTACATATTGGCTTTGAAATGGGATACTGTCTGACATCCTTATTGTAACATTTGACTTCAAACGAATCACTACTGGGTTGATCCTTAAAAAGGATGAAATTTGGCAAGAGGCTACTAATATTTAACAACTTGGTTCAGGATGTGATCAGCTTTGCTCTCCCATTATATTTTTCTCTATTCTGCAGCCTTACCAAAGGGTTGTTTGATGGAATTAGGGCAGCAAAGACAAAACTACTTTCCCAGTCCTCCTACTACTGAAGTATTATACCCTACTATTATTACTGAAGTTGGTGGCGTGCTGTAGTTGAACCATTTGACTCTTAACTAGTTGAAATATCTTCAGCTTTTACTAATTATGTAATTAGTCAAGGATTCTGATTTTTTGCAATCTGCCTTTGATCTATACAAGCTTACTGACCTAAACACACCCCAAAGTGCAGCGAAATGTGCTCATGTTCGTACCACTGAGCTAACAGCCACTGGGGTGCATGTGGAGATCTGTCTACAGCAGTGTCCTGGCATTCACTCCTCTCCCATCTTTTCTCACTACAGTGCAGTTTGCTCCCACAGATTCTCTGATCTGAGAATTCTTGCTTGCATTTCTTGGTTCTTTCAGAAGCACGATTAATTAGATCTGTCTATTCATAGTCTAAACATTCAGCACTAATAACTATGCAGGTTGCTTCAGGGCAGAGCTCGCTACATTTTCTATGGACAACAAGCAGTGAGAATTAATTGTCTCTCATTAATTCAGTGGTGAACAACTTACTTCATAGGGCTTTAAAAGAGGGAGGCGGCCTCAGCATGTGGTGTCTGTGCTGCTGTGGAGAGAAGTCGGTTGTCCTCCCTCCTCTGTCCTCGTGCACCAGTGTCCCCTCTGTTTGCTGTCTCCTTGTGTGCCACGGTCCCCTCTCTTTGATGGCTCTTTGTCACAGTTTAATTTGCTGGCTCCTTATGTGCCACGGTCCTCTCTGTTGGCTCTTTGTCGCAGTCCCTTCTGTTTGCTAGTTCCTTGTACACCACGGTCTCCTCTATTTGCTGGCTGCCTTGTTGCAAACTACTGCTCCAGCCCTGGAACCAGAACCTGCCATCCCGCTGCCTGTGTGGATAACAGGGCTCTGCATAGACACAGCAGAACTCCCACGGAATTTTTGTGTCACAACAGAGTTGGCATCTAGATAGTTTGCTGCTTGTCCAGACACAACTCTGCTCTGACATTAATGCCAATTAATGCCTTCATTCTGAATCACATTTGTAGACTTGTGTGTGCAGGCAGAGCTTGGTGAAGGTCTTGTGCTTCAGATATTAAAAAAAAATAATATCCACGAGGAATTTTGCATAATGAACAGTGCTGTTCAGTTCATGGTGGAAGCCCTTCTTCCCTAGGCAGGGCTAGGAAATGTTTTTAAATTGACACAGACAGCAATAAACCGAAATCTCTGCTATGAACCATGACAACTGTTTATAAGATGCTGTTGCCAGTTAGTTGCATCTGTCCCAAGGACAATACAGTTTCTCTTTAATTCTGAAGGATTTGCTTTACTTTTGCAGACAATATGGCACTAACTTGGAAGCAAACAAGCATGAAATCTGCCTGGCCACAGTCAGTAATCCTCAGACTTCACCTTTCCATTGGCCAGTGGCTAAGAGAACCTCATAAATTTAAGACTATTCCATAGTATGTCTGCCTGAAGGAATCTGATTTAGAGGCTTAATCTCCAGAGGCTTTATGATTCATCACATTTGATAGACAAGGAGAAATAAGAAATATTGCCCCTGTGCCCTGCTGCAACTCCACTGACATTAAACATCTATCATCAACTACCATTTGTATTCTGCTTCTGAAGTATTTATCTCCCATTATTGAATTCTTCACAATCCTTAAAAATATTTCTCTTCTCAACAACCTGATGAGGTCAGAAAGAACTGTCACAATTGAAAAGTGAACAAAGAGGGCATTCTGCCCTGGGAAGAACATGACAATGACAGAGAAACCAAGCAGTGTCCTGCTGGTACCTTGCCCTGCTGCATTATGCTGCTTTCCATTTGCACACTGTTTGTTTGCTAATAAAAATTAATACAGAATGTTCCCACATGAAGACATCTCAGCTGTCAAAATACAGCACTAAATGAGCTGCTGTTTTAAGTGACTGTATAGACAAGTAGGTGGGCCTGGAGTACTTTCAATGTGGAGCTGAAGACCGTATTTTACAGCCTTTCTAAAGATGAGCTGTCACAACATGTTGGTGTGCAGGCTGGGGGTGAATTAGTTCTGCATCTCTCTATTTTCTCATAAAGGCTGTGCTGCTTTTATTATCTGCACCACACATTCCAACAGCTGCTTTGATAAATCCAGTTGGATTTCATCCATCACAGCATCACACTTTCTCTCAGGTTCTTCATTTATATTCTTAAGCAAAGATGAAAATAAGACTTAGCTTTAAATCAAAGGCTAATTTAGATTTCAGTGTATGATTAACATCCCACATCAAATTATGTCTAAAGGCAAGCACATGCATAAATCTTTCCAAGACCGAGGCCAAAACATTTTGAAGTATCCTCTTATTCAATACATTTTATACAAAGAATTATTCTTGTTTATGCAAGGGACTTAACTAGGTAAATCTTGACACAGCTAAGCCTCTAATTACTCATTTTCTTACTTTTCATCTGGCTTCTGCTATATGTTGTTATCTAATTCTTCCAGCAGTTGGGTACGAGTCGGGTTTACCAACTCTGAACACACTGTTACTCTTTTCAGGAGCAGCAGGATTCAGAAACAAGCTCAAAAACTTAACTTTTCAGCAAAATGTGTGACAACACCACCAGGTAACAGCACTAACTGTATAACTTGGTAAACCATTAAAAACTACATCATAAAAAGCTGTACTAAATTATTGCAGTACATATAGGAAAAGTACTATTTTTCCCATTGAGATGCTATCAATTGCAGCAAGTAAACTTCAGCTTGAAAGCGTGGACTCACCAAAACTTTAATACTATATTTTTGGCATGCAGTACATGCATAACTAAACAGCTGAAAAACATATACAAGTGCAGTATGCTTAGTGTAAATGCAGCCTTGCTGCGGACCGTATCTATAAGGATATTGATGGCACCGGTCATAACATTTGCTAGTAAGAAAAACAGTAATTGATTTTTATTAATAGCACTTATCAGGCACATGTGTGACAGCCTGCCTTTGCTCCACACAGGCACAGCCTCCCTTCCATGCCTTCTACTGGTGCTGGGGGGCTTTCCAATGTCCCAGCAAGAGGGGACGCTAGCCCCCTTCACAAGGAGCTTTGTGAATACCAGGGTGAGGTCAGTCACTACAAAACAGAGAAATAAAGTCAGGCAGTGAGCAACCACCCAGATGCAGTAGGACAGGTTAGCCATCCGGCGGGACACAGGGTCTGCATACACTTGTGAGACATGGAGAAACACGAAGAGCACACAGATCATCAGCAGTGAGAAACACACTGCTTCAGTCCAGCCTTTGACTGTGGGTCTGCACTTCAGCAGACAGAGTCCCACTTGGACACTTGCCATGTAGATGGCTAGATAGCCAAAAAGAGAGAGCAGCCCTTCCCTGTTAGCATTCAAAAAGCCAACCCTGCTGTCTCTGCCATTGCTCCCATGCAGGATAAACATCTTCAGAGAGGTAGTGTTAAGAATAAGCTGATAAAGTACAGCGAGATTTATAGCAATGATCCAAGATTTAGTTTTTGGAAATATGGCTAAAAGTAGAGATGCTGCAAGCCTCACAAATGCCAAGGTAAAGAAAAAATTCCAGTGCACTCCATATTCTGAAGTATGCTCATGATACTTTAGAGACTTAACACTAAGCAGCCGTCCAATGCCAAGAAAAATCAGCGGCCAAACGGAGAAGAACTGCTTGGCCAAACTGGAAAATTTTGGTTGTCTCACATGAGACTTGCATCTAACTTCAGGACAAACAAGAGCATTACCAAAAATAAACGCTCCAACCCCCAGATCCATAGCTCCAGTTCCATAGGTCTCAGCTTTGGCATATCTCCTTGGATACTGTGGGAAATCCACTGCTAAAATGCTGATGGATGTCAACACGTTGACATAAACACGGAACACAGTTATTGCAGGAATGTATTCTGGATCCAAGGGTGTCTTCTGGAAGTCTTTCACAATTTGCCTAAAAGGCACCTGGATCTCATGTTTCTTTTGGCTGTATATTACACCAAATATTCCAGCACAGAAGGTCGCAATGATAGCTGGCATGAAAAAGATGATTCGAGACAGAACTGTACAGCAGAACAGGAGAGGGGATATCAGCACAAGGAAGTCAAACAGCAGGCTGTATTTCCTGGAATGCAGATGTTTCCCATAGTGCAGGTAATACAAAATCAAGAGGAGCCCTCTGCACAGCAGGCAGAGTGGAGCCAAAACCAGGCCTGCTGAGATCTCCAGCAGACTAGTTCCATTTAAGTTGCTGATAAAGGCCTCTTTCAGGTGTTTTTGGGACATTCTTCTTTCTTCCCCTGAAAGCACAAATGTGAACTTGAGTTAGTTTTGTAAAAAAGGGCTCTTAGAACTTCATCAAAAATAACGTTATATGCTGGTCCATTACAACCAACCAAAACCCAGCATGTCAGAAGACCTCCACTTTTCAGTTACTCTTCAAACACAAAGAACAGCCTCAGTGCTGCAAACTCTTATCCCCAGGTGTGGCCTGGGAAACCAAGAAGGGGCCCGGCAGAGTTTCAGCATCACAAATCTCACAGAATCATTTTGGTTTGAAAAAGACAACTTCGAGATCATTGTGTCCAACCACTCTCTAACTCTACCAACGCTGGCCCAGCCGGGGCCTCCTGCCGTAGGGCATCCGTTCCATGACAACATACGTGCCATCTAAAAAAGTAGTAATTAATCGGAACTGCCGGTTTGTTCGTCTAACCCGCGGTGCAGGCAGCAGCAAATATGCCCTCGCCCGCACAGCCCTTCCCCGGAGCAGAGCTTACCGGTTCCGGGACACCGGCATCCCCGCTCCCGGAAGCCCGGCAGTGCGGCGCCCGGAGGGAAATGGGTGTCGGGGCTGAGGGTACAACTCGCGTTTCAACGCTGCTGTGCCCTATGCTGCAAGAAAACGAGCCCCGGAGACCCCCGATGTAAATGAACACCCTGCCAGGGTACCCGGCGCGGCGGCGTTCCCTCCGGTCTCAGGTAAAGGCCGGCCGCGCTCCCCAGACGCACTTTCGCCAGCGGGAAGCAGTCTGATGTTTCGCAGCAACCGATTCACCACCGACCGTTGCCGCCGCCGGCAGCCCCCGCCCCGGCTCCGCCTTCTCCGGCGGTCCAGCTGCGCTGCCCTCCGCTTCGGCCCGCGCTGCCCGCGGTGAGTACGCGCTGCCTAGTCCTGCCCGCGATCGGGATCGCCGCGGCCCCGAGCGGAGCCGCCGCCGGCCGCTGCCCGCCCGCCTTAACCCACGCGGCTGGTCCTGCCCCGGCGTGGCCGTGGGTGCCCGCGGCTGCACTTCCCCGGGGGGAGGCCCCGGGCGCTGGCCAGAGAGCTCGTAGGCTTTCGGCAGTTCGATGGCTAAGCCCTGAAGGGGGACAGACCGGGTGAGCGCAACCTTGGGGACAGGACGAATGTCAGCTTCTGCCCTGGCAGAGCCTGGGGGGAGCTGTGGTAGCTCGCGTCCTTCAGGGAACTGGTTTAACTGGCACAAAGACTCCTGGCAGCTACAGGAAACACTTCTCCTAGGAAACAGTAATAGTGTCTTCAGACGAGAAACACTGCGAAGACAGAGAGGGTCTTGATGATGACTCTGTGTGCTCGGAGCGCTGTGCCCTTCAAGTCATGGATTGAAGTAGTCTAAATGGCAGGTTTGTGCCAGGTTAAGAAGGGAACAGGCAAGAGAAAAGAGAGGAGAAAGAAGGAAAGCAAAAGAGAGAGGACAAGAGAGAAGGAGAAAAGAAAGAGGAGATCAGGAGAGAATTCTTCCTAGCTGTGTGACTGCAATCTCTGTCTACCACAGCCATTCAGAGAGTGATATTGACTCACCTTGGGTTGGTTCCACTACTTTTTTTTAGAGGCAACAGGCATATCTTGTTTCTGCTGCAACACAAGACTTGTCTGAGTCACTCCTTTCCAAAAGCACTGGCTTCTCTGACACTGGCAGACCCAAGGATCTTTCCTATTTGCCCCAACAGGAGAAATTTAGTAAAAACAAAGTCGCAATGTCTTGCCAAGAAAGGTCACTTCAAGTCAAAAGAAAGAAAGCTTTTTATTCCTCCAGAAAGGACAAATGTATTATTCCCTCCACAGCAGCTTTATTTGCAGGGGCAAACAGGAACTTGGATAGCACAGGTGGGCTTTCTAGCTCCAGTGTTACTTGGGCCCTACTGGGATCAGTACCTCTCTCTAAAGCCTTTGGCCTCTGCTTGTGGAACCCTCTGGAAAATGACATGTCTGGAGTTATTTTGTTCTAAATGTATCTTAAAATGTTTGTTTTTATTTAAGTCTTCTTCAGTCTGATTTGAATGAGGTGCCCTGGAGTAAAGGCCCTCTCCAGAGTTCCTGTCCATAGGGCTGGACAAGATGCCAAAGCAGGTAAAAAGAAAACCAGGAATCCTATGTGCTAATTACATTTTACTGCCAGGAAAGAATTCTTGGCTTGTTTCCATGCAATCCAGATTAGGTAACTGCTAATGCATATTCACCCTGTCTTCATGAACTGGCTGTACTTATTAACTGTGTGGTTTTGAACTGTCTTACTAACACCAGCCAGTGATTTTGGTTATGCCACTGTCTCTAACGGGCCAGGAGCAATCATGTCCTTAAGGATCTTTCCTAATTGTGTGTCTGTTCACAGCAAGCTTCTGAACGTTCGTTTAGGGGAGAGTAACAGGAATCACTTTGATGGCAATGCCTAACTGCATTGCTAAGCCTTTTTTTCCCCCTCTTGCTATGCAAAATTTTGTATTATTGGAGATGAACTGTTTGTACAGTTTGAAAAGATAGTGATGCTCCTAAATGAGTACATTATTGTAGGGGGGATTTTTTTTTTGGGTTTTGGATATGTGTTCATGGGGTTTTTCAATGTATTTCCTCCTTTATTAATGAGCTTAGCTCATGTGGTAGGAGTACTGCTAATTAAATTTAGTGGTTTTGCTGCATAAACAAGGTGATGCTGTTCAGTGACTTGTAAAGAACTGCAGGTTTGTTCTGCTAAATACAAACAAGTAGGGTTATTTAGGAGAACTTTCTGTCAAGAAGGGGGCCAGAACAGGAATATCATAGACTCCTAGAACAGTATCACAGAATTGTTTCAGTTAGAAGAGGCCTCCAAGATCAAGTCCAACTTTCAGCCTAGAGACTGCCATGACCATTAAACCATCTCCCAGAGTATCACGTCCATATCTCGAATTTAAGTCAGGGCTGACATCTTCTCCTGTTTTATTTTCCCTTCTAGCCTCTCTCTCTTCTTCCCCTCAAGAAATGACAAACAGAACCTGAAATCTCTCTTCTGGCTAAGTTTTCCATTATGTTTGTACAACAAATGTGCCCTTCCAACTAATATTGTCAAGGCCATGGGAACCTAGAGGCTAAGATTTAAGTACTTGGAGTGATCCAGAGGGGACAACTCTTCACCTAGTGCAGGCTAGCAATTAAACACCATTTCTTTCTCCTTGGCTGCAGCACATACACTCTGCAGACTTCACACTTAGAACTCTCCCCCTCTGCTTTAAAAAGGAAAGTTTCTGCTAGGAAAAGTGCATTTGTGTTGGACCACAGGAGCTTTCAGCTCTACCTTAGCTTCTGCAGCTAGTCCTCCCTGTGTCACCCTGCCCAGGACAGTGTTGATGGCATTTATGGGCTGAGAAATATGCCAGTTAAGAACACTGTGGATGTGTGTCTGTACTGAACGGCCTGCAAAACCTCAATGACCAGGTAGTGTGAGTCTGCAAGCAGAATCTTTTTGAGGGCCTTTGCTTACATCCAGAATTACCAGTGAGGAATTAAATTTACAGACAGTGCTCTCTGCCTGTCATCTCTCATATGCTTTCTGAAAACAGAGCACCCCGTGGGAAGCACTGTTGCAAAGGGAGGGCAGCTGGGAGGAAGAGTAGCTTGAATGGACTAAGTTATGACTCCTGCTATGACTGAACTCGAAGTAGCAGAAGAGGTATAAACTGTATTGAATGAGGTGAAAGTCCAGCTATATTCAGACTTTGACTGGTGCTGATCTGACATCCTCTCCAGGAAAATGGCCAAAAAGAAGATTGTGTCACCAAGAATGACCTCAGTGAGTCATTTGAAGAAGTTGGAGCCTTCCTTAGTGATGAAGAGAAACTGCATCTTATCGATGACCTCACTAAAGTCAATCCTGTGACAACTACAACAGGTAAACAGCCAGCCAGAGGAGCATCTCATGAGGTGGCTACTAATGTGTGGTAGTTCCTGTTCTCATTGCATTAATACTGTCATAAATACAGTAGTTAGAGATTCCAAGCTTTCTGAAGCCTTTTCAAAGCCTTAGAAAGTTACGTGTGGCTTGGTTACTTGTTTTTTAACAACGCTGTTATTGTAGGTTTGACCATACTGATCCCTCCTCAAGCTCTGCAGGCAGAGCTCACAAACCCCATATTGGTGGTTCAGGTAGCCAGGGTGTGGTTGACATTTAATGCAGGGCTCTTGCATGACCTTGTGATTGTGGTTCGGTGTGTCAGAGACCAAAGCTCTAACTTAGATTCAAAATATATCCATAGACCTGGTTTGGAAAAAGTAAATTCCTCACTTCACTCTTAAAGATGATCCTGTTAAGAGAAGCCAAGGCCTGTTCCTAGTGCAGATGGGGAAGTTTTGCCTTTGCTTGTTCTGCAGGTGAGCAGATTTGCTTTCTAGGGCTATGTGAAACCTCACAAAAGCACGGGATTACTTGAACAGAATAGTTAGCAGATCCTTTAAGGGCAACTCTTAAAGATATTGTTAAGTATCTTAGACCTGTATCACTCTCTCCATCATCTCATTCTCTGTCAAACCCAATAGGTAAAGTATCTGAAGATTGTTACAAAGAGGAAGAGTCAACCACACTTTTCACAAGGTGCTAACAGAAGGTGTGTCTTTCAGTTCTGAAATGTCTTCAAGCAAGATACAGAGTAAACCTGTTCTATACAAACGCTGGCTGCAGCCTGGTGGCTTTAAACCCATTTCAGCCTGTCTCCTGCCTCTACTTGCCTGAGCTTATGAGAGAGTACCACCTCGCACTTAGGCCTCAGGTAATCCTTACAGTTGAAATAACTGTCCCTCCTCAGAACCCGGATTTCAAAAGCTGGGTGAACAAAATACTCCTAAAGGGTAAAACGAATTTCTAGTGGAAGATGAGTTCTGTTAAAAGAGCAGTACTGCTTTCAGAGAAATGTGAGAAGATCTTTGCTGTCCATTGCTCTTGAACTGTGTAGTTACTGTGCACCTAGACATGAATATTCTCTTTTGCTGCCAGGATTTAAAGCCTCACATCTTTGCAGTGGCTGAGGAAGCCTACCGAAACGTCCGTAGCCAGGTAGACCCAGTAAACCAGTCTATAATTGTGAGCGGAGAAAGTGGTGCTGGAAAGGTGAGGACATTTTTACTCTGGGTCTGAAGTTTTTACCATCAAACTTGGGAGATTTGCCAGTGATTTGTGGTACATAGTGTTTCACTGAACAAGCAGGGATAAAGAAATGAAAAGTTCTGAGAGAGCACAGTGCCAGTCTGCTCTAGCACAGCTCTCTTGAAGGAGCTGTAAAGCAGCAAGGGCTGCAGTTAAATAGACTCTGCTAAATTCAGCTGCTCTTTGGGTGACACCTGCAGTTGCTGTGAGGGCTACATCTGAATCCTTTAACAGGAGTTACACTTGAGTTCTTGTCGCAGCCTGCAGCTCTCATAGGGAGAAAAGAAACCCTCTGGAGAGACACGAGAAGTGAAGAGTTCAGATTCTAACCTAGGCTCTTCTGTAATGGCCCATCCCTGTTCAGGAAGATACTGAGGAAGACGTTTTTAACCCTGAAAACCAAACGATTTGCTGAGTGTTTATGACTTAACACTTTACGTTCAATTAAGATCCTGGCTGTTAATTCTGGCTGGGCTTCCAGATGGCTTTGCTTTGATAAAGGCTCCATTCAGCAAAGCACTCTGACTTCCATAGCATTTAAATGTCTACTACATGCACAAGAAAGTTTCCACCAAAGTAAAGCTATAAACCTGAGACAATTCCTCTCTTTAACATCATCACCAGCTGCATGCTGTGTTTTCAGAAGCTGGCACTGTTTCACTGACTGACATAACTAACAACATGGCAAAAACAAAGCTAATTGTCAAGCTTCTCTCTCTTGCAGACCTGGACATCTCGCTGCCTTATGAAATTCTATGCTTCTGTGGCTGCTTCAACTATCTCCCCAAAAGGCAATGAAACCGTGGAAAGGATAGAGAAGAGAGTGTTGGATTCTAACCCTGTCATGGAAGCGTTTGGTAAATGAGGCTTTTTGAACAATAAAAAGAAACTGGCCACTGAGAAGTTTCTTTGTAAGACCTGAGTCTGAGCTAGCTCTTGGCCCTCTCCTTAAAAGACAAACTCTTCAAATATTGGAGCTTTGTACAAATCACTTAATATCTCTAAGTCCTACGTGGAAGGGTAGAACCAATCTGCTTATTCTGTGTCTGTCACTGCAAATTTCACAGGGAATGCCTGCACCCTGCGGAATAACAACAGCAGCCGCTTTGGCAAATACATCCAGCTGCAGCTAGACAGGTAAAAATTGCTGTCCACAGACCATGCCTGTTGTCTTCTTTCTTCTCTATCATAACACAACACCTGTCAGACTCTGGGATGAAGCTGTGCCTCAAGTTGTTCCCCCTCAAGTTGTGCTGGGGGAAGTATAGGCTGGATGTTAGGAGGAAGTTCTTCACAGAGAGAGTGATTGGCATTGGAATGGGCTGCCCAGGGAGGTGGTGGAGTCACCGTCCCTGGGGGTGTTCAGGAAAAGACTGGATGAGGCACTTAGTGCCGTGGTCTAGTGGACTGGATAGGGCTGGGTGATAGGTTGGACTGGATGATCTTGGAGGTCTCTTCCAACCTGGTTGATTCTGTTCTATTCTGTGCTGAAATCTTGGCTTCTTTTTCTCCTTTAGATTCCACCATCTGAGCGGTGCTTCCATTCAGACCTTCCTGTTGGAGAAGACCAGAGTTACCTATCAGGCCCCCAGTGAAAGAAATTTTCACATTTTTTATCAGGTTTTCCTTCAGTTAATTTTACTAGATATTTGTGATGCACAATGGGGATAAAAATCACCTGGTTTAATACAATTGCAACTTCTAATATCAAAGAGTTTTGCTGTCTGCCGTGCTTCCAAATTAAATCATGCTCCCAGCATGCTATTCACTGCCTGTGTGCTGTGAATACCAAAGTCACAGAATCAGAATGGTAGGGGTTGAAAATGACCTCTGAAGATGGAGGTCCACCTGCTGCCAGAGCAGGGTCACCTAAAGCAGGTCACATAGTTACCTTAGTCATTATCTTGTTTTCTGTCTCCAGATCACAAAAGGTGCTACTGCAGAGGAGAGGCTGGAATGGCATCTTCCAGAAGGGGCTGACTACCACTGGCTGCCAAATTCTGAAAGAAACTTAGATGGTAAAGATTACTTTCACAGATTGTCCATTAATAATGGCTGTCACTTTAGAGGCAAGCAGGCAAAAATATGTCTATCCTTATGAAATCCCATGGCCCAGCCTGGTCAGCCAACAGCAGACATTCTGCAAAGACACCTGCATTAATGTAATTCCCTTTAAGTTTCAGTTTGCACTGTTAAGAGTTTGCATTTAGCTCAAAACAGCCCTTTTGGCCTAGTTAATTTGCATCTCTGTGGTTGTGTTTAGAAACTGTCTTGTCTTTGTATGTGCTTCATCAACCTGATGCCTAAATTCAGAGCCCCACAGAGTCAGTGTTAAAGCAGTGTCTTGGTTCTCCAGCTTGTTCTCTGGGATGTACAAAGAGAATATCTGTCCTCCTTGATCTTCCTTGGCAATTCCATCTAATCTGGTTGTGGTCCAGAGTGTTTGTGTGCATGGCTTTCTGTTAAACAACACTTGTTTGACTTTTCAGAGGACTGCTTTGAGGTGACCAGAGATGCAATGTTTCACCTGGGCATTGACCGCTCCATGCAGAACAATATTTTCAAGGTCAGATGTCTGGAATGTCTTTTCAATGTGGAATTTCTGCAGAAGTAAATCTGTATCCATTTGCAGAGTGTGGGTTGTTTGGGACTCCCAGCTGGAGGGCCTGCAGCTACACAGTAGGTTGCATAACAAATAATAGTTCCCAGCTAAAAGCCTGCACCTCTGAACTTTGGTTTTCCTTCAGTAATTGCCTTGTTGGGAATTAACACAGAAACTGGGAGTCTGCTTGCTTTGTTTTCTCTTGTGCTGTTCAAATGGCTGAGGAAAGGCTAAGAGGACACTACCTTGGAGGGGAGCTCTCTTACAAAACTCAATGCTTGATTGTGTTTCAGGTATTGTCAGGCCTGCTCCAACTTGGCAATGTTCAGTTCTCTAATTCAGTGGATGAATCTCAGCCTTGTGAACTAGAAGACAAAGCCAAAGGTGAGGCAGCAAGCATGCAGTGCTCCAGAGGGTCTGCTTATCTTAGTGTAGGTGTCTAATGCAAAGAATTCCTGCACTCACCTGCTTGATTAGGAAGCTACCAAGGTCATGGGCAAACCCAGGCTTCAGCACGTTTGTGTTCAGTACTTCACTGCTTCAAGGACAGAACAAATGAAAACCTAACGCTCCCCTGCTCCGAGAGATAATATCCTTCTGTTACAGGTCAAGGCAACTGCAGCATTAGGCAGTCATTTCAGGAGCATTATTGGCAGAACTTTTACTCTTGCTTGTAATCTTAACAAGACAACACCAAACTTCCAGAAATCTGACCCAGAGTAGAGAGCATGGCTTTTTTTGTGATAAAGACTAAAACTTTGTAATAGCAAATCTGTTAGACTGCAGCACAGAACACAGCTTGTTCCTCCTGTTGTGAAGAGGCTTGTGGGTTTAGTTTTCCTTCAGAACTGCATCAGTGTCCTCAATAGGGAGGTTTCCTACTGCTAATTCACATGCTCTGGATTCACACAACTTAAGATTCAAACTGTTCTGTATATAGCTCAGGTCAGCAAGATCTTAACTGCTTTGCTAAAGAATATTAATTCTTCTCCATTTCCTTACTATCTTCCAATTCCCTGGGTTTTTTTTCTGGTCACAACTGTTTGTCTAGATTTAGAGGTCCTTGCTCAAAACAGGTGAACAAGTAAACAAGACATATCTTTAAAATACCTACTGCAGTGTGGCAAACTTCAGACTTCTTGGGTGTTTCTTCATTCGAAATAGAGTGCCTGCAAGTCCAAGGGTACTGTACATCCCACTTAAGACTGCTCTTGCAAAACTTTCTCCCAAGTTTGGGTGAAAAAAAAGGTGCAAAATCCACATTTAAGCTGGTGAGTTCATGGAAGTGTCATTTTTTTGTATCATCTCTGGATCACCTTTAACTTTGAAGGGGTTTTGCATTCACTTCCAACTCCAGATAACCTTGCAATGTTTTTGTTTTTTTTTCTCCTGAACAAGATTTTGTGAAGACTGCTGGAGATCTGCTGAAGATACCTGTTGATGAACTATTGGAGTCATTAAGAATTAGAACAATAACTGCTGGAAAACAACAAGTCTTCAAGAAGCCATGCTCCAGAGCCGAATGTGAGACTAGGAGGGACTGCCTTGCCAAAGTGATCTACGCAAAGTAAGAACACAAAGGCCAGGCTGCTGTGCTAATCCATAGAACTTTTTTAGGGGAATGGAGAGGCCAGAGGGATTTGCTTTGCCTGGCTGTCTGTGCAGACTCAATAGCAGGATCAATAGCCTCCCTTCCCAGTTTCCACTCCCTTGACTCAGTTGTGGCCACTGACGTAGATGCAGTATCTAATAGATCTTCAGAGAACTGCCGGTTCATGTGGGCCAGCAGCACGCCAGAAGGCTTTTCTTTCTTTAGTGTGATGCTGCTAAAAACAGCAGTAAAAGAGCACTGCTGTGGTTGTTGTAAGCAAGCACTTTCCAACTAATCCAGTTGTCATTGCAGATTGTTTGAATGGCTGGTTTTGGTCATAAATGAAAGCATCTATGCAGAGCCATCAGTGTGGAAGAGCTTCATAGGTATGGTTGTTCATCCCCGCTTTAGCTGAGTAACATACAAGTTACTCAGAAGTAGCTTTACAAGAAGTCCTTCAAGCTTCTCCTAGACCAAAGTGCAGTCTTCCCTTATTCCTCCTAGGTTTGCTGGATGTTTATGGTTTTGAAGCCTTCCCTGAAAACAGCTTGGAACAGCTTTGTATCAACTATGCCAATGAGAAACTGCAGCAGCACTTTGTAGCACACTACCTGAAGGCACAACAGGTAATAGCCCAATAGATCAAATAGGAAATAGTTCATCTAAAAACACCTTTTGTCTCTTTAATTGTATTTCTGTGCCTCTGATCAGATTGCACCTTTCAGTTGAGTAAATGATGCCACGGAGATCAATGGCATGTGAGAAACAGTTGTTTTGTAGGGCACTTGGGATGAGACAGCTTTCTCTGCTAGGGTACTGGAAATCAGTTCTCTCTTCCACAGCTTCAGTGGCTCCATGGCCTAGTGAACTGTTTGCATTTTCTCAAAGAACTGATCTCTCAAACCAAAATTATTGAGGTAAGCTTAGCTTACACTGAGATTCTCTTGGAAGCTGCTGCTTTTACGCATGGTAATTCTCTTTATCGAGCATAAAGTACCCAAATGCCTGGGGAGCTTGCAGACCTCAGCTTATTATGAAGGCAGAGAGTCCAACAGAACCTTGTAACCTGGACATCATCAGCACGTGGTACCTGGTGGAGGCCTTCTGCTGCAGGAGAAGAGCTTCATGACCCAGTTGTCACACCGGTCCATTTGAAAACAAACCCACACTGTGTGACAGCTTTTGAGTAGGGGCATTCACAAGTTGTGTTGTTTGACAGCAGAGATGGTATTTTACAGCATGCTGCAGCAGCCACTCGCCTAACTGGTCACACTGCTGATGTCAGTTCTCATTTGGGCGCTCAGAAAGCTGGAGTCCCTGCCAGGACTGCCTGGGCTACTGCTCTAGTGGAAGTACCTCAGTGAATTGCTCCCCATTAGATACAGTAGCACAGTGCTCTTTGACATTAACTGGCATCTAATCATAGAATGGTTTAGTTTGGAAGAGACCTCAAGGATCATCCAGCTCCAACCCCCTGCCATAGGCAGGGACACCTCCCACTAGAGCAGGTTGCTCAAGGCCTCATCCAGCCTGGCCTTAAACGCCTCCAGGGAGGAAGCATCCACAACCTCCCTGGGCAGCCCATTCCAGTGTCTCACCACCCTCACTGTAAAGAACTTCCTCCTAATATCCAGTCTAAATCTCCCCTCTTCCAGTTTAAACCCATTCCCCCTAGTCCTGACATTACTAGACCTTGTCAATAGTCCCTCCCCAGCCTTCCTGTAGGCTCCTTTCAGATACTGGAAAGCCACTATAAGGTCTCCTCGAAGCCTTCTCTTCTCCAGGCTGCAGAGCCCCAACTCTCTCAGCCTGTCCTCACAGCAGAGCTGCTGCAGCCCTCTGAGCATCTTCATGGCTCTCCTCTGGACCTGCTCCAGCAGTTCCATATCCTTCTTGTGTTGGGGGCTCCAGAACTGCACACTAAGAAACTGTTTTATGTGTGGCACCAGCACCATGGTATCCTCTGCCTCATGGTGTACTTGTATTCATTTATTGATCTCTTGGGCTGTAATTTGTGCTTTAGATGCCCAGCATTTTTGTTCCTGCCTGCCCTCATTGGTATGCCAAGGGTTAATGGTCAGTGAAGATGGCAACCAAGTTCAGGCACACTATTCCTTCCCTTGAAAATTATTCATGACCTCTGTTTATAGAACCCCTCCCAGTTACTGCCTGCCCTCTTACCTCTCTTGATCTGGCAGTGTCCCAAACTACTCACAGGCCATTCACAGCTGCACTGAGCAAGCTGTTGGCAGAAGACTTTTAAAATAACTGCCCAGAGCTTGTGCTTGTTAAACACTTCTGACAGTTTGTTCTGTGATTTAGCATAAGTGCACAAATTACTTCAACCAGTGCCTTTCTCCATTTCCTTTTGTATCAGGTTTCACTTTAAATGGAGGCCAGTTAGTAAAGTCAGGCACACAATGGTGGTTTAGGGCTATGTCCAAATTAAAGGAAGAAGTTCTGCCTGTTCCTTGCCCTTCAGGGCTAAACGCAGTGCAGCCAGGAAAGGTTTAGATTGAGTGGAGTCTCTGCTTACTCTGTAAAGCAGCCTTATCTCTCTGATAAATCTTAAATAAATTGTTCTGTCAGGATCTGCTGCTACATTCTCAAAAACTACCTGGTAGAACATTCTTGATTGGGGTATTTTTTTTTGCCTCAAGATTGCCACTGAACATGAGCTGAGTTTTGGCTGAGCAGGTTGAGCCTGGGATTAACTTGTTGAACAGTAACTGCACCGAACTGCAAAGTTAGTTGAGCTGTGGTGCCCTCTGCTGCAGAATAACCAGTTTCTCTCTTGCTTCAGGAAGAATATGCAGCTGAAGGTCTACAGTGGTCTTTCATAAACTACCAGGACAACCAGCCTTGCCTTGATCTGATTGAGGGCAATCCTCTCAGCATTTTTTCTTTGCTGAATGAGGTAAGTGTGGATCTAAATCCCAAAAACTTTTGGCCTAGTTGCCTGCTTTCTATTCCTTGCCACCAAAGAAAACATGTACACTAAATGAGTAAGAAACTTACCAATCATGGCACTGCTTCTTCCTTTTCTGAGTCATCCTTTTTCCCCTGATCCTGGATGTTCTGTTTTTCAATACAAGGGCTCACATGTTTTGTTTTATTTCCTTTTGGCTTTTTCCTCCAGTGTTTCAGGCTTTGCATACTTAAAGCAACTCCAAAAGCACAATGACTGAGGTTGTAAGGTGCTGTAGCTTGTAAAGACAATTCCTTGTGACAAGAGATGCTGTCATTTTGCCTTGTTTGTTGTTCAGGAGTGTCGTCTGAACAGATCCTCCAACACTGACCTGTTTCAAACTCGGATTGAGAAAGCCTTGTCTAATAATCAATGCTTGAGTCGAAACAAGTTTAGTAAGAAGCCCAACTTCATTATTTCACATTATGCTGGCAAAGTCTGCTATCAGCTGGCAGCAATGGTGGAGAAAAACAAGGTAGGTCCTTTCAGAAAGAGCTGTTTAAAAAAAAAACTCTGCAACAAAACCACTAAAAATCTTGCAGACCAAAAGCAATTTAAATTGAAGGACCACTAACAAGTCTATGTATATCATAGAATTGTTTTGGTTTGAAGAGACCTTCAATAACATTGTCCAACCATCAACCCAACACCACCATGGTCACTAAACCATTTCCCACAGTGCCATGTCCATGTTTTTTAGCACCTCCAGGGATGGTAACTCTACCACCTCCCTGGGCAGCCTGTGCCAAGCCCAGACCACTCTTGAAAGAAATTTTTCCTCATCTCCAACCTAACTTTCCCCTGGCACAATTTCAGGCTTTTTCCTTTCCTTCTATCACTTGATACTAGAGAGAAGAGACCAACCCCCACCTCACTCCAACTGTAGAGAGCAATGAGGTCTCCTTCATACAGTGATGTTTATTGGATATTCATACCTTGTTCCAAATAATCCTCCAAGCCACATAAAACTAAGTAATCTTGCTCTGATTTCCAGTGAGCCATCACTGGCACAAGAAGATGCTTTGTTAGCAGATTTTTTTTTGCTGAGGATTAAGTTATCCTATGCTTGTCCCATTCCTGAGGCAATGCAGAAGTGTTAATAGCATCAGGAAATTCTATAACCATAAATACAGCATTTCACTTCCCCAAACCACAGTTCTGAAAGTACCAGGAAACTGAAGTTTTGGCCTGGTTGTGCCATTAGGGAGCAAGTGGAATAGTCTGTATATACAGGGGTCTTTCATCAGTCCTCACACCACAGGTAATTAAGTAGTATTAGATGATGTAATAAAATCTCTTAATTAAGAGGAAGACTTTTAAATTTTCCAAGGTGCCAGTTTTCTGCCCAAGTCCAAATACTAATGAGTCACATTTGTGTTTGTAGGACCCCATTCCACCAGAGCTGGTCCAGGTTTTGCAGAATTCTAAGGACCCTTTGCTTCAAAAATTATTTCCTGTGACAGAAAGGAACCAGAATAACCTCAAACCTCAGAACAGAGCAGCGGTTGTTACAGTGGTGTCAAAGTTCAAGGTACATCCTATTCAGATTTCTGCTTTTGAATGCTCCCTTCATAACTAGTTGAGAAAACAGAGTAGTTGGACCAAGATCAGTAAATGTTATTAAACTGAAACAGCTGTAAAACAGAAATAGCTTCAGACTCCTGAGATTTCTCTGGGGTTTAACTCACTTTGATTTTACCTTTAGCAGCTGAGCCTCTGCTTTTGTGAGACTTCTTCCTACCTGTTGACTTGGAGAGTTCATCTTCAGGTGATGGCCCTGCTTTGTGAATGTCACCAGTAATTTTGCAGTAGCACCTGCAGAGCAGAGTTTTGGCTCAAGCTCTCCTTAGTGAAGAGCTCTGTTAATACTGAGTCTGTAAAGTCATCCTTGCACGGAAGAGCTTAATTCTTTTTGAGACTACCAAGGAGCTAACCTACCTGTGGAGGAGCTGTCCCTAATAAAAGCTGTGTTTGATTTCTGCAGGGCTCACTTGAACATCTCATGCAGATTCTGAACAGCACCACACCACATTACATCCGATGCATCAAGCCCAATGCTGACTGCCAGGCAATGACTTTTAAAAGAGAAGAGGTAATGTTTCAAAAGCCTTCCATCACCAAATCAGTGAGCAGTTTCCTGCAGGCATTGTGTGGGGCTTGGCATTGGGTTTCTTACAATATTGAGCTGCTTGCAAAGCTCTTTTCACAGCACATTTTGAGATAGCTTTTTCTCCTCAGGAGCTTCCCAGATAAATGTCCTTTCAGAGTCACTGATCGTGCTTGTCTGTAATGGAGCTGGTCAGCACAGCAGCTCTTCCAGATGCAACTTGCTTGTTGCTGTGTGAGAAGTTCCCTGACTAGAGTGCTCCTGGGTTATTTGGGGTGCTGCCATCCCAGACTTCAAAACAAATGAAGGTGATTTGACTGCTCAGCAGGGCAGGTCCCATAGAGATCTTCATGGTGAATGCCCACAAAAAAACCTTTGCTTGCTCCTGGAGTTGAATCTAGTCTAAGATGGGATGACTTCAGCTGTTATAATGAAAGAACCTCATGTGATGCAAAAAAGAGCAGCTAGAATTAATTCTAACCACTCAGAGGGCTCACAAGGACTGTCCCTCTGTGCTAGCACTGCCTTGACCCCACTCTGCTTGTTTCTCAAAGCAGTAACTCACTGTCTGCACAATCACCTTCTCCACTTCTCCTTCCATTCCCTGTCTGCCAGTGTGGTGGTGCACACCAGACAATCTCTGGTGTGGTTGCTGAACTGAGCTGGCATGGTTTGGGCCAAGCAGACCCTCTGCAGACCTAAGCAGCTTCCACAAAGCCAGTGTTTACCTAAAACCATCTCGACTTATGCCTCAGGTTCTCAGCCAACTTCAGGCTTGTGGAATAGTTGAAGCCATCAGCATCAGTGCAGCAGGCTTCCCTGTTAGGTAAGTCTGAACTTCTTGAGCAAGGTCTTCCATAATCCACTTCTACAGCAATTAGTGGCATGTTGCTTATTCAGAAGAGCATATAAGCAAGAAATCCAAATATTTTGGAGACTGTTTCAGAGCAAAAACCTACTGATTCTTTCAAGGTTCCTTCAAGAGTTTTGCTTGCTGCCTGCTTTTAAGCTTACCTGAGGATCTCTCTTACATGTTCTGGAGAGAAAAACATCTGTCACAAACCTGGACTGTTCTGTGGATAATAAAACTCTGCACATTCAGCAAATGCAAGTGTGCAGTGACAGCACAGCAAGCAGTGCTAGTGCAGCTTGCATGTGAGACACTGGAATTCTTAACGATGCACCAAATGCTAACAGAGTCCAGATGTGTTTGTAACACAGCCCTGGGCTGAGAGCTCACTGGGCCTTTCTGGTCTGAGAAAGCTGGAGGAGAGTTGTTTTGATTTGGACTACCATAGAATGCACTGGGTTGGAAGGGACTTCTAGAATTCATCTAGTCCACCACCCTGCAGTCAGCAGGGACTTCTCCATGCACTAAAAGTTCTAACTGTCCACAATTAAAAATCAATTATAAATGGCATTCATTTAAGTGTAGTCATCTGGTAGTCGAGCATCTTGTCACAGCCTGTCACTTTGATAGGCTTTCTTGGCCATGTTTAGAGGATGGATGGAACAAGGCCTGAGGTAGTCATGGTTTTAACAGCTCAGCATTATCATGAAGAAACCAAATTCTTGCCCAATCCTTGTTGCAGACAGAAGTCATTGCTGGTACTGGGCAGTCTGTGCATCCTTTACATCTTGGTGACCACACTGGCATCAGACTGTTTGCATTCAGTGCACTGCATCTTCGAAGCCCTTCTGCAATTTATCCCCTCAAAGGGGTGTATTATTTACCATGTAGTAAATGATGGCTGCCTACAATTGCCTGCACCTTTGTCTGTCAGGATCCCTTTCCAAAGCTTCATGGAGCGCTATGCAATACTGAGAAAATCCTGTGGATCCAACAGAAAGAGAGTGTGTGATCAAAGCAGCTCTCACACTGCTGAGGAAACAGGTATGTGACTTTGAATAATCTCTCTGCTATCAATAAATTTATCACTGATCAATTTGATGCCACCTAGATTGGCTACACTCACTGTGCCAGCACTAGGGATACTGCCATTCTCAAACGTTTCCCTCATGTATCACAACTTGAGTTTTGGATTTGCCTAATACTTAGGGCAGGCTCTTTTTGAAAGTGCAGATCTTCTACCTCAAGTTTTTCCTGTACTCCTTTTGGGGTAGAACAGCTACAGTCACAATGAATACACAGTTAGAATAGAATCAACCAGGTTGGAAGAGACCTCCAAGATCATCCAGCCCAACCTAGCACCCAGCCCTATCCAGTCAACCAGACCATGGCACTAAGAGCCTCACCCTGTCTTTTCCTGTACACCCCCAGGGACGGTGACTCCACCACCTCCCTGGGCAGCCCATTCCAATGCCAATCACTCTCTCTGGGAAGAACTTCCTCCTAACATCCAGCCTAGACTTCCCCCGGCACAACTTGGTGTTCACTGTTTCCCCTAATACAATGTGATTTAGAGTTGGTTCTTAAGAAGACTTAAAACCACTTACCTTTTTGCTTATATTCCTTCTCCTTCCTTTCTTTCCCCCCCCCTCCCCCTGTTTTCTTGCTGAACACACTGACCTTCCATAGCTAACCTGGATTCTGCTGCTTCTACCTTTTGCAAACTTCTGTCTGTGATTCTTTTTTCTAAGCAAGAGTGAGGATGGAATTTAAAAACCACAATCCAAGCTACCAGGTAACATCTTTGGTTTGAACCCCTCCCTCAAAAAAGAGCTCCACAGGTGGTTACATTTGATACTAAAAGTCACAGCAGCGCCCAGAGTAATCCAACAGTCACCCAGTGGGTCTGTTCAGTAACCAGTAGATGTGGGAAGCAGCACCAGTGAGTGCCAGCCTATGTGAGATAAGTGAAATGGCTGGCAATCTATTCACCTTGTGGAAGTGGAATGAATGCAGGCTGGAAAATGGCTTACACGTTTTTTATCTTTCTCCCTCAGTTACAAACCCATTAGCTGAAAGGCCTCACAGGTCCTTTTTATCTTCAGCAGGTAATAAGCTGCAAACAAAGCAAAACAATTTCCTAAACAGGGGGATAAGCTTTTGGCTCCCTTATCAGCCCAACTCCATGAAGGCCATCGTAGTCACCAGATGTCTTCCTGTAAGCAAGAACTGCTTGTTTGTTTTCAGTACCTTAAAATGCTCTCATCTCCTTAGAAATATTTATAGCAGAAAAGCAAACAGTATCCAGGATGGAAAGAGACAAAGACCATCAAGTTCCAGCACTGGGCATGCAGAGACTCATGCAGCATTGCCTTGAACAACCCAATCTCTTTCAAGGACAGGTCTGAAATAAGTCTACCTCTATTTCCAAACAGCTTAATTAGGCTAACCCCTTTGTCTCATCACGTAAAAAAAAATGTGTACTATGTCCCAGAAATGGTTTTGACAACCTCTTACTGCTGCAGTAAACTCCTGCATAGTACATGTCCCTGTAGCTGCTTCTGATGCCCAGTGAAAACTGTAGAACTGTGTAGAATTTGTTCTCCTCTTCCTGCGTCTTTCTGTACATTAAGGCTATAAGTTGAATTTCCTGCTTTCTGTTCTTTGTTCCCAACACCTTCAAGCTGGGAGTGTTTCATTAGATTTCCTTAGGACTGAACTGCTCAAATCTATCCTTAATTGCAATGCTGTTGCTTACTAATGTTTCCATGTAGGATGCTTCAAACAACACAAGAACGGCTGAGCCCCTCCAAGTCTGTTTCATTGTCTAGGTTACCCAGACTGACGTTTGTTAGAGAGGTGAGACAAAACAGCACCCAAACTACCTCTCAGTCCAAACACACCATGCTGTTTTTCTAAGTTGCCAGCACATGGTGAAATCTATGCTGTCATGTCTCCTCTTCAACACAGCTAGAGCTGGTGATATCTCAACCATCAACTCCTCCTCTCTTGCTGTAGGTCTGTCCCACCTAAACGGCCAGGAAGTCTCAGTGTAAAGACAGTGACTTGGTCCTGGCATCCAGGTTTTGTGATACCTGCTCTTCAATGCTTCATTTGCAGGCAAGGCTGCAGTGGTTGATGATGACAAAGCATCACCTACTGTTCTTGAGATCCTTCAGAATGTGGTTATGGGACAGACTACCCCTGAGCAAACTGGGAACAGTGCAGAGAACACTTTGGTGTATTGTGGCAAAACCAAAGTATTTATGGCCGATTCTGTGGTAAGAGAGCTACTGCCTTGGCTAGCAGTTCTGGAGTGGACTCTGGCAGATTGTCACCATGGCTTAGGTGATACTGCTGCCAATGCCAGTCTGACCAGAACTGGGCATTTTCCATCATGTTAACTAAACTAAGTCAAACATCCATCAAAATCCAACTATCAGAAGCCCTTTGCTCAATGGTGTCCTTCTTGCTAACAGAATGGGATCTGCACTCTAGAGCTGCTTGTGTCCTCCCCATCTAGTACAGATTACAGCTTTCCTCAGCTTCACCTGACAGACCTGGCAGCTCTGACAGGCCTAAGCAGCTGCTTTGTGTAAGACATAAAGGAGATGAAAGCACTTAGGCACAGCTTGCATCCTAGAGGCTGCAGCCCTAAGAGAACTCCCTTCAGCGGCACCTTCCTTAAGCCATCTGCTACGGTGCCTTTGCGAGTGTCCACTTTTTCCCTCAGCTACTTGCATTTTCATTTTGCATGTATCTCATCAGCACTAAGGAAGTGCTCACACTTCTAAAACCTAATCCAGCAGTCCTAGGACAGCGAAATGTGCATGTGGCTTCCTAACAAACCCCAAGAGACTGCAGAAGAGGGAAGAGTTGGGAACATAACTCCATCTCCAGGTATTAACTGCAGGCTCCTGTCTCCACTGCAGCTGGAGCAACTTGAAGCTAGAAGAGCAGCAGTGTTAAATAAGAAAGCATTTTGCATTCAGTGCTGCTGGAGAAGATTCAAACAGAAGAAACTAGCAAAGGAGAGATGGTCTGCAATTGTCATCCAAGCAGGTGAGCTGGTAAGAGTGTGACTGAACGTAACTGGTACCATTTCCAGGCACACTGGATGTTCAAAATGACAGGAGTGGTTCTGTTAGTTGAAGGTGGAGAAAGTCTAGTCCCATTTCACTTGCATTGTGCCCAAGAGTTTCTGAGGTTCTCTGGACTCAAGTTTCTTCTCTTTAAATCTTCAGCTGTCCGTTCCTGGTTAGCCAGGAGTCGCTTCCAGCGGATGCGCAGCGCTGCTGACCGCATCAAACATGGCTGGAGGAGATGGAAAGTGAGTACCTTGGGACAGAAAAAGCCTGAAATTGGGTGACTGAGGCTCTTTACAGGCAAGTAAACTGTACAAACCAAACATTGTCAGTTCCCCACAAAACTCTTCTCAATCTGAAAGAAGATGGATCCTAGTCTCGTACAGCTGCTTCTGCAGCACAGCCTACAGAACAAAGTCATCCTTACCTCCAAGTGGGAAAATGTCCCAAAGGGTATCCTGCCCTTTAAGAGTCTCTTTTCTAGACTATTTGTTGTGCACTTTTTGTTCTAGATGTTTGAGAGTCTTGTTCTGCATCTCTTCCTCAGGCGAAAATGGCTGCATTAGCAGCAGCAGAACTGGATGAGGGTGAAGAAAGAACGCTCTTAGTCCCTGCAGCTACACTGATCTCAGCCAAACCACCTCACTCCTTGGAAACAAAGTGGCCTCTGCAGGCAGTAATTCAGTTCTGGCCTCTTGGCCTTGTCCTGGCTGCAGCACCTGTCACTGTAATGGGACTTCGGAGAGACCTGTCCCTGCTGGCATGTCTCAAAGTGCTTCAGGAGAGCGACAGCTACAAGGTGGAAAGCGTCTCCTTTGGCTGTGGCATTACATCCGTTAGAGCTCTCCCACAGGTAACAAACCAGTGTCCACTTCAGTCCACAGCAGAGCTAAGCTGATAGGAGCTCAGGAACCTGAGCTCTGCTGTTGAGCAGAGCAATAGTCAGATCTCTTCTCAAGCTACAGCCTTCCATGTTCTGCTGGCTTAGACATGTGAGGGTAACTCTGGCATCAAGCTACACGCAGGGCTGAGCCAGGACTTCGAGCTAAGCATGAAAACTGGTTAATCTGTGTCACAGGAACAAGCTGATCGAAGCTCTGCTTCAGAAACAGAGAGCAGAGGAATCCAACATGGGCTATGCCTGTACTTAGCATGTATTTTTTCTGCTTATGGGATTGAAGCTGCACAACAGGTGGACATATAAAGCATCCACTTTGGGAACAGCCACATTAATATCCAAGTAATTCTGTTTTGACTTCTCTGCACAGCCTAATTCACAGAGAGGGTTTTCAGGGCAGAAAGCAGGGAGCACCCCTCAAGTAATTCAACTTCTACACACACAGAGAACAGTCTTAGACACCATTTACTACAAACAAGCCACAACTCACAATTGCTTCTCTCAGAAATTGTTCATTCTACACCTTGTGCCTGTGCTTGGGTTTTCTGTTGATAAATGTTGGAGTCTGCATGAAATATGCATGCAGGAATGAGCCTGTGCCTGCTTCACAGCTGCTACTACCAAGAAAAAAGCAGCACCAAGTTTAGTACTGACTAAAAAATCAAATCTTCAGAGTTTAGGCTAATTTCAGTTCGAATTACAGTACTGGTACTCTTTGTAGTAATCAATTCTTAAATCCACTTGTACTGGGACTCCTTTAGAGGTCTTCTTCTGTCATTCACTACTTGCTTATATACATGTATAAGTGTTAATAAATAACAGCAAATGCATTTTGCTATTCAGAGTCAGTAACACTTATAAAGGGCCACAAGAATGATCAGAGGATTGCAGGCCCTACCATGTGAGTCAAAGCTGAGAGAGCTGGGGTTGTTCAGCCCTGAGAAGATTTAGGGGAGAGCTTACTGCTGTGGACCAGTACATAAAGGCTGCCTACTAGGATGGAGACTCCTTTTTCACAAGGAGTGCCACAGAGAAGACAAGGGGTGATAGGGACAAGTTACTGCTGGGGAGATTCTTACTGGACTCCAGAAAATGCTTCCTCATGAGCATAGTCAGAGATGGGAATCAACTCCACTATTACCTAGGTTGGTCCAGATGATCCCTGGGGTTCCTTCCAATCTGGCATTCTGAGATTCTGTAAACAGCAAAATTAGCTCCAAACCTGGCAAAAACTTCAGCTGACCTTTCCACCTCCTTTCCTTGCAGGGCTCTGTCAAGTTTCACTGCAAGAAGTCTCCACTGCATTACGCAGACGTCAGCCCCCACAGAGATGCCCATTCCACCACTGGACTAAACCAGATTTTATTGGACAGAAAAAAAAGTCTTTCCAACATAGCTCTTGGCCATTGACACAACTGTACTTTTTCCTTCAGGGAATGACTGGCTGCAAGCTGCTGCTTTCAAATTACCCAACTTCCATATCTGCTGCTACCTCAGCTTGTACGTATGATAAAGCTCAAACTCACAACCCGTGGGGTGCATTCATCCTCTCACACATGCACACAGGAAATATAAGTACTAGGAGAACACTGAATTAACAAACCAAGTACTTCAAGGAAAATACACTCAAACGTTTCTGGCACTACCTGAGAGAAGCAAGAGGCTGATACTCAGACAGCAAGTAAAGCAAGTATTTCTGATGTGGGCTGGATTCTTCTTGGGAGGCACAGCTACAAATGATCTGACTGACCATGAGTGTTCAGTACATCACTTCTGACAGACTGAGGAAGTGAGGCTCAGTCTGCTGCAACACTACAGGCAGATGTCTCAGGGAAACACAAGACTGGACTTGTTTTTTATCCATAGGACCAAACCATATGTAACAACTTTCACGCATTTCTAGCACTCCCTGCTCAACAGCTTTACTTCTGCCAAGGCTCTCATCAGACCTGATCTATACCATTTCCTTGCTGCTGTCTGAAAAAGGTTTGTCACTACTGTGTGTGGCACCAAATAAACCATTAAATACACGAGGAAAGGGAGCTGGGTCTCTTTATCTTGGAGGAGACTGAGGGGGGGACCTCATTCATGTTTCTAAAGATGTGGAGGGCAGTGGCAGAAGGATGGAGCCAGGCTCTGATCCAGTGAGAGGACAAGGGGCAACAGAGGAGGTTCCACAGGAGCATAAGGAGAAACTTTTTCACTGTGAGGGTGCTGGAGCCCCAGAGCAGACAGCCCAAAAAGGTTGTGTGTCTCCTTCTCTGGACACATGCAAAACCTGCCTGGACATATTCCTGTGTAACCTGTCCTAGGTGATCCTGCTCTGGCAGTGGGAGTAGACTTCATCTTTCAAGGTTCCTTCCAACACCTATCACTCTATGACTCTGTGTAAAGGTGCCTGACTATCCACAGCAAGATTAACAAAACTATTCCAGTTTAGGTTGTGGATTAAGGTAAATGCAAACATACTAAGTACTGTCATTGTGACACAGTGTTTCCAGCAGCTGAAAGTATTTCTGTACCAACACAAAAGCCAGTGCACAGAACAAGTTTAATTCCCAAGACCTAGAAATGTATCCAACCCAACTATGTCACTGTATATCAGCTCTAAACTAAGAACTAGAGCACTGACATCCACAAGCAAAATCCTGAGGAAACATAATGAATGGTGCGGGACAACAGCAGGGGGTGCTGCCAAATCTCTTCTGCTGAAGGGAGAAGTCTCAAGGGAAGAAAAACTAGCTCACTCAGGAAGAATGTTCTCCTTCTCCGGGGGTTCAACAATTCTCAAACAGCAGTCTGCAAACTCCACAAATAACGGCTCCTGCATGTATTTCTTCATGAGGGAGCTTTTATCTTCTGCTTGATCGAGTGTCAGCAGTAGCTGCCTGAGGTGTGGATTCAGAAGCAAGCCTTGCAGTTCTTCTGATTCCCCTTAAAAAAAACCAAACCAGGACTAATCTCAAACAGGTACAAATGCAGCTCAGACAACCCTTAATTTGCAAATAAAAAGCCACGGCGAACTACCAGGTATCAGCATTTGGATCTTTGAGGCCACACAATGAGCAAGGACAGGATAAACTAGGCTAAACTCCAGTGCTCCATTAAGCATTCACAGTCTCAGCTCGCTTTGCTGAAGGTTCATCGCCACCCACACAGCCAGCTGGCTTCTGACCTCTCGACCTTACCTAAAAGCTTGAGTTTCTGCAGCGGGACGCGGTCCTGCTCATCGTCTTCTGTCAGGATGTCCTCCACCGACCAGGGGCTGCCTGCGGGCGACAACAGCAGAGCTGCAGGGGAGCCGAGGGCTTCCCTCGTCCTCACAGCCCACCCGTTCCACCTACCTGCGAGCTGCCCGGCGCGGTTCGGCTCGCCGAGCAAGTCCTGTCCTGCAGCCGTTCGCTCCTGTTCTCTCCGTGGCTCTGGCGCGCATAGCTCTGCGGCAGGAGACGCCGTTAGCTACGTTGCGGTCCGCCCGGCCCCTTCCAGAGACCATTCTCCCGATTGTCACTCACCTTTGTGAGTCCTACAGCACGGCACGGAACAGCTGTGGGGCAGAAGGAGCCGGTAAGGGCGAGAGGCGACCCCTCACCGAGCGGTCGCCGCACTCCTCATCCCTCACCGGGACGCGGAGCACGTCGCGTCGCTTCCACCTCCCGCCGCCGCCTCTACCGGTACCCCGCTGCCCTACGCCCTCGGCCCGCCGGCCGCCGCCCTCCTCCCGTCCCGACCCGGCACTCACTAGGCGGTTGCGCAGCTCGGACAGCGGTACTTGGCCGCCCCGGCCGCCTGGCAGACTCCGCACGGCCGCGCTGACCGCATGGCGCTCGCACGTCACTTCCGGCAAGGCGAGCGCCGAGCGCCTCCACCCAGGCTCAATCAGTCCAGTGTCGAGCGGGGTCAGCAGACGTTGGAGCGGGGCCGTTTGGGGTCGGTTTAGACTGGTATCTAAATTCGGGCTTAGACTTAGACAAGTGTTGGGTCCTGCGCTTGGGTCACAATAGCCCCATGAATGCTCTAGGCTTAGGGCAGAGTGGCTGGAAGCTGCCCAGTGGAAAAGGGCCTGTGGAGTTGGTCAGCAGCAGCAGCGCAGATGAGCCAGGGCGTACGCGCGTGGCCAAGAACGCCACCAGAATCCTGCTCGGGGTCAACAACAACGTGGCCAGCACCACCTGTGACTGCCCCCCTCTATTCTGCACTGGCGAGGCTGCACCTTGAGTTCTGGGCTCAGTTTTTGAGGCCTTAGCTCCAAGAACGACATTGAGGGGTTGGAGCAGGTCCAGAGAAGGGCAACGAAGCTGGTGAAGGGTCTGGAGAACAGGGCTGGGGAAGAGAGGCTGAGGGAACTGAGATTGTTTAGCCTGGAGAAGAGAAGGATGAGAGGAGACCTCATTACTCCGCAGCTCCCTGAAAGGAGGCTGCAGTGAAGTGGGGTTGGTCTCTTCTCCCTAGTATCAGGTGGTAGAATGTCAGAACGAGAGGAAATGGACTCAAGTTGTTCCAGAGGAGGTTTGGGTCGGACATTAGGGAAACTCTCTCCCCCCACCCTCCCCCCTCCCTCCTCGACTGTGTCTGTATGTGTCTTCTCTTAGAGACTTTCTGGCTGGACTGCAGCTGTCACATCACTTTTCCCATAGCAGTCACAGTGATAGGCAACAATGCATTAAGTGTTGTGGTGCCACATCTCTCTGCCTATGTCAATACGGAGATGAACAGAAATCATATCTTGCAATCAATAACACGTAATAAATCCACCCCCAGGCTGATCTTTACCATCTGCCCTGTGCTGATTTCTGGTTGAATCTCCTGTTAGTGAGCTCAGGTTGAAAAACACCCCCCAGGAGATAGATGTTCCGTTTCTAGATGAATGCTTCTTGAGATTGGTGCTGGTGGAGTTAACACAAAGCCCTGACAGTAGAACAGTGTTCAGGAGGAAAAAAAACAGAGCTGACTTATCTTGCCTGAGTTACATTAGCCATTTAAATAACTCACTTTAATTAGGGGTTATTTAGTACCATCCATCTCCTTAAATGGCTGAAATTTCATTCAGAAAAAAAATGTTCTCCCAGAGTCCTTCGGTGTGGAGCACTACAGAAGAGCAGGTTTAGTGTCTTGGCTCTTGCCCATTTCTTACCTGTTTTTAAGGTTATGCCATTGATACCACACCACTGACCAGCGTTTGAGTGTGCATTAAAACCAGAAAGGTGAGATAAGGGCATGAGGATTTATTCAATCAAGGTTTCTAGACTGGCAACTGTGCAAGAAACAAGACATTCAAGCACCGAGAGTTTTCTAGACAGCATCCCTGTGCGACTAAACCCAAGCACTTCCCTCTGCTGGGCTCTGATATTAACTCTGCAGTGGCCACTTTTTTTTTGAGAGGAAGGAGATAAGGCTTTTTCCTCTGACAAAATACTTGTCATTGACTTTTTTTGCACAGGCAACTTGACTGCAGTTCTGAATACTGAAGGATTCAAGCGAGGTTTTTCCTTAGAGCCATGCAAATTTCAAAAGCCGTGGACTCGAGTGCGCTGCTGCTTGTACACAGAAGTATGAAAAGTGGAGCCACAGGTGTCTCACAATAAACCTGCCACCCAGCTTACCTTCTGCAGTCAAAATTACAGCAGTACAGAAGTGCTGAGTGCCCCCACCGATGAAACAATCATCAAATGCTCAAAGACAGAATGTGACTGATTGTAAATGAGAAAGTAAAACTACATTTCACGCAGGCTAATGAGACTTCTCTCGCCATTTAAGGGTCCCTACACCCACACAAACAATACAAGAAGGCTGTGGATCCCAGCAGCAAAGCGAGCATGGCAGAAGCCTAAACACAAAGTAAATAGTTAATGGAGGCAGTTTTATCTTCTGGTTCCATTTAGAGGCCAAGCCAGGTGTACACACTAGACAGGTTTGGGAAGGGAAGCACAACGCTGCACCTGTTTCACTCACTACCAAGGTCTATGAAAAGCTGCTGAGAGAAGCCTTGCTTCTGCAACTGACTCCTCTCTGATCACATGGCGGTTCTGGACCAAGGGCAGTCCCAGCTAGATGTTCTCAATGGTGCAGGCTTGGGCATGGTTGGTAGAGAAGCATTTCAGAGCCTTGAGTTTAGCCCCCAGAGTTTTGAGTTTCAGGGTGTATATGATGGGGTTTCCCAGACAGTTCATGGTTATCAGCATAGCGGTGCAGTTTCGGAAGATGTAGGCTCCTGGGTAGAGGTCAACTTGACACCTGTAGTTGGTTGCATCAAATATGGCTCCTGCAAAAAAGGGAGCATAGGAGATCAGTGCCAGGAGCCAAATAAAAATACTGGTTCTGGCAACCTGGATTTCAGCTGATTTGTAGGTGCCGGTAGCTTGTCCACATGCTTTCATTCTCAGCTTTCTTTTCCTCAGGATGATGATGATCCTAAGGTAAGTGAAGAGAGGTATAATAAAAGCCAGCACAACGTTGGGGATGCCGATGAAGATGAGGTAGTCAACACAAAATGGGCTGTAGAGGACAGAGACATTTTTTTCTTTGTGCAAGCAGTTCCACCCCATCAGTGGCAAGCAGCCCAAAAAGAAAGCAAGGAACCAGTTAATGAAAACTGCAGCTATGGAATGGTTTCTAGCAACTCTGAACCTTGTCCTCATGCTTTCAGCCACAGCCAGATAGCGTTCGATTCCAATGCTTACCAAGTTGTAGATGGTGGATAGAATAGACATGGTATACAAGGCATAAGGAGCGAGCATATCCTTGGATCCAAAGATTGTGATGTCAGGGTTGGTGATGAATAGCATCGAAATCCAAAAGCCAGAAAAGCTGGTGAAGAGATCAGAAAAAGCCAGGTTGCAGAAGAGGATAGAGATGGGCTTGTGCAGATCCTTCGTCGCCACTCTGGTGAAGATGACGGTGCAGTTGAAGATCACAGATGCTATGTTAATGGTCAGCTGGGGGATGCCCAGGGCAAGCACTAAATAATGACTCCAGATTTTTGTGTGGTTAGCAGAGCAGTTTGGGTATTTATTCATGGTGGCAACTCCTACTTTCACCTGCTGACAAGGTCTGCTTTACTCATCCCATATTCCAGAAGAGACCATACTACAGGAGTGCTGCTGCTGCCTTGTTCTCCAGCTGAAAAATGAATCCTGACATGCAGCTTCTGCTGCCACATCATCATCGTGACCGTGGATTAAACTTTAACCACTGGTGTTTTCAAATGTTTGGGTTACCAACTCTGGGCACAGCCAATTACCTTTAAGTTGCTAGGACAACTAGAAGTGGAAAACATATTTACTATTCTTCAGATTATCTACTTAAAGCAAACTTTATCAAGAGCAAAATCTGGCTAGTTCCTGTGAAGATTGGTCACATCAGCACCTTAAAAGTCTTTAAGGATATTCTAAACTGGAATGATTGTGAATTTGGCTCTAATTCTCAAATGAATGAGATGGGGAAGGGATTAGATTCACAGATTTATAGAATGGTTTAGACTGGTAGGGACCTTAAAGATCATCCAGTTCCCACCCTCTGCCATAGGCAGGAACACCTCCACTAGCCTACGTTGCTCAAGGCCTCTTCCAACCTCTCCTTGAACACCTCCAGGGAGGGGACATCCACAGCCTTCCCGAGCAACCTGTTCCAACCCTCACTGGAAAGAATTTCATTCTAATCTCCAGTCTAAATCTCTTCTCCTCCATCTTAAAGCTATTAGAGTCAGAAAATGCAGAGCAGTAATGTTTTGAGTTTGGAGAGCTTCAGTATGTGACTGATGGAACTCAAGTGGCATCATTGTGTCACTAACCTGGACCTCAGCTCAGTGGGAATGCAAGTCCTTATCTCAGCTCTAGTGACCTCATGAAACTGATGGTGCAAGAGACAACAGAACCTAGCTGATCATTGTCTTCTGCTTACAATTACAAACTGATGAAGCCAACAGTGGCTGGTTTTCCTGGAGAAGAGAAGATTCCACTGGGACCTTACAGCTGTCTTCCAGTACCTGAAGTGATCTTACAGGAAGGTGGCTAGCAACAGGATAAGGGAGAATGTTTTTTAAACTGAGGAAGAGTAGGTTTAGACTGGCTGTTAGGAAAAAGTTCTTCAGTATGAGAGTGGTGGGGCTCTGGAATTGGCTGCCCAGAGTGGTTGTGGATGCACCCTTGCTGGAGGTGTTCAAGGCCAAGTTGGATAAGGCCTTGAGCAGCCTGGGCTAGTTGAGAGGTGTCCCTGCCCGTGGCAGAGGAGTTGGAGTGGATGACCTCTAAGGTCGTTTCCAACCTAAGCCATTCTAGGATTCTATGATCATATCCACAGAACAAACCCCAAATGTCTAAGCAAAACCGTACCATGACCCCTAGCTCTTCAAAGGGGAACCAAGAAGGTAACAGCCTGTGTCTCCACGGGTGCTATGTGCTTGGACACACAGTAATATCTCACTACTGAGTACTGCAGTACTCTGAAGTTGTCTGAACACAGCTGAAATTACCTGGCCTTTCTTTCTCATGTGTAAATCAGAGGGGCTGCTGCTTTACAAGCTTTAAAAAAAGAGAGAGAGAGATGCATTTAATGAGTTGTTGAATTGACTTATTTTTCAGATAAGGAAATGCAGGAGAGTGTCTTAACTCTTTAGATTAGTAGATTAATTTTAACAAAGACCTAAGATATCTAAGCAGCTCTCAAACACTATTTTATTCTGTCTTAATTCTTAGACGAAAATGTAGCTAGAAAATGACAGTGAGCTCTGCTCACACCTTTGTCGTGGCTTTTTGTGTCTGCTTGTTTAAAGTTAATGTGCAACTCGTACCTTAATAAATCAAGGCAATGTCATTCTGGCCTTTCTTTCTCTCTAAAGGCCAATGGCTGCTGAGCGCTCGAGTCCTGGCCGTGCCTTTAGTGCTGGCGGACAGCAGAGGGCGCTGCGGCACCAAGCACGGTGCTCGGAGGGGCGCCTGGGGAGTGGAAGCGGCGGGGCGGGGCGGCTCGGCTGTGCGGAGCATCCGCGCAGCATCCGCGCAGCGGCAGCAACAGCAGCTGACCTGCTTTTTCTGCTCACAAGTGGCCGCTTCTGTTTGCTGGCCTGCTTTTTCTACTCACGAGTGGCCGCTTCTGTTTGCTGCTGCTGAAGGTGGGTCGATTCGGTGCCACCCCACCTTGTGCTCACGGTGCCCGCATAGAAGGAGAAGTCTCCTCCAGTGTGCTGTGGGCTGCGGCTGAGCAGCTTTCCTTTAGCAAAACGCGCCACGTGAAGCTATGTTACTTACGTGGTTACTCTGATTTACTCTTTTTCATTATTATTACTCTTAAGAATGGACCAGTTTGCATTAGTAGCAACCTTATACCATGATTATGTGAAGCAACTCGGCTAAGTTTGTGTCTTTTCCATGTTCAGTGCTGACATGTAATCATCATAGCAGCAGTTCCCACTCTGGAGCTGTCAGTGTGTGAGCTGTATGAGAGCCCTGCCAGCATTTACAGTGTAAGAAATTTGGGCTGGAAGGTTGAGCTTAAAGAAAGGAACATTCCCTGGATTCTTTTTTTCTATTAAAATCGAAGCATATGAAAATATATCCAGGTTAGTGTCCTATTAGTAGTAGAAAATTATTATAGACTAGAGATCATAGAATGTTCTGGTTGGAAAAGCCCTCCAAGACCATCAAGTCCAATCATCAACCTAACTCCATCATGATCACTAAACCATGCTCCCGAGTGCCATGTTCACACCTTTCTTGACCAGCTCCAGGGATGGTGGCTCCACCATCTCCCTAGGCAGCCTGTTTCAGTGCCTGACTACTCTTGCAGCAAAGAAATTTTCCCTCCTATCTGATACATTTTGGAACTACTAACAGAAGTATGGTCAGAGGGTCACAAGGAAGTACAAAGAATGATTTTACAGAAATAGGAGCTGAGAACTGGTTAATAAATCTGCTGATGTATTAATAGGCCATCAAATATTCTTCTCCAAGTGTCAGAGATGAACCATTCTCTGTACCATAATCCAGCTTACACAGACTTGTCAACCATACCTCTGGTGTGAGATTGCTGCTGAACAAGGGCTCTACTATTTCTGTCACCTTCTCAGTTCCAGCAGCACGAGTCAGCGAGTCCTTTTAATAACAGTGAGTATGTCAGCAGCTAACGTACAGCCCAGCTGATAACTGGTCAGGAGCAGCAGAGGACACTCGACCAAGCCAGATGCATTTCTGGTCTCCTCTGTTTGTGTTTTCCATGGCTCTCTGAACTGAGCAAAGGGCTGGGGGCTGTGAGGAACAGAAGGTTATCCTCAAAGTAAAACATCTTAAAAATATCCTACCTAGTAAGAGAAATATCATGAGCTTGGATGCTGAAGTGCTCTAAAATCACAGAGTCGTAGTGTGGTCGTTGGAAGAGACCTCTGCAGATGAAGTCAAATCCCCTTGCCAAAGCAGGGTCAGATATTCCTGAAAGTCCTGCTTGAAATTTCCCTGTTTTGAAAATTTGGTGTTCAGGCATCAAGAACGAAAGGATCTGAGATCAGAATGTAATGAAAAATACAAGCAGCATAAATAGCCTTTCCCAAAAGCTTTGATATCTTATTCCCTGATATCATTGCATACAAATTAGCATATTGTTTCTGGAATTATTATGGAATTTGCTTTATTAAGTGGACTCCAATACAGAGCAATAAACCAGATTTGTCTATTCCAACATTCTGTAATAAAGCTCAAGGTCTCAAAACCAAATGAAAAGTAGTTTGAATTGAAAACTGCATGAGACAGAGATCTTTACAGTGAGGGTGGTGAGACACTGGAATGGGCTGCCCAGGGAGGTTGTGGATGCTTCCTCCCTGGAGGTGTTTAAGGCCAGGCTGGATGAGGCCTTGGACGGCCTGCTCTAGTGGGAGGTGTCCCTGCCTATGGCAGGGGGTTGGAGCTGGATGATCCTTGAGGTCCCTTCCAACCTAAACCATTCTATGATTCTATGATTCTATACTGCATAGTCAAATGTACAACATCTTCCCTTCAAGGAGATACAAGGGAGTATCCTCCCACGTTCTGGGAACTTTGCAAGCTCTCTTGCCCTTACATACACCTGTGAGGAAAGAGTGTTATCTGCATTTCAAAATGGGAAAAGAACAATCACTTTATCTGCTTAAGATCACTCACAAGTCCAGTACAGAGGGAACTGAACTTAATCTCCTGTATCTCAGGCTCGCACTTCAAACACGGACTGTACCATGCTGCTGGCAAGCTTCTGGCTGATATTTATCCAGATCTCACCTTCTACAGCACGTTTTAGTGTTGTAATTGCCTTTAGAGTTCTTTATCTGAACATCCACGTTGCTGCTGTTTTGGTAGTTGTCATGCCTAGGAGATGGCATTGTTCTGCATAGAATCTCAAAGTTCACCAAGAAGAGTTTCAGTTAGAAAAGACCTCTAAGGTCATTGCATCCAACTGTCACTGTAGGACCACCGTGGCCCACAGTGCCGTGTCCACACTCTTCTTGAAGCCTCTGGGGATGGGGACTCCACCACCTCTCTGGGCAGCCTGTTCCAACACCTGACCACTCTTGCAGCAAAGAATTTTGTCTTGGTATCCAACCTAAACCATCTGAGCATTATGCCCATGGAGAAGACAGTAATCACTGGAGATGTTGAACAGACCGAGAAAGAGCCATGAGAAGCTTCAGGATGGGTTTTAAGGACTGTTCATTTCAAGTGGCTGTTGTGGAAAATCTCACTACACACAACTGAGCTTGCACGTCAGCAGTGCCCAGAACCTGCAGTGACCCAACTGCAACTGGAGTCCTAAGTGCTCAGCAGCTCTCACAACAAGAGGCTCCAGTTGTGACATGCCAAACGTGACAGGAAATTCAGTTCAGGGGCTGAGAGTCTCAGTTCTGTGTAGTAACCTGTGGACAATGCACCCTTTTACCGCGCTGTGATGCAACAGCATTCTCTGTGTCCTCCTTGCTGATAATACCCTGAGAAAACTGAGTTATGCCTGAGACTACAGGAGGAAAAGCTGCAGCCATGTAAGGAAAATAAGAACACCATAACACAGAGGAGCTACAGATGCTTTGGTGGCACTTTTGAAGTCATGCACACACACTGTGCACACGAGAAAAACAAGGCACCGAAAGGGTGATGGACTCTGCTCTCGTCAGACCCCACCTGCAGTACTGTGTGCAGTTCTGGAGCCCCAGCACAAGAAGAACATGGAACTGCTGGAGCAGGTCCAGAGGAGAGCCACGAAGATGATCAGAGGGCTGCAGCAGCTCTGCTATGAGGACAGGCTGAGAGAGTTGGGGCTCTGCAGCCTGGAGAAGAGAAGGCTTCGAGGAGACCTTAGAGTGGCTTTCCAGTATCTGAAGGGAGCCTACAGGAAGGCTGGGGAGGGACTATTGACAAGGTCTGGTAATGTCAGGATGAGGGGGAATGGGTTTAAGCTGGAAGAGGGGAGATTTAGACTGGATGTTAGGAGGAAGTTCTTTACAGTGAGGGTGGTAAGACACTGGAATGGGTTGCCCAGGGAGGTTGTGGCTGCTCCTCCCTGGAGGCGTTTAAGGCCAGGCTGGATGAGGCCTTGAGCAGCCTGCTCTAGTGGGAGGTGTCCCTGCCTGTGGCAGGGCGTTGGAACTGGATGATCCTTGAGATCCCTTCCAACCTAAACCATTCTATGATTCTATGACTTCACTGTTCTAGTTTCTTCCCTGTCACATTTGCCCTGAGCTCACATCCGATTCCTACTCCCTCCCTTGAAACGCCAGCCCTTGTTTGTTGTGAAATGTGACAGTTCAGCTTTCTCCTCGCTCACTCCTGCACTTTACCAAGCTGTGGACAACACAAAACCTGAATCAAAACCCAGCAACTGACATGCAGCTTGGCTAAATGTTGAGGAGGATTCATTCCTGCTTACCGTGACCTTCAGCAAAGCCTTGGCACAGGAGTATCCATCTGCTCAGTCTTCCATGGACATGGTGAAGCCTGCAAATAAGGAGCATTCAGGAAAGGGAGTAATACAAATAAGGAACCTATTTATCAAATTTCTGTTTTAATGTATGCAGATTAAAGTCTTCCTCTTTGGAGAGGAAGGCACAAATGGGATGTATGATCTCCTTCCAAGATTTTTTTGTGGTGTTTTCAAAACAGAGAGCTCTCCACTCCTTCTCCACCCACTCTCTTTGAGGAGTTTTTGCCTCACAGGTTTTGAGTTATCTGAGGTCCCAGCTCTACTTTCATGGCTTCCACTAGGAACAGAAAGTGAAGGCAATCATCAGGCTTGAGTGCTCCCAACTGCTGTTTAGCATCGCAGTAGCTGCAAGCCAAAAAATGATGGCAAGGAGAATTTGTTGCAGGAACACCACCGCATTGCCTGTCTGTGTAGAGCCTCAGCACTTCTCTGTGACACCAGAACTTCTCTTTTCACCTTTGAGGAACTTGTATTGTGCAGGCTAAAGGGAGACAAACATTGATAGATAACTGAAACCAAAGCTGGATGGTATACGTGTTCTATATGAAGAAGCCAGAGTATGTCTTATCCCTTTGGACATGGAATGGTCTTCATAAAGAGTCATCTTCCTTCTGAAGTAACGCACAGGAGCACAGTGAGAACTCTTGTTACACAAAAGCAAGGGTCAGAAATGTCTCAGAAAGGCAGGCAAAGCAACTGGACAGGCTTGTAAACACTCAGAGCTAAACACACAGCTCAGGTGCACACATCCTTCAGAGTACATCTTCATAATTCTGGGAGATGTTGGCTGCTGAGGCATCATCACTCAGCAGCAGAAGTGTGCATCCACGCAAAGTGCTTTACTTAATTACTGGGGAAAGGAGAGAAGTTCAGCTTTACTAATGATGACATCACATAATTCAGGATGTAATCCTTGGGTACAGGCTAAAATGCACCAGAGCAGAGGAGAAGGCAAATAAAGAGCCATTTCAGATGCTTCTAATGAGTCCATGGGAATGACATTTTAGTGGAGTGAGGTTCTCAGCAGAGCAGACTCAGCAAAAATCACAGCCAGACCACACTTTCACATGAAAGATGAAAACTTGGTGTTTCTGAAGAACAGCTATGAAATTCCATGCTTCCTGTTCAGTGGTGAGGGAAGTCCAGTGAAGAAAATGACAGCACAACTAAGTGAAGAGGGCTTACTGTGTCCTCTTAAGATGAAGGGTGCATTTCCCAATCACTCAGTCACTAATCATGAAATTCATCTGTGTTTTAAGTCTCTTGGATGTGCTTCCCTCTCCCACTGCAGGATCAGTTCCTTCCAGCTCAGATAATCTGTGAACAGGACTTGGGTTCAGTCAGTCTCATCCTCACAAGCCCTAGATCTTCCTTCTAAGGGCAACAACTCAGCCTCCCAGCACCAGGAGTTTTGCCACCACCTTGACTTTGGCAGGGGCTCTTACGTGTTTGTACCGTGAGTCAGACCCAGCCTGCTCTATCCCTTCCTGCCTGTGCTGCCGGGACATGAGTGGTCTGCAGCCGTTCAGATGGAAGGTTGGGAACAGCTCTGGACTTCCTTTGTCAGCACATGGTAGGCTCATTTAGCTCAGACACATGCAAGCTTCATTAGGCATCACGTCAGTCCCTGGAACTTCCCGCAAAGCCGTTCTGGTAGCTGCAGGCTAATGTCAGGTCTCACACGTGTCACAAAACAGGTGGGGGAACATCTCCAAAGTCTTTGCTCTGTGGCTTTCAAGGACACGAGATAAGTGCAATTTTCCACTGGGTTTGATATTCCCTTCCATAGCTGTGGGCACAACTGGTATCATTATGTCAGGAAAAACATAGTCTTCAGGTCAGTGATCTGCAGTGGAGTCCCTGCTTGGCTTTGTCTCTAATCTTCCCTGACCAAGATCCTCACACTTTCAGTGTCCAAAGGCCTTTATGTAAAGTCCAGCTGCAGTGCAAGTCCTTTCAAAGCCTTCCCTACCTGCAAAGATGCCATTGAGAACCAATTGCCCAGTACCTGTCTGCTGGGGTTCACTGGCAAAAACTCTGCTGATCCCATGATGGCTGCCCTACTTATTTAGGTTATGGACTTTATGAGGAAAGGGAATGTCTTTCCCTGAGCCTGCCTTCACATTCTGGCACACAGAAAGATTTCATTAATGTGAGTGCAGTGCAATTTATTACCACTTTCATAATGACAGGCTGGAAGGTCTACAAAATAAAGAGGAGAGGAGAGGAGAGGAGAGGAGAGGAACAGCGAGAGGGAGAAGGAGAGGGAGAGAAAGAGGAAGAGGAGGAGAAGATAGAAATAAACTGAAGAATTCTGGATTTCAAGAGCAATATTTCTAACCCTCAGATTTTTTAGTCCTAACCAGAGAGTTTTTAGCAGGCTCTTAGCTTCCAGACAACTAAACACAAACAGGATGGAAAAATATACATGAAAGAGCTTTGGTTCAACTCCCCCACTGAAAAGAGCATTCCCAGAAGAGGAGAAAAGCCCAAGAGTAAAATGTCTCGCAGCTGCCCTTGAGGGCTGATGCTACCTGACAGCATCACGTTCACACCCTCATTTCACCCTAAGTGCTGTGCATACACCTTGCTTAGATAGCTCCACCGAGACTGCCTGGCTAGGAAGTTAGAAAATGCAACAGATTCCCTCATTGTTCTTGTCACTGCAGTAACTATTTATCTTAGCACCATGTGCTAGGCAAATCATCTTCTGTTCGTGCTTTAATCTACCTAGTCCAGGGTGGAATAAACACTGCCTAGCAAATCTTCATTGTTGGAATGCTATTTATAGCCATTCTTTTTATGAATAAAAGACCTGCTCCTAAGTCAGCTGTCAGATTTCCCGTGGTTACAAAAGGTCTTGATCCCGTGTGGCCCTGCAACTGAGAGCAGAACAGGCACACTCTTCACCCGGGAGCCCGCAGCTCTTGGCAAAAGCAAGAAGCACTTTCTTGGCTCAAATTTTAAGTCAGCCCTTGCTGGGTGATTAGGGCTTGCACTGCACAACCAGCAAAATGCCACTTTGCTCTGTCCACCCCTTCATGGAGGAGCACTGGGTCGAGCATCCTGTTCTTTTTACACCCAAAGCAGCATGCATTAACTGGAGCAGGGTAGATCTAGATTGGACATTAGGAGGAAGTTCTTCACAATCAGGGTGGTGAGACACTGGGACAGGCTGCCTGGAGGCATTCAAGATCAAACTGCCCTGGGCAGCCTGCTGTAGTTGGAGGTGTACCTGCTCACTCCAGAGGGCTTGGACAAGATGAACTTTGAGGATCCCTTCCAGCTTGATGTGTTCTGTGATTCCATCCTCTGATTCTATATGGGCTGCATCCCCACAGACAGGCAAAGGGAAGAAGGAATTGCACTCATTCTTTTGTTGTCCTCAGCCATACCAAACTCCAACAACAGATGAAAAGATGAAAATGTGAAAATGGCAGATGAAGAAATTTCAAAATACAGAGATTGAAATGTCTCACTGATAGGGGCTGTAGAGGGAAAAGAAGTAGTGCCACTGCTCGATGCACACCTTTGTTTGGTAAGCATAAAGCCTGAATTGCCACTGACTCAGACACGTGCAAGTAAAGCATTCAGCCAGGAAAGCAAAGGGAACAGAAAAATAAATAACTCTGCCTTAATTATAGCACTGCAGCAGAAACAGGAAAGTTAAGGAAAAGTATTAACTAAAGAAAAAAATAAAGACAAAAAAGCCCAATCAGGAGAACAACAACAAAAACCAACCTAGAAGGTATGCTGTCGGTGAAGTCCCTGAGTGCAAAAGCAGATGTAGGGAAGGTATTGGTGTGCCACCTAACAAACATTTCCTGTACTGCACACAGCAGTCCCATTTTCCAGGCTCCCAAACCTGCTCCAGTCATCAGCAGCTGTTTGGAGGGCTACGGGGCAGGGATGAGGAGGTGGTGTGTGAGTGAGAGGGATTCTTTGTTTCATCAGGGCTTTTTGAAACAAAACATGAACCTTAACACACACACACACACACACACACATTAATTGAATGTCATGTGAGATGTCTGGGCTAAAAAAAAACCAACCCAAGCCCAACAAGCTGCCAATAAATAAAATTGAAGCATTTTAGTAATCAGTTGCTAAAGGTTGCAAAGTGTCGGTTCTTGAGGACAGGCTTCTTGTTCAGTGCTAGAAGCCTTATTCCTTTTGCCATTCATCTGGGAGAAAAGAATAAATCTAAGCAAATCAGGAGTAGGGTAAATCTGGAGGAATTACAAAGGGGAGGAGTTCACCTTCCCGGCTATGGCTTTCAGGTCTGTCCAGGACTACTTACTCCAGTATAAAACTGAGAGCAGAAATATGATCACACACTAAGAAGTCTAATCAATTCTGGTTTCAACACTGAGCCTATTTAAAATAGATAATGGAATTGCTGTGCCTTGTTCTCTTCTCTCTGCACATTCTCAAGACAGAGGCAGTAGGTAAGTCCTTGTCTGCTCTTTCTAACCCCATGTAGCAAGGTTATTCTCATTCCTGATTTGTTTCTAGTCCATATAGTGCAGACTTTAATTCTTCTATGTGACAATCACCAAATGTTTTAGTTATTTCTCTGCTTTTTACAGTTTGTTGCAAATTATCAGGTGTAGACTTCTGATGAATGCATGAGTGGTGGGGTTCTTTAGGGGATTTTCCACCTTTAGAGATCCTGGTTGCCTACCCTCCTCCAAGACAAATCAGTGAGGCTTGACTTGATCTTTGTAGTTAAACATGTCAGCCTAAAAAATCCAAATGATGTCTTTATCTGTCCACCTCTTAGAACTTCTTAAAGCTTGTTTTAGTTTTCTCCTCACATTGCTTTGCTGTTTATGCTGTAAGATGAAATTCTTAAGGTTGCCTCCTGAGAGTAAAAAAAAAACCCTGCTATGTCTTTGCTGCATTATCCCAGCAGCTCCATCTATTTTTGCCCTCTGGGCACTATGTACATAAGCACACTATGCAGTTATGAGGAGTAGATTAAATAGCCAGCTATAATTAGTTTTGAAAAGCTCAGAAAGTGCTTTAATGCTTTTATTAGATCAGCAAGGCTGTAACATTGACTAAATCACCTTCTCTATCTAAATGTTAGCACACGGGCTCGAAATTAAACATAAACACTGCAGTCCTTAAGAGTAATGAAAAGTCTATTGTTTGACCTAAAATAGAATACACTGCAGTAAGGGAAAAAAAAAAACAACAAAAGAGAGAGAAAATTTTATCAGGGGTATCAGAGGGAAGCACTACACCAACAGCCTGTTAAAGAGATGTGGTTTTAAAGCAGGTCAGGATTCAGTTGCCAGGCTTAAAGTAACAGAGGTTCTGAGATGCTCAGAAAGTGCCTTAAGGAGCTCAGCCTGAGCACTGAGGAAACGAGGGGGGGGGGAAGAGATTCCCCACATTTGATTTCTCCATTCTTAATTAATTCTCTGTATGTGTGACTCAGTAGCTTGCCTTTCCCCTGAAAGTTCAGACTCCTTCCCTCTTCCTTTGTATTTTCAGCTACTCTCTCTCCAGAGGCTTCTCACATGTGGTACAGGTAAACAAACACAGAGAACCTTTGCTCTTCCAAAGTCTACAATTAGTGTTTGCTTGATATTGATTACTGACTCATTAACACTTTGCTAAATTTGCTGCTCTGTTAAGGGATTTATTACAGAATCTTGAAAGACTGTTTAGGAAACTCTGATGGGCTTTATTAGGTCAGCATTAATACTTAGCGCTGTAGCAGATGGAAGTAACATGAAGAATGCATACAATGAGGGTTTTTTTGTTGCATTTTCCTCTGGTGATTGTTATTTCCTCTTTCTTCTCTGAGTGTAGAGGCAAACTACACAGACTTTAACACACAAAAAACCTGCTCTTGTCCCCAGAAGCAGCATAGGATGCCTGATGCCAAGTTAAAGGCTGTTTCAAGTGACTTCAACTTTTGAGAATGAGCCCAAATTATTTGAAAAATTATATTTGGAAGGTATCTTTGTAAAAAAAAAAATAGGCATTTAATTTCTGTCTTGCACTTTTCAGTGCTACCTTGAGTGCTCTCCATTTATCATCTCATTTAACACACCTCCGTCAGGGCTGTTTGTCTAATCTGAGCAGCCTCATCATTCACCACACTCACACAGCCCATAGGGCTTATGGCTAATCTTTCCCATTGATTTCAGCCCTGGCCTGTCTTAATATCGTGGGAGATATGATTAAAAATTCTTACTAATAGTTCTCACAGGACTTTGTAAAGAAGCAAGCTTCATTATCTCCACTCCAGTTTGCCGTTGGAATGGGCTGCACAGGGAGGTGGTGGAGTTGCTGTCCCTGGAGGTGTTCAAGACAAGCCTGGATGAGGCACTTAGTGCCATGGTCTAGTTGATTGGATTGGGCTGGGTGCTAGGTTGGACTGGATGAGCTTGGAGATCTCTTCCAACCAGGTTGAATGTATCATTCTATGATTCCAACCTGGTTGATTCTATGATTCTGTGATTCTCTACAAAAGGAAAACTGAGGCACATTGGTGCAGCCACCTGCCCAGAGATCAACCAGCACCAGGAAACCATCCAGTTTGAATTTCTGTCCAGCATCTTATCCACCGATGTACATGGATCTCAGTTAGCATATCCCATTAATAGCTTCACTGATGGGCTTCAGGTGGTTTGCTCAATTCCTCTGTGAGATCAGTGACACCCTCTGGTAACTGCTCTTAGGCAGGCAGAAAAGAGGCAAAATGTCTGCAATGTTCCAAAAAGAATATTCCAAACCTTTTGAGAGATTTCATTAATGGTAAATTCAGTCCAGTGCCACTCAGAATCAGTTACCCTCTGGTAACTGCTCTTAGGCAGGCAGAAAAGAGGCAAAATGTCTGCAATGTTCCAAAAAGAATATTCCAAACCTTTTGAGAGATTTCATTAATGGTAAATTCAGTCCAGTGCCAATCAACAACTGCAGAGGGCACTAATGCATGCCCATCTAGAAGCTGTAAGAAGATGTAACCCCATCTTTGTGGTGGGGTTACAGCAAGCTCCAAGAGTCACTGAAATCAGTTTTCTTTAAGAGGGATTGAATGAATCCCAGCATGTTTACACCTTTTTCTTCATTACAGACCAAGACTCCACTGTGAGAAGACATTTCCCACAGTCCACCCTCTACTGCTCCAAAGGCCTGATCCATGCTAGAACACCTTTCCCCTAATTTTCTGTATTTCTACTTGCATACTTTAAACTTAACATAAAACCTCTAACAGAAAATGAATGTAACTGGCCTGACACCGATTTTGTCACCATTAAATCTCAGTCTGATGCTTCCTCAGGGCTGTTCAAATACAAAGCATACCTGGTGTCTCTGTGAGCAGCATTACAAAAGATGTAACTTCTTCCATTTCCAGTTCTAATGGTGTAGAGTGCACAGGTGTTATTAGTTGTATTTCAGATCCCTTTTAGGGTTGGCAAAACTGAAATGCTGATGCATTTAGATACAATCTGAGACGAAAAGTTGCGTTTTCAGTTGTTTAAGAGAGGGAAATAAGAGCTGCAATGTAAGAGCTGGAAGGCATGGAAAAGGCAGCAATCCATAGGTGCTTGACGAAGTTTGGGTCACCTGAATTTCCTCCTCTCCACCCACCTAATGCAGCACAGATTAAATATATCCAACATGCTATCACTGAAATTATCTCGAAGCAGGTACCTTGATTACTACCTCAAATCAGACTTTGAGTCTCAATTTATGATCTTTATCAGGATTATTGCTTAGGGTTTCCTTCTCTTTCTTTCCTTGATATCATTCAAGCTACTAAAATAGATGCAAAGGCTTCTCTGGGTCTACCTCCTATCATCCACAAGTCTCAGCATATTTTGTCCTTGTCAGACCCACTGTATGCCAGAAGGAACATGAGCTCACGTTAGTCAGGTTGCTGAGTGTGCAGTGAGAGCAGGAGATACTCCCAGCCCTGCACTTTGCCCACCCTTCTCCATGCAGCTACAGAAACTGCACACTCAGGCAGCAGAGAATTCTCTGCCTCTGTCATCTCTGCTAAACTAGAAGTAGTACTTTGGCACTTAATTGCTTTGAAACACTGAAATAGTTTGACTAATAAGCTTTTGGTTTAAATGGGAATCTGATAATAAAATTTTATCAAATGAACTCTTTAAGAGGGACTTCCCATGGCAAAGGTGTGGAACTAGATGATCATTGTGGTCCTTTCCAACCCTGACTGATTCTATGGTTCTATGACTGTGGTGATGAACAGAAGTTTAGCCACTCTTGTATTTGGCTTCCACCTGGAAGGGTTTATAGCTGGGAGAAGAATGAGCATGGGTTTCTTGACCCTGCTCTTTAAGGATGCAAACCCTGTCATCTCAGAGTGCACTTAGTTCCTTCCATACTTTATGATAAAGGCACAACATGCTAAGCATTGCAACGATTGCATTCTCACTCTGACACAACAATTCAACAAAAGCCAGAAAAGCCCTAGTGGAAGAGCAACAGATGGAACCAGGGGGCAGCTGCTCCTTCAGTCAGCTCTAGCAGCCCCTTTTATCTGGGGGCCGGAGAAACAAGCCCAGCAGGCAAAGACAGCATTTCGTATTGCTGGATGGCTCCAGAAAGACAGCTACAAGAGAGGAGAAGAGTCACATATGGACTAAACTTTGGAATGTTTTTAAGTTCATACATTTCTGTACCCTGCCAGTTGTGGCACTCAGATATTTGAATTGCACAAATAGATGAAATTGAGTCAGACTGGGAATGTTTTGATTCTCCCCACACTAATTATGTGAGAGGTTGTTTAACAGTTTGTACTGTGCAGGTACCTCTTGCTGCAGCTCACCTGCAGGTCCTGAGTTCCTCCTAAAGAATTGCACATCTCAGTGTTAGAAGATCACCTCTGCTGTCTCCATCACACGTGAATCCAACAGCTGTCCCTTGTCCTCATGCATGACTTCAGAACTGCTGAATGGTGACTGCACATAGCAGGTAGTGATGCTCAGAACACAGGTGAGGTGACTCCCACTTTGGTTTGTGCGGTGCCTCAGGCAGAGCACATCTATGTGATGCCTCAACAGGCATTAAGGCATCAAGGTTCTTGAGCAGAGAGATTTTTTTACTGTGCTAAGGTATCCAAGGGCATCAAAACTCCAAGTTACAAAATGATTGTACACTAGTTTGCAGTCTGCTGATGGTGACATGCAATGAGTGGGCAGTTTTCCATGTGCACAGTGGACCCAGTCACATTATTAATGCTCCATTTAAGGCTCAGCCTGTCTAGCATGAGTGCACTGCACTGTCATCAACTTGGTTTAACTCTTTAGTTTACCTCATGCAGAACTGCAATGTGTAGCATCACCTCACCCTCCTCCAGCTGCCAAACCAGGATGCTTCCCTTCTGCTCTTCACTCCAGCTCACAGGGAAGGAGTGTGGTAGAGGCCATACACAGGTGACAGGTGACATCATAGAATCATAGAATCAACCAGGGTGGAAGAGACCTCCAGGCTTATCCAGTCCAACCTAGCACGCAGCCCTATCCAGTCATCTAGACCATGGCACTAAATGCCCCATCCAGTCTTTTCTTGAACACCTCTAGGGACAGCAACTCCACCACCTCCCTGGGCAGCCCATTCCAATGCCAATCACTCTCTCTGTGAAGAATTTCCTCCTAACATCCAGCCTATACTTCCCCTGCACAACTTGAGACTGTGTCCCCTTGTTCTATTGCTGCTTGCCTGGGAGAAGAGACCAACCCCCACCTGGCTACAACCTCCCCTCAGTTAAGAATGACTTTTCTTTCTCTTATAGAAAAAGGCATCAGCATAATAATTGGAATATCTTCTATCAGCTGCAACTTGCACACTTGTGATGCTTAGGAAAACTGAAGGCATGCTTTCTCCTAGATTTGAAGACTGGAAGAAGAAAGGCATTTTCATAGACTGGAAACAGAAAAGCATGTTTAGAGACAGGCACCGCTGTGGAACAGCTTCCTCTTAGCTGTCTAAATAACCAACACAAACTTTCAGGTCTTCACAACATGCTGCAAAGGTCACTTCCCCAGCTCGCTGTCTGTCTCCACATGAACAGGCTTTTTAACCTGTTTGTGCCATTGCAGGAGCTGTTTTGTTATGTTGCAGGATAAATCTGATGGCCAATTATTAGATTATTTAGTCACATTTCTAGCCATAGGATCAGTCATCATAAACCTGGCCCAAAAGACTACAAAAGGACAAGAAAGTCAGAAAGTAATCTGTGTTTGAATTGGATTTGAATTGGATTTCTGTTTGAATTGGATTTGAATTGGATTTGAATTGGATTTCTGTTTGAATTGGATTTGAATTGGATTTGAATTGGATTTCTGTTTGAATTGGATTTGAATTGGATTTCTGTTTGAATTGGATTTTCAATTGGTTTGAATTGGATTTTAAATATACTTTAAAAAAAAAGGATTTCCAATTTGTATTTGACATTGCAAACAAAGCAAAGGAAAGCAGAATTTCCCACAGAAGCACATCACCTTGACCCTGGATACTCATTTTTTGTTGAAGGCCAGCTTCCTTCTCTGATAGAGCACAGTCAGGAGGACATGTATGTATGGCAGAGGCTACAAGAGTATCACAGGTCACAGCTGAAACCACTTTTCCTCACTCTCTGACATAGAGGAAGTAGTTTGCAAGTGTTTAGAGGGCACATCTAGAATCCTTCAGTCTCTTTGGATTGTTCCCTCAGTTTATGAGTTACAAATACCTATGCAAATTAAAACCACAGCTCAAATAAGATGTGGTTACTTGTAATACTTCACCACTCCAATAAAACTTATTTTCAAGGATAACTGCCCATAATATCTTGAAATGCACTTACATACTGATGACTATAACTAAGAAAGATCACATTTCCAGGTAAAAGTGATCAGAGGAGGGATGAATGGTCACAAGCATTTGTTTATGTAGGATTAGAGATACACAAATCTAGAGGTGAGTGTTTGGAACCGATTTTGCCTGTCAGAGTAGTTGACCAGGACCTCCTGAGGCTGTGCAATTCTCCAGAATATGTAAATAGGTGTATGTATACATGCTGTGTTTGCATCCAGCAATTTCATTAACTAGAAAGACAGACTTGCATTCCACTTGCTTTTAAGTTGCTTTGTCTTTTGAACTAAAGATAGTTAAGTCTCACAAAGCAAGCCAAAAGCAGAAGGAATGCAATGCAAGCCTTTCCACGAGGCATGGAAAGCTGCTTTGAACATTTGTATAGAAAAGAGCAGTCCTCAGGCTGCTGCAAGAAGAGTTGTAACAGATTTTGGGGATGGTTCTGGGTGATAAAGCAGTAATGAAACTGACACTCTGGATAGCCTAGGCTCTCTGGCCAGCAGCAGTGTAGTGGAAGCATCACCAGCTGTGTGCCTCACAGAACAGCCAGCTGTCAGCTGGGCCATGGCTAAAGGAAGGTGACACAAAAGCTAAAAGGACAAACAAGAGTCGGGCTGGGAAAATGAGAGAAGGGATTTCAGCTAAAAAGCAACACAGGATTTTCTTGTTGTCTTGGCACTTCAGACTAAGAGGTCATTTACACTGCAAGAGATTAAATACAGTTAATAAAAGTAGCTGACTGTTAGTGCCATGGTCTAATTGATTGGACAGGGCTGGGTGATAGGTTGGCCTGGATGATCTTGGAGGCTTCTGCCAACCTGGCTGATTCTATGATAGAAAATGAATAGATTTCCAACCACTTTGCCCAGAAGGACAAAACCTGTTTGTATAACTCTTTTGTGTGGATGGATACATGAAAAGGGCAGTTTTCAACTAGCCTGAATACCACCTGCTCACAGCACTGAGTCAGAGATGTGGACTTCTAGCAGCAACTGAGCAGGGCAGTAAGCAGGGATCAAGTAGGACAAAGTAGATTTAGGAACTTTGATGGAGTTCAGGCAATCTGACTACAGTCCAAAGAGCTTAAGGGTCTTTTCCTAGATCACACAATAGCACTCATGCAAACTGCTGAGGCACTGGCTTCCAGCCAGAAGCACTGTCCTCTGTCCAGCTGCGAAAGGGGATGGAAGAGGGAGTTCTCAACTAAAGGAATTTTTTGCTTCAAGTTGCCAAGCTGGGCTTGATGGCAAAAACAATTGAAAACATTTACAATAAAATAAAAACAATACGTAATTGTATTGTTGTCCAGCTCTTCTGCTGCCAAGAAACAGCTTTGCTCAGGAAACCAGTTGTAAATTTGACCAGGAAGAAGCAGAGATAAGTAGCACCACTTACTTGCCAAGAGAGACTCCCTAAATTTAACTGTCTTGAACTTTGTGAAGGAAGAGGAGGCTTCCAGCCCAGTTCAGCCCTATTTGAAATGAAACCCCAGTAAGGTCAAGGTGACACTTATGGTATGGTGCATCACCACTTAGATCAAGAACCCTTAATACAATGTAAGAGGCAGATATAGTTGATAATGTAGCGATTCTAAGTCCAGGTGTATATGGATTAGATGACTTCCAATGGTGACAGCAATGCAAAGGTCTCTATTTAATGCCAGTGAGCAAGGAGTTTTTTGAAGTCCTGGCTGATAGCTAAGACTGTCCTAAGCACAGTGTGGATGAATGTTTATGGCTTAACTCATATGTACCAGCCAGGTGTGGGAGTAAGCTGTGAAACACTCCAGGACAGCTCTTAGCACAGTAGTGGTTTCAGCACCTCAAATGCAAAGGCAAAGCAAACCAACCAAAACACTGATCCCCCTCCTGCTTTCTGATTCATTTTCCTGGGTAATAAAGAACAGAAAAGAGAATGGAGGAGCTGAAGTTTGATGGGAAGAGCAGTCAGGTGAGAGGACTGAAGGAAGGGATCTGTTACCCTCCAAGAAAGCAGCTCTGTAGAGAGAGAAAATGGAGGAAAGGTGAAGGGCATGTTGTCAAGAGACGGTACAAAGGATGGATGAAACAAGAACAGGAATTACAGATTATGAAGTAACTCTTGAAATGTAAACACTAGGGAGGGAAAAGAATTATTTAGGGTGGTTCAGTGATATTTCTAGGAGTGGTGGGATAAAGATAAGCAAGTGGAAAATGTAAACTATTAAACAGGAAACATTTCCTGACAGTGAAGGCTAATAGACTGTGGAAAAGTCTCCTAAGGGAAGTGGCAGGAGCCTTTCAGACAATTAAAACTAGACTAGACAACATGCCTTGGGGTATAACCACAGACAACTGACTGGATGTGACAAGAAACTTTCCTTCTTGCTTCAGAAATAAAGCCATAAAGCCCAGGGGCTAAAAAAGACCATTGTAAATGCAAGGTCCCTGTAAGGCAGGGAGGCACCACACCTAACTCAAATGAAATCCAAATGCAAATTTTCCTTGTAGGTGACGCAGAGTATGGCAGCCTGGTTCCTCCTCAGCAGTATCTACACAAAAGGTCCTGTTCTCTAACGCTTCCTTACCGCTAACCGAGAAGATAAATCAAATCTAACTCATGATAACAACTAATTCCTTCTTTGCTCAGACAATCTGCAGTGTTTAATTACCTCATTGAAAGGTTTAACAGCTTCAAGGCCCTTTGACTCGAGAATTGCTGATTATATATCCTGCTCTACTTCATTGATACCTCCATCTTTCTAAACCACAACTATGATAAGTACTTGGTAGAAGAACACTAATTTGTTCTTAGTGTAGACATTAGGAATTCTGCAGAAACCTTACAAAGTTGGAAGCTGATTATTTGATGTGTGTTCCCTGCGACAGAAGAAGGGAAGAGTGCTCCTGAGTGCTTGAGGCAGGGCAGCAGCAGCCAGCTAAGGGATGGATTTTTTCATTTTATTTTGTTTTGAATTTTTTCCCAATTTGTGATGCCCATCATCATGATGTGTAGACTGAAAGACTTTTAGTGTTCATGTGTTGGTCTGCTAAGGTGTGATTGAAACCCACAAGCTTCTCTGAGAGGAGCAGCCAAATATCTACCAGCTGGTAAAAAGGCCATGGTTGCTTTGTTGGGGAAGACTGGACTCAGGCTCAGCAATGAAAGGCTCCACAACCCACTTCCATTTGACTCCTCTGGTACAGAGATCAGGCCCACTGACAGTAATACTTGGTGATATTTCCCTTGCCTCAGCGTTTCCTGTGCTTGTCCTTGATTTTCCTGGGTCTATGGCTGAGGTCTAAAAGCTCCACAACCTTGCACAGAATGAACAATGAACCTGCTGCACTTAGCCCTAATTGTGAACCGTATTGACTGTAAAATTTGATTTGCATTACGGTAATGCTTTGATGCCAAGTCATGAGCACACTCCCATTGTGCAAGGCACTATACAAACCCAGAACAGGAGACCTTGTTCCAGGAATTTACAGTAAACAGACCAGAATATCTCAACAAACTTTGATTCTTCACATGACAACTTTCTTTTCTGGTTCGACTGCCATCCCCAAAGATTTGAGACCAGATCTTTGCAGGCAACTGTCTTCTCATGATACATAAATGCTACCACCTTCACAAATCTGTGTTCAGGTTACTCCTGCAGTGCAATATTTTTTCACATGAATGTTTGAGCACACGGAACTTACAAAGCCCATTCCTGATGCAGCAGCTGTTACAGCAAACATGGACCCCTGGGCTAGAGCAGCTGACAAAAATACGTCTGTGGTCACACTCCCATACTAACAGTAACATGTGTGAATCAGCTAGTAGAATGGGTTGAGTTGGAAGGGACTTTAAAGATCATCCAGTTCCAACTCCCTGCCATGGGCAGGGACACCTCCACCAGCCCAGCTTGCTCAAGGTCTCATCCAACCTGGCCTTGAACACCTCCAGGGAGGAGACATCCACAGCCTCCCTGGACAGCCTGTTCCAGTGTCTCCCCACCCTCACTGTCAAGAATTTCTTTCTAATCTCCAGTCTCAGTGTCCCCTCTTCAAGCTTCAATCCATTCCCTCTCATCCTGTTGTAACCAAGCACTCTGAAGACTGGCTTACCCAGCATTTGCTAGGCATTTATCTATTAAAATACCCATGAAGGCAGTTGGTGACATTCTGTGCTTAGAATTTCTGGTTCTGGTGTTCCCCAGTGGAGAGGAGAAGTGACTCACGTTGCTGGAGGGCTGGCCAATGTCTTCTGTACACAGGACTGAAAAAAATGTAGCAATCCCTTTTAGATATGGCAGGCCCTAAAACTAAGTTTCGTGCATGTTTACAAGTGTGTCACCAAAAAACCCACCTTGTTAAAACTAGCTGATAAATCCAAATATTAAAGAAACAAGAGTGTAGAAATCACTACAGTTCTTACAACGCAGACATAGTGGTGTTGTTTTGCTCTTCTTCTCAATATTGCTAAATGGTTGCTCAACCAGAAAGCTATTAGTTATATTTTCAGCACAAATTTAGCTTTTCTGAGTGATGAATCATAGAATCAACCAGGTTGGAAGACACCTCCAAGATCATCCAGTCCAACCTAGCACCCAGCCCTATCCAGTCAATCAGACCATGGCACTAAATGCCTCATCCAGTCTTGAACACCTCCAGGGACAGCAACTCCACCACCTCCCTGGGCAGCCCATTCCAATGCCAATCACTCTCTCTGCCAACAACTTCCTCCTAACATCCAGCCTAGATCTCCCCCGGCACAACTTGAGACTGTGTCCCCTTGTTCTGTTGCTGGTTGCCTGGCAGAAGAGACCAACCCCCACTTGTATCATTATTCAAGAGTTTATTAATTGCCACAAGCTCACCCATGGCTCCCTCTGCTGCTATTGCCAGCCACATTTCATAGCAGTGTTCTGCTTATAACTTCTAAATACTTCATTGGTGGATGGGGATTGCTCTGCTGTTGATACAAAACAGTTCTGGGCCTTCCACTAGATGTGTCATAAAAGATCAGATATGGGAATTAGCAAACTAATGTCAGGAGCCTGACATAATAATAAATTTAACTTGGTTAGACACTATAAAATCATTAGCCAGTATTACAATAGCTGTAATTTACTAAGCATAGGTAAACAGAAGCTGTATCACAGAATCACAGAATCTCTTAGATTGGAAAAGACCTTCAAGATCATCAAGTCATTAGTTTCACACTGACAAGTCCTTGACCAAACCAAATCATAGAATCATAGAATGGTTTAGGTTGGANTTCCTGTAGGCTCCCTTCAGATACTGGAAAGCCACTATAAGGTCTCTTCGAAGCCTTCTCTTCTCCAGGCTGAAGAGCCCCAACTCTCTCAGCCTGTCCTCATAGCAGAGCTGCTGCAGCCCTCTGATCATCTTCGTGGCTCTCCTCTGGACCCACTCCAGCAGTTCCATGTCCTTCTTGTGTTGGGGGCTCCAGAACTGCACACAGTAATCCCTTAGCACAACATCTAATCACTATGAATTGCTCTGGTTGGAAAGGACCACCAGCATCATCCAGTCCAAATGTATATTAATCATGATTCTAAGAGGCTTTGAATTGCTACAGATTAAAGTTAAATAGCCAAAGAAATCGATTCCAGTTAAAATCCATTTGAACTTACATCTCTCATAAAGAGCCATGGATAACTCTCATAAAGAGCCATGGAAGCATGCTACTTTTAAATAGTTCTTACCTTCCTGACTAGGTCAACATGTACTGAAATCATCTAGACTGTCTGGCTGGCATGCTTCACACTGCTAAGAAGCCTTCAGCTTTCTTTATAGTTGAAACACTCATCTCTCATTTATTGTTTACATAGTCAAGAAAGGAAGCATCTCTCTCTCTGATAATATTGGGCAGACAAAAATAGCAAATTGTCAAAACAGTGTGGCCAGTCATCACTTTGAGAATCACAGGGTGTAGCTCCACTTCCTATCTGCTATCTCAGGGGCTAACTTGTACAGCTTTCCATGGACCTAATTTTGAATCTCTGAATTCCCTGGGTTGTTTTTTTTTTTGTTGTTGTTGGTTTGGGATTTTTGGTAGGGTTTTGTTTGTTTGTTTGTTTATTTGGTTGGTTGTGTTGTTTGTTTGTTTTTCAGTTGGGGGTCATTGGTGCTATCAGTCACAGAAGTATGACCAGCCAGACTGTGAAGGTACTGACAAATCATTTATTTTTCCTATCAGATGAGGGTTTGGATTCTTCTATTTCACAAAGAGTGTCTTTATGGAAACAACTTCATGGAAGTTATAGTCTCATAGAACCATTTTAGCTGGAGAGGTCTTTAGGATCATCAAGTCCAAGCATAAACTCAGCACTGTCAGGGCACCACAAAGCCATGTCCCTCAGCACCACATTAGTCAACCTCAGTGGTAGCTCAGTTTCTATTTTACACCCATTTACATGTGCATATTTTCCTGTTAGGCTCAAGAGAGCATTTTTGACACATTAATAGTTTTTAAACTACAAAATATTTAGATGTTAAGAAAGTTCCTGTATTAAACTATGACAAAGAAGCCTCCAGTTTCCCAAGCAAGAGTATATTGATTTTGGATGGTTATGCTTGATCAAGGATTTGAAGTCTATAGGAAAAACTGATTTTCTTCATCCTTAAGTAGAGCCTCGACAGTGGTATCAAGTAAATATTGCCTGCAAAGGAAACAAACAGTCACCTATCAACATTGTCACCCAAAATGTCATTTATGATAAGAACCTTAAGCCACTGAACTTTGAAGGATATGATGTGAAGGGGTCTTCGAAATGGAACATAGAAAATAATGGACATACAGGCAAGTACTATCAAATTATTCCAGTTATTATGGGATTTACTTGGAACCTTCCATTTGCTTCTTCCAGGTCCTGGGCAAAGCATTAGCTATCACTATTACTGCTTAAAAGCAAGGAAGCAAAAATAAGATAGCACCCCTATATTTCAGGGGTGAAGCTTTCAGCAGCCCTTCTGAACCAAGGTTTTCTGAGAACTTTGTGAGAATCACCTGGATTTTGGATTCTGGACTCAGTTGTTGAGCATCTCAGCAGAAACTGGTTCTGCGCGTGTGCCGAAGCAGAGCTTGAGATGTCTAGGGAAGATCTAAACCAAGCACCTCAGTATGTCTGTGTGTGTTTTACTAGTTCTTTAAACAATGAGCTGAAATCTCAGATTTCAGCCTGTTTTCTCCATGCATGGCAGTAATCTAATGTGAGCTTGTTACTGATTCACTAAGAGAGTAGAGTGTAATCTAGCAGCTTCGCTTCCTCTGCTTCACTAAAATGACAATGTCTCAACAATATTCTGCTAAATTACTTTAACTTCAAAAATCAGTTCTGTTGGAGTATTTTTTTGGGGGAGAGTGGGTTGGTTTTCTTTGTTGTTTGTTTGTTTATTTTGTGGGTGTGTTTGGTTGCTTGATTTTCTCCCCCCAATATCTATGAGTATTCATAATGGTGAATTGTTTTGAAATGCCAAACCCTTAAAGTGGAAAGCTGCTAATTTAAACTGGAAAGTTGGGCAGTTGGGCAGGTGGGTAGATTTTTAGAGCCAGAGATCCTAGTTTAAAACATCATTGGAAAATCATAAGGAAAAAAATCATTGAATCATAGAATAATAGAATCAACCAGGTTGGAAGAGACCTCCAAGATCATCCAGTCCAACCTAGCACCCAGCCCTATCCAGTCATCTAGACCATGGCACTAAATGCCTCATCCAGTCTTGAACACCTCCAGGGACAGCAACTCCACCATCTCCCTGGGCAGCCCATTCCAATGCCAATCTCTCTCTCTGTGAAGAACTTCCTCCTAACATCCAGCCTATACTTCCCCCGGCACAACTTGAGACTGTGTCCCCTTGTTCTGTTGCTGGTTGCCTGGGAGAAGAGACCAACCCCCACCTGGCTACAACCTCCCTTCAGGTAGTTGTAGACAGCAATGAGCTAGTGACCCACAGAGTGACATTCTAGAATCTCCATATTACAGTCACTAGAAATATCTTTCACACAAAAATTTAATACTCCTAAGGACTGGTTAGAACTTACATCTTTCCCAGCCATGCAAAAGGATTAGGTTTTTAACCTGGGCTTTAAAAATATCTTCCTTCTGAGGGCAACCAATTCCTGTGCCAGAGCGACAGTGGAACTTTATTGCTTAAATTATTGCTACAACCGGGAAGCTTTACATGAGATTAGACTGTCATTATGTTCAGTGACGGTAACACTGTTATCGAGATCACATCATGAACTTGATGACAAAGACCAGTGTCTCAGAGGTCCTTATGACTGAAATAAAGCAAGCCAACAAAAATATGTTACTCTTTACAGACAAAAAAATGTGAAGTAACTAAATGGCTCACACGAGCTTCTAGCTCATCTGGAATTCAGAACAGAAGTGAAATCTTTGGGCCTTCAACTCAGTTGGAAACAATCTTGCCTATGGAAAGAAAAGTATGGTACTTAATGCAGACATCTTAACAAGTAATCTTAAAACTACCTCTGAAATGTCTCAAACACAGGAAGTGATGGTGATTTATAGCCACAAAAGAGCTTCCTAAGAAAATTCAGGCTTGTTGTTAGCAACAGCTCAAGCAGCACATTAAACAGATTAAACAGGTATAGGTGCTTAGGCTTAACTTACAACATTGAATTAAAACATAACATCTTTAAGCCCTGTCTGAAATAATTGTTACAATGCAGAGAATAGGAGATAAAAATGCTCAAACCCCAAATAAACTGTGGTCAGGCTTACTTTTAAGAATACTTTGATAGTGGGTGTTCTCCTAGACAAAAAAAAAATGGAGGAATACAGGATCTTCTGAAAGGAGTAAGTAGCCCTGGTTCCTGGAGTTATAACAGCAGTGAACTCATCACCACAAATCACCTGAGTGCAAATCACCTCAGTGCAATCAAGGAAAGACACTCTGTTACCCTGGTTTGTTCAAAATGCAACTAACTGATGACATTACAAAGGATGCCATAAAAAGTCTATACATTCTTTTTCTTAGAACAGTCCAAAATAGGTCTCCTTTTCCTCCAGTTTGAGATGAAAAAAAATATCACCCAATTTATTGTATTAATCATCTGAAGTAATGGTCAGTTCAGCTCTTCAGCAAGTGAGGCTCTGTGCAAATCAGTCGAGTTCACTGAGCAAATGCTAGGCAGACGTGGGAGCAGAAGCTCCAGAAGCTGTGCCGTGGAGGGGTGCCCAGATGCTGTTGCCTATTATGGGAAGGGGGCTTTTATGTCAAATGAATCTCAGCTAGCATTTTGTAAGAGTTCAGCTTCTGCAGGGCCAGAACTTCAGGATCCGTTCGAATCTCATTTGAATCTCGAGAATGTGCATCTCTCTGCTCTCACATATTATTAATGTATGATCTCATTTATTTTTCCTTTTAAAACAATTTATTTCTGTTCCCCAGTTAAAGTGGAGTTAAGTACATCCCCTAAAATCGGAGGAGGAGGTCTGAGAAGGAAATACAAGGCAGTAGAATTTCATTTGCACTGGGGATTAGAAGGTGTGCCACAATACCTTCCCGGGTCAGAGCACAGCATAGATGGAGAAAAGCAAGCCATGGAGGTGGGTGAGACTGTTTAGATTATGGCTTTTGTTTTTTTTTTATATACTGTTGCAATAAATTACTGGTTAGTTCTCCTATAAGACCCAAAACAGTGGAATGAAGAACTGAGGAACTCTGGAGGACACTGAATAAATAATTTGCCTTGGCTATTGTGTTTGCAGCTTCATATTGTCCACATAAGAGAGGATGTTGCGGATGTAACAGAAGCAAAGAAACATGCAGATGGTGTGGCTGTATTAGCATTCTTTATAAAGGTAGGTAGTCAAAATTTTGATTGCCCATCTCCAGTATACCAGCAGTTTGGCTGAGTGATCCAATACAGCATCACTACAGCACCTCAAAACCTAAGGCTCCCTATTTTCTGCAGCCTCTCAGTGCCAACACTTAGCTCCTTTACTATTATCTATGAATATAGAAGAAGAGTCATAGAAATTGGTAAAGGAACTAAACTTCTAGTTGCTAAAAATATCCAGGAGAATTCCTTGCTATTCTCTTGTAGCATTGTGGTTCTTTTCTGTTTAATTGACGTTTCATTTAAAGCAGTTGTTGATTTGGAATCAAAACATTTCCGTTTCAGATTGAAGAAGAAAACAGAAACTATGCAACTCTAATAAAGCAATTGGAGAATATAAAATACAAAGGTATGGCACTTGTGTTGGTCAAAACACATCATATATTTATTTTGAGTATATACAGTACCAGGTAGTTCATGTTCTAATTATAGTGGAGAAAGTCAAAAGGCAAAGGTTATTTTGTCAAGCACACAGGGTGTCATAGGTAGGAGAAAATGTAGTTCTCAATATTTGCAGTATGAAACCCTGCAGAACCTGAATGACCATCCCTGCATCTGCAGGAGGAAGCATGGTGAGAAGAAACATCACAGAGAGCATGAACACAAGAAGTCTGTGTAAATTGTGATCTTCAGGATCCAAGGCTGGCTGGCAGTCAGGGATTTCACAAGCAGCCCAGCTCGGCTACCCTGGGTGGTGTGGGACATGTGTGTGAATAGGGCTTCACACAACCATGAGCAGCAGGCACATGTGGAGACAAATGTGGACAATACCTGCAGCCACACTTGTTACAAGCAGTATTTGCACATGGTTTGTCTAGGGGAAACAGCACAGATGGAGCCTTTGCCACTGAGTTCTCTTCTCCCACCTGAGGAAGAACTGGGAAGGTACTATCGGTATGAAGGCTCCCTCACCACTCCTGACTGCTACGAGGGTGTCATCTGGACAGTGTTTGAGAAGCCTATTGAACTCGGTATTGCTCAGGTGAGTCACAGAGGGATAGCCTGGAAGGGCTGCTTATGGTTATTTAACACAGACTTGTTGGCTGCTGTGTTCCCGTTACACCTATTCTCTTGACATTAGCCTAAACGCAGTCCTGTGTGCCAGGTTTTTGACCCTGTTAGATCATGTCATGGCAGGAAAGGAGAAGGAAGAAGGGGAAATTACAATGTGAAAGGAAAGCCCAAAGTCCTCACAGGTAAATGTGTAGCTTAGCTTTTCAGCAGCAGCGCTTCCACTGCTGTTACCTGCTCACAGCCAGACTTTGCTGATTTTTCTCCTCATGTTGTAAGTATCAAGGTACCAAAACATAACACTTCAGAATACAAGCTATGAGTCTGTCAGCAGCAGCTTTAAGCAGCATATTTTTGTCCTGCAGAGAGGAACAGGAGACTGAATCATGATTGTTCAGATGACAGAGCACACAATAAAAAACTTCAGTGATGGGCTCTCAGTGATACCAGTAGCCAGCACATCCTGGTTGAGAGCCAGCTTTTCCTGCAATGTGGCCATGTAATCACTTTGGTTCCAGGAAAATGCTCAGCCACACATAAGTCAGCAGAGCACAGTATACAGGATTGTGCATCTGCCTGCACTGGGCCAGTGTTAGAAACGTGAAGTAAACCCAGAAATCCTCCTGCTCTTGCTTTGTGTCACGGTGATGTGACGCACAAGGACAGGCCTGTGTGTGGCACAAGGACTCGTGTAATGAGATCCTTGAGCTGGACAAAACATTTGACTCACACAGAAAGGAAGTCCTCATGATTTCCAAGGCTCAGAGCAGTCATCTGTTGCACATGGCCTCCCATCACATTGTTTCCTTCAAGATTTAATGTATCCACACAGCTGAAAACCAGAGTAAGGCACCACAGATTGCTACTATCATCATTTCCAGAGTTTCGTGGTAAAAAAGAATTTAGCAATGTGCTTTTCTCCTGTGTCTGCAGATTTCTCAGTTTTCAACACTCCACTTTGATGGGAAGAACTCAACTCTCATGGTTGAAAATTTCCGACCTGCTCAGTTCCTGAACAAACGCAAGGTGTACTGGTCCAGTGCCAGCAGCACCCTCCTGCCTCCTACTAAGTCTGTAATGTTGGTCCTGATGCTTGTGTGCATCCTGACTTCTCTCTTCCAGTGAACTCTTCTCACCTCATTCAAGGTTCTGACCTGATTGGAGGTTTTTCGTTTGTTTGTTTTGTTCTAATTTTATTACTGTTGTTGGGTTGGGTTTTTATTATCAAGTGTTCTAACTCCTGAATCATATTTGAACATCAAATTTAATCTTCTTCTCCTCCACACACTAACTAAAGAATTCAGTTGCTGCTTTTATATGAAATGAACCCTATTGCACTAAATCATGGAATATGAAGGAACTGTAAGATAAAGCTATGAAGATTCAAACGAAAAAACCCCCACAACACTTAGAGAAAACATTAAGATGGATTATCTGCAAGCCTGTAGTTTTAACACAACACTGGAGGGACACTTCACAAGCTCTACAAAGTACCTTCATGTGGAATCTGTTCCTAAGTGCCTGTGAAGAGTTTTGTTTGGAGTGTGTTTACATTCAACATACAAATCAGGAAGATGGTAACATGTGAAGCAATTCCTGTCATCCCTACCTTGTCTCACACAAGGGTACAACAGAGAACAAGATTAAAAATGCTCACACACAAGGAACAAAGTCTGGGTTGCCCTATCTGGTGAAGGATACGTGACAAATTTCATGTGTACTAACACCATTTATTCCCCTTCTTCCTTCAGAATATCTAAAATTAGTTTTTAGATAAGGATGCTAGATTCCTTTCATCTCATCTACCGATTCTGCATTTTGGGGGTTTCTATTAAGACTATTTATTCATCCCAGTATAGAAGCCTACTCTGGGTTGTCCATGGTCAATCTGATGTGCTAGAAAGAAAAAAGGCAGCTCAACTCCATGTACCAGTTGCACACCTGTGGAAGTTCCCTCTCTTTGGAAGGCTGCATTTGAAGAATGAGACTGGTGAGCCTTTATGGTTTTCATCTGCTTAATAAAATGAGACAACTCAAGAAATGGCTTTCTCTAATACCACATTTCAGAAGGTTTAAATATCAATTTAGAATCATAGAATCAGCCAGGTTGGAAGAGACCTCCAAGATCATCCAGTCCAACCTAGCACCCAGCCCTGTCGAGTCAGCTAGACCGTGGCACTAAATGCCTCATCCAGGCTTTTCTTGAACACCTCCAGGAACAGCGACTCCACCACCTCCCTGGGCAGCCCATTCCAATGCCAATCACTCTCTCTGTGAAGAACTTTCTCCTAACATCCAGCCTAGACCTCCCCTGGCACAACTTGAGACTGTGTCCCCTTGTTCTATTGCTGGTTGCCTGGGAGAAGAGACCAACCCCCACCTGGCTACAGCCTCCCTTCAGGTAGTTGTAGATAGCAATGAGGTCACTCCTGAGCCTCCTCTTCTCCAGGCTGCACACCCCCAGTTCCCTCAGCCTCTCCTCACAGGGCTGTGCTCCAGGCTCCTCACCAGCTTTGTCGCCCTTCTCTGGACACCTTCCAGGACCTCAACATCTCTCTTGAATTGAGGAGCCCAGAACTGGACACAGCACTCAAGATGTGGCCTGAGCAGTAGGGAGTACAGGGGAAGAATTTGAACATTTCAATGCTAATATTTCCCCCTTCCCCCCCCCCCCCACCTTTTATTTTAAATAATATACCTGCAATATTCATATATGATCAAGATTCACAGCTTTTCCAAGGAGCTTGTGGCTTGAACTGATTTCTTACCCCATTACTCAAAATTTTTGGAAGTGGTGTTTCCTTGTATTATTCCAGTTCTCTTTCTGAAGACAGATGTTAACAGCCTTCTTTGGCTAATGCCATATAACCTCTTACAGCTTCTTTGGCCCCACTGAAATAGGATTTCACATTAGTAGATCTGTATTCTTTTTTCCTTAGGGCAATGTTTGCAGAGATAACTTCATGCTACAGCTGTATGGCCACTTTCAGGAAAATCATGGCCTTGAGGTTAACTACAGCTTATCAAAGGAGAAAAAAAAAACAAAGGGAAATATATTTTAATATTTAATAATTGATAAAATCAGGTTCAAAAGAAAAATACCACATGGGAGAGCAAATACACCTTATGTGTAGAGAAATGTTTGAGGCTCTTAAAGTGTACTTTTAGCTAGCTGAAAAAACTTTTGAGAAGCAAACACAAATGCAAGATTAAAGTTGAACAGAGACCTGTGCTTTCGTTGCCTTGACTTTTTATTTCTTTTGTCCTTGCTGAAGGGGAATCCACACATCACTTACTCAGAAAAGGAAGGTGACCTTTTTCCCCTACTTTCTTCACAGCATTTAGGGCGGGGTTTGCTTTTGGTGGCAACCTTGAGATGTTTCTGAGATTTGTTAGCAGGCTTCTGGAGAACTGACTTTGCGTGTGTCATCTGGATATTACCCTAAGGATGACTGGAAGAGACTGTGGAGGATTTGTGTCACCTCCCCTCCATTGCTAGTAATAAATGATAAATGACAGGGGCAGTTTTTCCCTAGGTTATGCCTCAGCTTACAATGTAGATAGAGAGGAGCACTTGCACTAATTAGTTACAATGTAGAAGGAACCTCTTTACTACGAAATATGTTAAAATTAGGAGGAAAAAACATTGCCAAAAATATGGGTAGTCCTCAGCAAGTATCCTTCAGCACAAGGCCCAGCATTAATGAAATTTGAATAGCCAAATATAGCCATTTTTACTGAGTGAATCTGAGTTTTACCCCAGTGAGGAAAAGGGAACTGCTACAATCTGTGTCTGTGTCGGTGATGCAGTTCAATTTGTTCTTTGTCAGAGGCAGCTCTTTACAGCCAGGCAGACACATTCTGTTCTGGTGCAAGATGTGATAATTACAGGGCTAGCATTTATGCAGTGAATAAATATAAATCTACAGCAAAAGCTATTCTATTGAAAAAGCAGTAAAAGACAGGAAGGCTTCAAGTGGGACATCTCATTTTCTTTTGTGAGCATAGTTATGGGAAAACAATTTGCTGTCCAACGGGTAGCCTCAGGCACTGATTCTCAAGAATTGTGTCTACTCTACTCTTGGCATAAAACTTCTTATAATGGGGAGACACTGGAAAACAACAGGCACTTCTGAAGAACTCATAGTCAAGCTGTGATAGTACAGGAAAGGGTGGGGGGGACACCAGAGGTAGTTAGAAAGACCTAGAAAGAACAGTCTTTTCCCACGTACAGAAAAGTTAGAACAGAACTTTACTAATACATTCCACATATGTCAGAGCCAGGGTTGAAGACTGCTTAGCTTCTGTGACTTAAAACTGGAGTACAATAGAAAGTAAACGACACTTGAAACTACAGTTGTCTAGTGAGGTGTGTTTCAGGTTTAAACCAAGACAGTCGAGCAGGGGCTTGGGCAGCTTGAATCAAGTCACAGGTAGACGAGCATTTGGGTTGCAGAAAACCAGAGGTATGAGCTGATGGTATTCAAGAGTGCAAAGACCAAAATATTTCAGGAAATGATCAGGCTTATCAGGCTGTAGCTTTGCTTATGAGACCTCTGTCCTTTGGAAGCAGCTGGCATTTTGGTTTGGGATTTACCTGTCAAGGCTTTCGTGATGAAGTCCATTCACCGTAAGGCTGAATAAAAGCTAGCATCTCACCAGCCTTCAGTAGGTCCTCCCCACCTATAAAAATATATCAGACTGAGAATACATGGTGTGGTCTAATAAATCCTAAATGCAATACTCTCCCACTTCTGCATCAGACCTTGATTTGCATGCAGGACTTTGCAGATCTGGGAGCTGAAGGAACACATCGGCAATATGGGCATAAACTCAGCTTCACTCCTATTTCAATCATCTGACAATTGGTTGGGGGAGCAGGGAAGGGTGACAGGAGAGCCAAGCACAAAAAGATTCCTAATACAATATGCTCTCAGCAAAACATTTTCTCAGGAGCAGAAAGAGACAAGGAAACTTAGCTATTACTCACAATAAATATATTTACATTATCCACAAAGAATTTGCACAAGCTTGCCAGCTTCATTGTGTGGTCAGGGCCTCCTGCTGACAAACACAGGCTGGAAATGGACTTTTCTATTGGTTTTGAAGTTTAATAAACAGGTTAGTACCAGGTGTAATGCCAACCATCTCTGATCTAGAATCAGGGGAGGCCCATTGCCTACTGTTGTGCCTTGCACAGGAGATGATAGTCCATCACAAAAACTTTGGCTAGACTTGATGGTCTTAAAGGTCTTTTGCAACCTAAACAATTGTATAAATGATGATATGAAACAATTTTACAGCTGGAGATGCGAGAGTCTTTTCAATATAGGGACTTGGTGACTTCCTTTCACTAGGGCACTACAAATGACATGGGCTTTAGAGACAGTTCAATGACAAACTGTTCCCACTTTAAGAGGGACAGGGATCTGCTGGAGAAGGTCCAGCAGATGGCTGTGAGGGGGGATTAGGGGACTGGAGCACTGCCTGATGAGGAGAGGCTGAGGGACCTGGGACTGTTTAGTCCGGAGAAGAGAAGACTGAGAGGGGATCTAATAAATGTTTATAACTATCTGAGGGCTGGGGGTCAGGAGGGAGGGGACAGGCTCTGCTCACTTGCTCCCTGGGATAGGACAAGGGGCAGTGGATGGAAGCTGCAGCACACGAGGCTCCACCTCAGCACAAGAGGAAACTTCTTTACAGTAAAGGTCACAGAGCAGTGGAGCAGGCTCCCTGGAGTGGCTGTGGAGTCTCCTTCTCTGGAGACTTTCAAGGCCTGTCTGGATGCATTCCCCTCCCCTGTGACCTGAGCTAGATTATATGGTCCTGCTCTGGCAGGGGGGTTGGGATTAATGGTCTCTTTGGGTCCCTTCCAACCCCTAACGTTCTGTGAGCCTGTGAAAGAAACAAATGTCATAGTAGCTCTGTGTGGTAGGAGGTGGCTGTGGAAAATGCGTCATAAAGAAGAAAATATAAGTTGCAAAAAACAACCAACCAAACCAAACCAACACATACATAAATAAAAGGAGTAGGATTTACTCTTAAAGTAAGGTGTATCTGTGGAAAAGTCAGTAAAGCTCCAGTTAAGATGACTACAAAAACACCTGTGAGGAACCAAAGACTGGCAACCTCTATCCATGTTGCCCAGCCTGAAGGGCTGCTTCCCACAGACACAGGACAATATGGCCGACCACAGCCCTGAGGGTTTCTTCCATGAGCAGCATCTAAACCCCACTTCACTCATACTCAGTCATTTGATCCTTGTAGAACCTGACAGAGTCCTGTCTCTGTGCACCACTAGGAAGAGCTCAGCCTCATCCTCTTGCTCTCCACAGGTCCTTTAGCTCTTGCTGAGCATTGAGCACATGCCCTCTGGGGCTGCTCTTCTCCAGGCTCAACAGCCTCAGGGCTCTCAGCCGTTCCTCCTCCAGGCCCCTCAGCATCTTTGCAGCCTCTGCTGGACTTTCTCTAATTGTTCTCTGTTTCTCTTGGACTGGAAAGCCCAGAAGTGGACTCAATACTCCTGATGTGTGTCTGGTTCAAGATGATGTGAATCAGTCATAAGGAAGCAGCTGAGGCACTCATGATGCCAGTCTCAGGTGTCCTGTATTCTGGGGCAGTGCTCAGCCCATCAAGTCCCTGTGCACTTGTTTTTTCCCAGTGTGATTTCCCTGTTTGTACCCTCCTCTGCAGGCAGGACTGACTGGTGACTGACTGGTGACAGGCTATGGGAAGTGGCAGCATGGCCAGGCTGCAGCCCCTCTGAGGTGGGCAATGGCAGTATGGTGGGTGGGCATGGTTGCACAGCAGCCCCCACTGGCACCAAAGTCAGTTTCAAGCCCCATACAGGGCACTTAAAAATAATCTGAAAAGATAACAGGGGAGAAAAATAAGAAAATATGTGAGAAAGAAAAAAAAAAAGTGAGAAAAGAGAAAAAGAGCTTCTCAGTGCTGCATGGGTTGGGCAATCACAGGCCCTGGCTGCTGCTGGCTGCCATTGTTGGAGAGCCCATTCTGGTCAGGATGAGGGGAGCCCAAGGAGCCTGGTGACTCCTTGCTGTTGGCATCTCCCAGGAATATGTCTGGGAGGAGAAAACAGCCCTGTGCTCCCTTCTCCACCATGTTTCAGATATGGTAGTCCTGGATTTTTGGCTGGTAGAGACATGGCAGCAAAGACTGCACTCCAACAAAAGACCCCAAAAGCAACATTGCTTCAGGCTGGTTGAGGAGCCTGCTGCAACATGCCACACCAGTGAACGTAGGTGACCTCTCCAGCACATGCCCAGATATTACTGGAGGAGGTGGCCAATATCTGAGGGCCACCAGTGCAAAACTCTGTTTCCAGTTATAGGATAAAAAGTGATCAAATTTGGGAGCAGTATCGGCAGGGCCGTGGTGACCTTCTCAGCCAGGCTGGATAAACCCAAGGCAGTTTGTCTTGATGTCCTCCAAACTCTTTCTGAATACAGACACAGCAGTAGGGAGGGAAGGGATGTCATCCAGAGGGACCTAGACAGGCTGGAGCGGTGGGCACAAGCCACCCTCCTGAGGTTCAACAAGACCAAGTGCAGTGTCCTGCACCTGGGTTGAGGCAGTCCCAAGCACACATACAGGCTGGGCAGTGACTGGCTGGAGAGAAGCCCTGAGGAGAAGAACTTGGGGGTGCTGTTGGACAAGAAGCTCAACATAAGCCAGCAGTGTGCACTTGCAGCTCAGAAAGCCAACCAGATCCCAGGCTACATCAGGAGAAGTGTGGCCAGCAGAGTGAGGGAGGTGATTCTCCCCCTCTACTCTGCTCTGCTGAGACCCNTGCCCAGGGAGGTGGATGAGGCCCCATGCCTGGAGCTGTTTCAGGCCAGGCCGGATGAGGCTGTGGGCAGCCTGCTCTAGGGTAGGGTGTCCCTGGGCATGGCAGGGGGGTTGGAACTGGCTGTTCCTTGTGGTCCCTTCCAACCCTGACTGATTCTGTGATTCTATGTGAGGATGCAGGAATATGCCAGGCCGGATGAGGCTGTGGCCAGGCTGCTCTAGGGTAGGGCATCCCTGGGCATGGCAGGGGGGTTGGAACTAGGTGATTCTTGTGGTCCCTTCCAACCCTGACTGATTCTATGATGATTCTATAAGCTATCAAAGATGAAATTAACTGTTTCCAATAGCTTGTTTTCCCTTTTTTTCTCTCTGACTGAGACACATACAGCTAAGCAAGCCTCAGCTTCTTCAGAAGAGAGGTGCCTTGAGTTTTTGGTTGTCTAAACAAAGAAAATAAAGGTTTAAAAAAGACAGTGAAGGGAAAAAATGAAAAATACTAAGATAAGGGTAAAAAAGCCTCATGTAAGTGCAACAGTAAAACTTTACAGGAGATCTTTTGTGATACTTGTCCCCAGCACGGGCTATAGAAGCAAGAGACTACCTTGCTTCTCCATTTAGAAAGTCAAGAAGATCAGCACAACAATAAAATCTACCATTTGCATCGGCAGTGGTAATAAAAACTTCAGTATCGGTGCCTGCGTCACTGTAACTTACCGCCAAGTTCCTGTCTGGAGAGCTGAAATGGGATGATTAACACATCCTGCACCCTCATTACAGAGCACTCAATTATCCCAGGATACTCTATGGCAAACAGATCATTTTCAGTCCAACAGTGCACCGTGCTCTGCACCTTACAGCCTGTAAGAGCTTGGCCAACAGCCATCTGCCTTTCTGTCCCTGATCCTGGAGGCCTGTGTGTTTGGTTTTCTTGTCTTCACACTTAACCTGGAAGGAAATTTTAGACCAGACAGTGCTCTTATGGCAACACTCTTAACACTCCTAGGTTGACATTTGTGATTTTTATGAGAAGTTCCTTGCAGCATGGTCTCAATCAGCAGCACTGTTTGTTCTTATTGAGAGGAACTTGATTATCACTGATGACTTCTAAGAGTGCTCTACTACCAGTACCATTGTATCTAACATTTGAATTCTAATACTCTAATAGAATCATAGAATCAACCAGGTTGGAAAAGACCTCCAAGATCATCCAGTCCAACCCACCACCCAGCCCCATCCAATCAACCAGACCCTCCAGAACACCTCCAGGGATGGTGATTCCACCACCTCCCTGAGCAGCCCATTCCAATGGCAAATCACTCTCTACTTTTAAAAAAAGCATACTTGAAGGACATAGTACTTGAAGGACATATGAAGTATGTCCATATATACTTCATATATGAAGTACCTAATACTTGAAGGACAGTAGTTTCCTCTTCCACTCCTTGCTCCTTCCTCCTTCCTCCTCTCATTTTGTTTTAAATAACCAGATTGGAGCGAGTTATGGGAACTCAGATTAAATGTACAGAAGATAATTGTAAAACTCTAGACTTGTGTAGCAGGATCCTTTTTCTTCTTCAGACCTATATATAATAGACAGATACACACACAGCAGTGGAAGTAGTTAACACATGAAATCAAAGAAAATGACAAATACAGTTCTAAAATGCAGAAGGGTACAATATAAAAGGAGGATGTTGAAATATGCAGCTCCACTGCGTGCTACAAGAAAAGTTCTAGAAGGCCCTTCCCTTCATCTGTAGCTGAAAAACTGAATCACAAATTACCTTTTTGTAATAGCATTTACAAAATGCAAATTGCACCCTGAAGGTGAGTTCCTAACTTCTTTACCAAAGACCAGCAGAAAATCAAGGAATTCAAAGACAGCTTTGTAAATCCCACCCATGGCACTGCTCCCTGCAGACCACTCTCTATAAAGCTGCTCTCCACTCTTCACATTTCCAGAACCAGGCATTTGAGCTCAAGGCATCAAAACCACTTCAATCCAATTCAATCTGGAGCAGTAGTTTTTAATGCAGGATGTTTTGGTATAAATTAAATCAAAAGTGATTTATGGTGTAAATCTGTAGCCCTGTCAGGATCATCTATGCAGAGGCCAAAGGTAAAAAGCTGACAAACTGAATCACATAGACAAGGAATTATCTGCCACAGGGGGTCTCTCCAGCAGGTAATGTCAAAGACTAGATGAAAATACTAATTTTCTGAAATAAAAAATCAATTAGGGCCCTAACAAAAGAAATGAAGTCCCATAGAGGGGACAGCACCCAGCACAGCACCCAGAAGTTAACCCAGCCTTGTAGGATACAAAGGGTATGAATTGCTTGCAGAGAGCAGAGCTTTACCCTCACCCTGCCTCACATGCTGTGACAAGTTAAAGTATTTTTCAGAGTGATGTGGCTTTGAGAGAAAACAGGCAAGACTTTCAATTAGAGTGTGTGAATCGATAGCACCACCAGGTAAAGAACTCTGGCAGAAATAAAGGTTGTAAGGACACTTGAAAACTGGTTCTTTTGGAATCTATTCACACTGAGCCAGGGCTTGCAACTGTGGACGTGGAAAAACTACAAATAGTACAAGTGACCTGCCCACGACACACTCAGTTTTCAGAGTTCCAGTTATTTGGGAGAATCTAAGCTGTAAAACTCCTGGCAGATATTTGGTACAGCTTGCAAGGGATTGTCGACAGAAGTCAGCTCAGTCAGGAGAGGTATTCTACATTAAAAGTAATTGAGGTAAAGGCAACCATGAGCAGGTTGAAGGTCTTTATAAATTGTGCAGGTTGTCCTCTAGCTGACAGGCCAGAACAGCCAGCCAAAATAAATCTGGCCTCTCTCTGCAAGTATTCTTCCTCAAATACCTTCCTTTGGAGTAATCTTTTATTTTAAGCAAAATACATAAACAAAAGAAAATGAAGTCACATGAATCCAAAGCACATTGTACACATGAATCTAAAATACCCCTTAGAATCATCACCAAAATAAATTGTTGTACCAATAAGAAACGGTGGGAAACTTTGTTATTTCTTTTGTTCAACTGGAGAACATTTTGTGCTAAGACATTTCTCTGGGATAAAATAGTTTGTTGTGGATTCAGAAATATCATATATTTCTGAATCATCCTATATTCAGAACCATGTACTCAGGAATATCATGTATTTCTGAATAATCATGTGTTTTTATACAGCAAGGCTTTGTACATTAAATTTAGCACTATGGAAAACAGAAAAAGGGCTTGATAAGAATCATAAATGATGGGTTTTACACAAAAGAAACAAACAAAGTGAGTTTTGATGGCACTTGAGGAGCCCCTTAAATGGCAGCTTTCTACAGCCATCTGAAAAGAAGAGCAGATATTTATGCAAAGAATCTGTTCTCCTAGAATCATAGATTCAATCAGGTTGGAAGAGACCTCCACAGTCACCCGGTCCAACCTATCACCCAGCCCTAGCCAATCAACTAGACCATGGCACTAAATACCTCATCCAGTCTTTTCTTGAACACCTCCAGGGACAGCAACTCCACCACCTCCCTGGGCAGCCCATTCCAATGCCAATCACTCTCTCTGGCAAGAACTTCCTCCTAACATCCAGCCTAGACCTCCCCTGGCACAACTTGAGGCTGTGTCCCTTGTTCTGTTGCTGGTTGCCTAGCAGAAGAGACCAACCTCACCTGGCTACAACCTCCCTTCAGGTAGTTGTAGACAGCAATGGGGTCAGCCCTGAGCCTCCTCTTCTCCAGGCTAAAAAAACCCAGCACCCTCAGCCTCTCCTCATGACTAGTGAGTAGAGTGACTGTACCCTCTTTCTGTAGGCTTAGTGACTCTCTATAGCATTTTTCCAGCTAGCAGCTTGCAGCTGAATGATAAGATAGAAAATGCAGCTAAGCAAACACTCCCCTGTCCCCTTCTTTTGTCTTTCTCTCTCTCATTTTTTTTTAACCCACAGAGCAAAGAAAAAGAAGTTTTGTTTAACAGACTGGAGCAATCTAAAAAATCAGAGCTCAGGTTGCGTACGTGTCAGCTTTTCCATCCCTGAGACTGTTCCTTCAGCTATTCTGCATTTATTTCTGAAAGGTCATTAAGCAAGACACAAAAGGCAAAGTGCAATGTTACAGATTTATAACCCACCTGAGCACTCTTTAGACAAAGGGTCAGTGCTGCCTTCCACACAAAAGCTCTGGTAAAGTAGGTGTCTGTGTTCTACCCTGAAACATCAAAGCCCAGCAGCTAAAGGAATCAAGACCAAAACCAGCTAAGAGTGAAATATTTTAAGGAGGGAATATTCACATCTGTGTTCTATTCCTTGCCTACCCTTAAGCAACTCTGAATGTATTTTATTTATTTGGACTCTATTTTTCTTCAAACTCAACATTTTTGCCACTAGACTGCCTGCCACTCACATTAAAGAATCTTTAAAACAGAGCTATCTTTTTTGTCCCAGTTAAGTCATATAGGATGAAAATCTGCCCAGGTTTCACACCCTTACCAATATTAGTTGGCAAGATAATTGTTCTACTGGCCCCTCTTAATTCTTACTACTTTAAACTGCTGCTAGCTTGCCTCATGTCTCTCTAAGCACTCAATCTCTGCATTATGCTAAAAGCAAAATTTAATAACTTCTTTAATCGAGTTGCTCTTTGAAAATATCATATACACTGATGGCATTCATGTTCTAGCTAATGTTTCCTCACGATCACTTGAAGCAATACAGTTAGAGGGAAAGGTAAGAAGTTGAAGCACCCAATGTGACATCTCTGTTCACATCTCATGGTCAGACTGGTCCTCTGATATGCTGCCAACCTTTTATCAAAACGTTTCCACTAAAATTCTCTTTGTTACTGGGGCCGCCTGGGCTCAGAGAGGCTGTGTGCCCAAAGATTTATTCCCTTGCGTATGTCCTTTAAACAGGAACATTTTTGTAATCACAACTGGAGATAAAAAGGCAAGACCACACGGCAAGCAAACATTTACAATTCAGTTGCTTGTGATTGAGGTCATAAACATGAGTGTGTGCTAATGGTCAGCATGCATCATTTGGGTCTTCCTGTGTGGAATCCTTTCCTGTCCCTTGAAGCAGCATGCCGAGACAATATGGAATGAAAAGTCTCCAGAGGGGCTTTACTCCATGTCGAAAAGAAAATGTCATCTAAGAGGAATTCATCTAACTTTCTGTCCTGTTTGCTGATGGTTCACAAAATAAATGCTCCAATAGCTTGATGAAGCATTGAGCCATGATTTAAACTCTGCATGAACCTCTGAAGAGTAGAGCTGAAAAGTTCAGCCAGTTCTATCCTTGTGAATTTAGAAAAGAGTTTGAATCATGGGAGAATTCAGGCTGGAAAGGCCTGAGACTAGATATCTCTAGTCTGCCCAGAGTAGGGTGGGTGTGCCGTCAAACCAGGCAGATGAGGGCTTCACCCAGGTGGCTCTTGGACACCTCCTTCACCAGAAATCCACAGCCACTGCACCAGCCTGTTCTGCTGATGCACTGCCCTTGAGTTCCTTTTATCAGGTCAGAACCACTGCTGTTTATCAGGTCAGAACCACCAGCCTGTTATGCTCATGCACTGCTCTTGTGGTAGACATCTTCCTTTTATCAGGTTAGAACCACTCTTAATTCAACTCTCTGTCTTTGGTTTCCATCCTGCTGCCTGGCACCACCAAAGAAGTTGGCAACATCTCTGCAATTACCCCCTCATCTGTCTTCACCTGATGAGTGCTCAAGCAGGAGGCTACTGTACTCCACCCTAATGAGTGCAAGCAAGACAGGGTAATCACTCGTCCTGGGTTGAGCCCTATGTCTTTAAGGACCATGGGTATAGACCTCCAAGAGGTCCAGAGTGGCCAAGAGTAGACAGGAAATTGCAATCCTGAGTTACTTCACTCCCATAATTCATTTGTCTTACTTTATTTAGGCTGACAGCAAAGCTAGCTCTTTCTCTTTCTTCCCTCTCCTCCCAGGCAGATACACTCTCTATCTGATATCGATGGGGGAGTATCACAGCCTGTCTGGCATGAGCAAAGAGGGGAGCAGTTCAGGCCTGACCAGCCTGAGCTAGCCTAGCAATGGGTAGGGGAGGTGGAGGAGGTGGGGGTGGAAGAAAAAGCACTGGGGTTTATGGTGCACCCCAAGTGGGAGAAGAGAAAGGGATTCTGGGCTTTTGGTTTTGGTCTGCTTGGAGGGAGGTTTTGGAGAAGGTTTTGATTTGCTGGGATTCTGTGTGTATTTCATATGCTTCTGCACTGCTTTGCATTGTAGTTTGTAGCTCTTAGTAGCACTTTCTGTTTTATCTTTGAATAGACTCTGTATTTCTATCCAGTCCTCTGTGTGAGGTTTTTCTTTTACTACTTTGAAGTAATTTTAAGAGCTCTGTCTTCCCCCACTGCCCATTTAAGCGAAGACATCACTTCCCGCAATTTCCTGGCTCTGCTCATGCAAACGAGGCTCCGGGTGCTCTTTGCCTTCCTTGCTGGCAGGACACTCTGCTGGCTCCTGCTGAGCTTGCCATCCTCGTCTTTAGTTTGCTTCGAGGCTGCATCCCATCAGTAGATGTTCATCCAGTCCCCATTGCTGAGCTCTTCCTCGGGCAAGCCTCGGTGCACAAATCCTGCGTACATTCTTCTCCCCAGGGTACGCTTCTGCGTGCCACCGGCAGTGAGCATGAGCACGGCACATCGGGGACAATTATCAACATGTCAATGGAGTTCTTTGGAGGAGGGATCTCTCAAACAATGCGGAGGGTCAAATCTCTGTAATCACATTGTTCCTCGCATTGTCTCCCTACTCCAAACGTCATAATCCAAACATAATTTGTAAGGCTCTCTTAATTTGCTACTGGTGGTGTTGGATCCTGTTTCTGGCTCAGAAACAGCACCTTTCCTTTGTTGTTATCTACTTCTTGACTAACACTCACTCTTCAGTTTTCCTGCAGTTCCTCATTGGGATGCTGAGGTTTATTTTCAATATATAGAATTGTTTTCTCCATCAAAATGCTGCCCTAAGTGAAGGGACCGATTTTTATCCACAAACCACCTCAACCATTGTATGTTAAATGAAGAAGGTTTAAGTTAATGTGCTTTTTGCATCCCACTTCAGCAAATTTTAAACAAGACTCCCCCTGTGCCCAGAGCTACTGAAACACCTGGCCAGACTCCTCTCTGGTGTTAAGACTGAGTTAAGCCTGTTGCCTCAAATGTTTCTTTGCCTCTATATAATGCACCACCTTTGCAATTTGTCGCTTTAGTTCCTTTCTTCTGCCTCATTTTGCCCAGAATGCTCTCAAATAGATAGTGTAAAAGTCATAGAACTTGTAAGAGGCATTGAGGAAATAAAAAGCTGGAGAAGAGTTACTAAGAATTATAGAATCATAGAATGATTTGAGTTGGAAGGGACCTGAAAGATCATCCAGTTCCAAACCCACTGCAAGGGGCAGGGATGCCTTCTGCTAGCCTGGGTTGCTTGAGGCTCAATCCAACTTCTACCTGTTTATTTGCCTTGGTTTTTTTTTAGTCTTAAAAAGAGTATCCACACATGCTTGTGTTGTTTGTGCACTTCTCACAACCTTCAAGAAACACATGAAAGCAGCTTGGGTTGTTATTGTGCCCATGCCTGTTCCCAGAGCATCACCACCACACTGCCATGTGAGAAGTAAATGCTGCCAGCAGCTGTGTGAGAGCACAATGGTTAACTGAAGTTTAACAAATTAGTAGAAATCTCTCCTTGCAGTTTTCAGTCTTGAGGTCATCTTTCTTGAAGTCTAAATGAAAGACTGCACTTGGCTTTCCAGCATCCTTTCAAATCTGGATCAATTTTAGATGAAGAATTACCTGAGCCTATGACATATTCTGTGCACACTCTGATGTCCTGCTCAGGATTATTTCCTTAGAGCCTACTGGGTTTGTCTTCTCAGACAAAAAAATCCTACCCTGCAAAACCTAGGAAAGCTGCTTGAATCTGTCTCACTTATAAACATCATTTAATCCCCAAAAGCATCTTGAATTGGTGGTCTGCATGATAAACCAGCCAGGGTGTCACCCCATTGTTTTAGTTTCTTTGTGAACTGCTAAGAACTGCAACTATCAAAAGAGAGCAGCAACTCTAGAGTCTACAAACATGCTCAGAGAATTTTGCTGTGTATTAAATCCAGAGCTATCTTTTATGTATTTTCTAGTTTGTGGCTGATTTTTCTAAAGGGGCCTTATCACACATTGCTTTTAATTTTCACAAACAGGAAATCTTTTACACGTGAACAAGGAAGTTGGAAGCCTGTCTCAAACAAAAGACACAATCTTCTGAGCTGCTGTTAGGCTTTTATTTTCCTGAAACCATAAATCAGCAAGCATGGGTGACTGCATTTTACTAACTTCTTGCTTCAGTTTACTGAACCTAAGTGAAAAAGTGTAACAAGAGCTGCAATCTATCCGTACGTGGCTCCTGCGGGCCCTGGGCCAGCTGTGCCTGCAGTCCGTGCGCTTTCTCAGGACGCTGAATGGGCCCCATCTGTAGATAAAGGATAAATCTATGGGAGAGAGAAAAAGCAGTCAAACAATCTCCTGTGCCAACTAAAGGAAGTGCAAGGAACAGGAGGATGTGCTCCAACCATAACCAGCAACTCCAGAACAGACATGAACAATAGGATGAAGATGGGAAGTTGGATTTGGGCTTTAAAGATGTAAAGGGATGTGACAGTGGTCAGCTCCTTTGGGTAGCAAGGTGTTGATGCATCCATGCTTCCTGTCACAACGGGGAAAAGAAGGTTTTTGCATGAACAGGTACTTTTCCTGATGCATGGTTCTCCCTCCCAGGAGGAAGACCAAAAGCCATTACTCAAGGCTTAAAGGAAGGATTCCCAACTACCTTTAAGTGTAGGCCACATATTATTAGTGCTTCAGATGCACATAGAATCAACCAGGTTGGAAGAGACCTCCAAGATCATCCAGTCCAACCTAGCACCCAGCCCTATCCAGTCATCTAGACCATGGCACTAAATGCCTCATCCAGGCTTTGCTTGAACACCTCCAGGCACGGTGACTCCACCACCTCCCTGGGCAGCCCATTCCAATGCCAATCACTCTCTCTGGCAAGAACTTCCTCCTAACATCCAGCTGCTACCTCCCTTGGCACAACCTGAGAGTATCCCCTCATTCTGTTGCTGGTTGCCTGGGACAAGAGACCAACCCCACCTGGCTGCTGCCTCCCTTCAGGTGGTTGTAGGCAGCAATGAGGTCACCCTTGAGCCTCCTCTTCTCCAGGCTAAAAAAACCCAGCTCCAGTTCCAACACAGATCCTTTCACTGTTACTTCCATCTTACAAAATGGGCTCTCCCAGCTCCAGAGAGTCCTTGTTTGAGACTTTGTGCATTTCTCAACTGGGATGTAAAAGGCATTCAACAGCAGAAAATGGTGGCAGCTTTTTGGCAATGATATGAGTCCTTCATTGATTTAATGACCTTTGGTACACGTTTGAATCAATAAAAGCTTTTCTACTGAAAGCAGGACCTATGAATATCTTTGGGAATTAGATTTTTTTTTTAATTGCACTTTCAATACCTAAAAGCCTTAAAATAGCAAATTCTACAAACCTTATTCTTTGATGAAGATTGAATTTTTGATTGCACCAATGCCTCAAACAACACCGTGGAATTAGCGCATTTGTAAGGGGCAACCACTGTGAACGCTCCAAAAATTCATCACTAGGCAGGAAAGATGATTGCAGTGAGCAATTACTTAATGCTGCACAGATGCCCCAATTGCAGCTGATAAATATAGCAAGAGATGGCTTCATTTCCAGAGACAATGGCTTCTCATCCTTGGTGATACTGATGTATGCTAATCCTTGCTTAAACATCCATTTAGTGTTCTTTAGGTCCACTGCTCACAGAGCAGTGGAGTTCATTTCCAGCTAAACATAACCACGGTGTTCATTTGCTTCTCCCTATGTATCTGTGTATCTGTCATGTATGGAGCTGTCATCTATGTATGTATCATATACGTATCTGTCATCTAAGTATTTATCCTATATGTATCACAGAATCACAGAATGCTAGGGGCTGGAAGGGACCATGAAAGATCCAACCCCTCTGCCACTGGATCACACTGGAATGCATCCAGGCAGGTCTTGAATGTCTCCAGTGAGGGAGACGACTCCACAACCTTGCTGGGCAGCCTGGTCCAGTGTTCTGTCACCCTCACAGGGGAAAAATTCCTCCTCATGTTTACACAAAACTTCCTATGCCTCAGCTTCCACCCATTGCCCCTTGTCCTGACATTTGTCCCATCAAAATAGGGTGTGAGGGACAAGGCACCATCTTCTGGCATGTTCTCCCCATGAAGCAACCACGAGCCTGTGGGACAGAGGCTGGGGGGTTGCAGCTGTTTGAGGAGGCCATCTCCTCCTCCATTTCTCTAGCAGACCTCCTCTTTTGGGAAAAGGCAGATGTGTATATAAATATTAGAGTTGGAATAATGAGCTGCTGGCTGAGCAGTTTTCCTCATTTTGGCCTTCTTTTGGAGGGTGAACAAAAACGACTGGGTGGGGGGGGGGGGGGGTGTTCTGGCCGAAGCGATGACACAAGGTGTGTGGGGGTGATGATGCTTAGAAGAGCAGGCGAATGAGGGATGGGAGCAGCCTCCCAAAAAGGGTGTTTGCAGCCCTGGATGTTTGAAATACCTGGAGATTCTGGGAGGGGATTAAAAAATATTAAAACCTGTGTTAGGGTGAGATGTTCCAGTAGGGAAAAAACCTCTTATTTTTATCTAGATATAGAAGAATGGTATTAATTCTTATGTAAAAAAGATCCCCCTGTATCTCCTCTATTATATATCACGCCCTCAAGAATACAGAAAAAAAGTCCTGAGTAGACCCAGATGGTGTTTTGAACTGTAAACATGAATTATGTATATATAAATAAACCCCAGTGGGTTTTCTCTTGTGCGTGGGGTGCTCTTCTTTAAACTACATAGAAAAAGGCAGAGCCAAGCTGAGCTTGCTGCCCCCAGACGGGAGCAAACGCCCTCTCAGTGCTGCCACCACGTGTTTGCTTGTAGACACTGCAGTTCTCTGGCGGCATGTGCCGCCCCATCACCGCTCGTTGCTGCCACCCTGTGTTTAAATCTCCACACTGCAGCTGCTCAGCCGTGTGTGACGTCTCATAACTGCTAGATGCTGCCGCCTTGTGTTTAACTGTCGGCACTGCAGTGCTGCAGTGGCGTGTGTCGCGCCGTTAAGTCCCCCGTGCTTCTGCCTCGTCTCTGAATACCCTGAATGCTTGAAATGCCTGCAAACTGGGGTGGATGGAGCGGGTGGTGTCGCTGAGGGGCGGAGAGGGCGGGACGGAAGGGAGAGATCAGGTTTCTAAACTGCCCATGTATGGTATTTATGGGAAGGATTTAAAACCGTGACCTTTAAATATCTCTCTACCCTTTCACAAGCTCCCACTTCTCCTTTTCTCCTTTTCCCATCGCTATTCGGGGCGGATTGCAGGCATTGGTGTAGCCCTGCGCGTTACTGTGGTCCCGGAGCTGCCCGTTGTTACGGACGCGGCTCATGCGCTTCGCTGCCTCGTGCTCGCCCTCACTGCTGCTGCCGCCGTGTCCGTGTGGCTGGGACGGGGGGCACAGCTCGCTGCCGCTTGCGAACTGCACTGCTTTGTGCCCTCAAACGGCAGTTTTAGCCCCAAGCTGTTTGCACATTGAGTTTTCCCAGACCAGACCCGGCAGGTTTTTATCAGTTGGCGCTGTTTCCCGGTATTGTCCAGTGCCCCCGAGTGACCCCCGGTATTACACAGTCATGCCTACTGTTGCCAGTAACCCCGAAATTCCTTCCCAGTGCTTCCAGTAACCCCAGATCTCCTTCCCAGCGCTCCCAGTGTGGCTGCAGTGTCCTCCCAGTATCCCAAACTCTCTTTCTGGTGCTACCGGTAAGACCAAGTGCTGCCCAGTCTCTGGCAGTGCTCCCAGTGATACCCAGGTGGACATTGTGCCCTTGATCACCACTCTCTGCATGCGACCATCCAGCCAATTCCCTATCCATCAGTGCCCCACCCATCAAGTCCGTGTTTTTCCAGTTTGGTGACCAGGTGGGGCAGAGTCAAATGCCTTACTCAGGTCCAGGTAGATGATATCAGTTGCCCTTCCTTTGTCCACTGTTGCTGTGACTTCATCATAAAAGCCCACCACATTAGTCAGGCATGATTTGCCCTTGGTGAAGCCATTGCTGGTTACCACAAATCACCTCTGTTTGTTTTCCATTTGCCTTAGTAGAGCCTTCAGGAAGATCTGCTCCATGGTCTTGCCAGGCACAGAGGTGAGACTGACTGGTCTGTAGTTCCCGGAATCATCCTTTTTTTCCCTTCTTGAAGATGGGCATTATGTTTGCCCTTTTCCAGTCAGCAGGAACTCCATCAGTCTGCCAGGACCTTTCAAATATGATGGGCAGTGGTTTAGCAACTTCATCTGCCAGTTCCCTCAGGACCCGTGGGTGGATCTCGTCAGGCCCCATGGACTTGTGCACGTTCAGATTCCTTAGGTGCTCACAAACCTGATCTTCATTTATAGTGGGCAGAGCTTCCCAGTCCTTACTTTGCCCTCTGGGTCTTGGACATTGTGGTTGAAGCCCTTGCCTTTGAAGACTGAGGCAAAAAAGTCATTGAGCACCTCAGCCTTATCCATATCCTTTGTCACCAACTCTCCATTTCCTTTCTGGAAGGGTCTCACATTCTCTCTAGTCCTCCTTTTCTGACTAATACACCTGAAGAAGTTCTTCTGGTTCCCTTTAATGTCTCTAGCCAGATTCAATTCCAGCTGTCCTTTAGCTTTCCTAACCTGAGCTCTGGTTGCACGAACAATTTCTTTGTATTTGTCCCAGGTTACCTGTCCTTGCTTCCACTCTCTGTAGTCTTTCTTCTTGCAGTGTGTCCAGGAGCTCTCTATTCATTCATGCAGGCCTCCATGCATTCTTACCTGCCTTCCTCTTTTTTTGGGATGCATTGCTCCTGGGCCTGGAGGAGGTGCTCCTTGAACATTAACCAGCTTTCCTGGGTCCCCCTTCCTTGCAGAGTTTTTTCCCATGGCACTCTGCCAAGGAGGTCCCTGAAGAGGTCCTAGGGGTTAGAGTATTAAGGTCATAGGGTGTTAGATTTAGGGGGTAAGGTGTTACAGTTAGGGGATTAGGGTATTAGAGTTAAGGCTTAAAGCTAGGAGGTTAGGGTTAGGGGTTGGGGTGTTAGAGCTAAGGGTTAGGTCCTAGGACTAGAGTGTTAGGGATTAGGGTGTTAGGCTTAGGTTTTAATGCTTAGAGTTAGGGTGTTAGGGTTTTGTGTGCTAGGGGTTGGGGGTAGAGGGTCAGGGGGTTGCTGTTACGGTGTTAGGGTGTGCTGGTTTGAGGCTAATTGGAAAATTTTAATGAGAGAAATTAGATCATTGATTGTAAAAAGAAAATAATGATGAAGTCTATATCTCTTGGGCAGTGCTGCTGGCCAGGTATGTTTATGGCCCGTGCACCACCACCCTGCAATTGGATGCCGACTGTGTTTTGGAGGTGGAGTGTTGCAGTGGGATTAGTTCAGAGCTCTGCAAGTTAAATGAATGCCAATGGAAAATGAAGTGTTTTGGTAGTATTTTTATTGGATGTGTATATAAGCATTCTCACACCTTTACAACATGAGTAACTGAGATTTGTTCTTTGCTTTTCACTCTTTATGGATTTACACTTTGCTTTCCACTTCATTGACCAAGCCAGCGAGATGTGCAGCAGCAGCAGGATCAGCACAAGGACCTCAGCTGCTGCGATGAATCTGTCCACGTGGATGCTGGTGCTGGTGCAGCCTCATCCTGCAGCCTCGCAGGGTGATCTCCTTTTGCTTGGCTCATGCCAGGTCTAGGTAGGGTTTACCTGTGTCTGTCAGGAGGGAAAGGTTGAACAGTGAATTTTCAGTCAAAGGTTTTGTCTAGTAGCTGAAGTTTCAGTCAGGTGTAGACTTGTACAGAGCAGCTGGATAAGCAGAGAGCCTCTAATTAAAATGATGGAGCTGGCAAAAAGTACTTCTCATGTCTTCACTGAGGAATGCTTCTCTCTGTTCCCTGCCACCGGCAGATGCTGACAGGTGCTGTGTTCCTTCTGCACAGGCACAGGATGGTAAGGCTGTGCCTAGCCCCTTGGAACAGCCCACACTTGGGTACTCTGGGTACAGTTTCAATACTTTATTATAGCTTAAGCACTAAAACCATCACGAGAAAGGTATATACACAATACCTATGTCTCACCTGCTACAGCCATAGGGAGAAACTACAGTGCTGAGTAAAACATGACAAACAATCCCAAGTAGCTCTGTTGTTAAAAGGGCAGGCTATACTCACCCTATCCAACTGGTCCGCAGAGCTCCTGAGATGCATAGATAGCAGAGCTGCCGTCTCAGAAGGCAGATGTCCCCACCAGGAACTGCACCATCATGGTGGTCAGACTGGTGCCGCTCCAACCCACTCCCTCAGGTTAGATGTGTTCAGAATTCTGTGATGTGCATCCAGGGCATCCCAGAATTATGAACCAAGGAGAACCAAACTCCTTCTTTGTTTTGGAATCTGTTACATCCTATATTTCCCTACTGCTCATGCGCATACCTGCAAGCTCTTCTTCCCCTGGATCTTCTCTTTAGTAACCTAGTGATAATTGGCTTGTTGTAACTTCTGATCAAATGCAACTCTTCCCTCTTACACTCATGAACTGTGAGCTTCATTCTTCCAGAATATTATCTTCAGAAGGTCCTTGCTCATCTATGCATCTCTCTTAGCACATCTATCTGATTTTTTTTACTCAAGGGAACACACCTATCTTGGGCTTGGAGGAAGTGGCATTTACAACTTGACCATCTTTCTCGGGCTCCTTTACCCTCTAGAGCCTTAGCCCATGGGTTACTTTGTGGGAGAGACCCCAATGTCTGTGCAAGAGTGCCAGGACTCTTACTGGAACTATTGGACAGAATTAATGCTTGTCCTCCTTTTCTTCCAGGACCCTGATAAGGACTTGGACTGAGACATGTTCAGAGAGCTGGAACTGTCCAGTGGTTTAGTTTATCAGAGCAACAGACAGAAGTGATGTGTGACTGTCAGTGATAAATACACTGACTGCAAAGTGGCCTCAGGGTAGTAAATCCTGGGGAGCATCTGACACAGAGATGCTGCTCTGTGCAATAGCTCTGCTAGAGAAGAGGAAAGCAGCAAAAGCTCAGCCATGTGCTGAAGGTGCAAATCTTACCAAGAAGGATGTCCCTGGCTTGGGTGAAGAAAAAGGAACACAGCCTGTCAGCTGTCCTTGTCTCTGTCTTTCCTTCCATGATGCCACATTGAGGGAAGGGCAGGGTGTGATGCTGCTGCAAAGGAGCAGGTGGATGAGGGATGGATGCAGCCTCCCAAAAAGGGTGCTTGCAGCCCTGAGTGTTTGAAAAGTCCTTGGCAGGGCTTGACAAAGATTAAACCTTGTAAGTATAAGTGTGGGGAAAATAGAGAGGCCTCATGACCCCCTTTTGATACCCCCATACCTGTGGGGCTGCGGCTGGGGGTGCTGAGCCAATGGGGACACCAAAAGCCAGAGTGAGACCTCCCCCAAATCCCGCGAGACCTCAAAGCCCCTCCAACCAATCAGAGCATGGCGCGGGTTTCCCGCTCTTTCCCCTCACGCCAGCAGGGAGGGAGACAAAATGGCGGCAGGGGGCACAGTGGCAGCTCGCAGTGCTCCCAGTTCAGCTTCCAGTGCTCCCAGTATGGCTCCCAGGGCCTTCAGGTATGAATCCCAGCCCCAACAAGTCCCCTTCCAGTCCCTCAGTGACAGGAGACAGAGTGGTGGCTCCCAGTGCTCCAAGCTCAGCTCCCAATGCCTCCAGGTATGGATCCCAGTCCCTCCCAGTGTTCCCAGGACAACTCCCAGTGCTCCCAGGATAGCTTCCATTCTTTTTCAATCCCCTCCCAATCCCTCCCAGTCCTATCCCAGTTCCTTCCAACCCCCTATTAGTGCCGCCCAGTCCCCTTCCCATTCCTTCCAGTCTCTCTCTCTACTTCCCCGTCTCTCTCAGTCCCCTCCCAGTCCCTCCCAGTCCTATCCCAGTTCCTTCCAACCCCCTATTAGTGCCGCCCAGTCCCCTTCCCATTCCTTCCAGTCTCTCTCACTACTTCCCAGTCTCTCTCAGTCCCCTCCCAGTCCCTTCCAATCCCCTCCCAGTACCTTTCAGTCCCTCCCATCCCCATTCCAGTCCTCTCCCAGTCCCTCCCAGTCCTATCCCAGTTCCTTCCAACCCCCTATTAGTGCCGCCCAGTCCCCTTCCCATTCCTTCCAGTCTCTCTCACTACTTCCCAGTCTCTCTCAGTCCACTTCCAGTCCCTCCCAATCCCTCCAGTCCATTCCTGATCCCTTCCCAGTCTCCTCTTAGTCCATTCCAGTCCCTCACAGTCCTCCCCTGTTCATCTCAATCCCCTCCCAGTTCCCATCTGTCCCTCCCATTCCCCTCCTGATATTCTTCACAGTGAATGGAATGTTTAAAGGGAAAAATAAGTAATATGAAATATTTAAGAACCTGCTACATTCCATAAAAGCATTAGCAATGAAGTAAGCAGTTTGTAGACGCTTCTCATTGTCCTTGTGCTCATAAATTACTCTTAAGCTATTTAGATTAGTATAAAAACAATGCAAAGGACAGAAAACAAGCAGTGGAATCTAATGATGGAGAAGAATGAGGTCATATCTTCTAAGAAAGAAGATTTTTTTATAGTTGAGCAAATAATTGCTCCTCCTAGATAAAAAGCTAAACAAGTGTATTTTTCACTCAGGTAGTAAGCAAAATAGATCAAGTCAAAGGATGCAACAGAGATCAAATCTTCTAAAAGACATTGACACTTTTGCTTCTATTTCACTTGGCCTTTTTGCAGAAGGGAGACGTGGCAGGTTCTGTGGTGTTTTGAAAACATCCTTATTTTAACTGGAACCTTTGCAGTATCAAAGAGCAAAAGGAATAGCTTAGGATTTAATAGCAACTTTATCATCCTTCCCTCAGCTGATCACCTTTGTGTTGAATCAGTTTTTCAGATCATATCTTTTCCTGCTCAGGATACGATTTTATTATTTGATTAAACACTTTTAGTATTACCCTACAATGTTTATTGCCCTTCAATAGTGTGTTAGTTATGTACATCATATATGTATGAGAAAATGTATTAAGCACCCAAAAAGTAAGCATTTAAAAAATGGTGATGAGGAAAAAAAAACGTTAAAAATCTAAGATTGGTGCTGTTTCATGATTTCATGTCAAAAACTAACCACTCTGGATCTAAAGAAATATACTTCTGAAATTGCCAGAGCTTGCACGTATGAAAAACAGGAAATGAAGTAGCTGCAATGTTTCTATGCAACGAGCTGGAGAAGGGGAGGCTCAGGGGAAACATGAATTGCTCTCTACAACTACCTGAAAGGAGGTTGCGTCCAGGCGGGGGTTGGTCTTTTCTCCCAGGCAATCAGCGACAGAACAAGAGGACACAACCTGAAGCTGTACCAGGGCAGGTTCAGGCTGGATGTTAGGAAGAAATTCTTCGCAGTAAGAGTGATTGGCATTGGAATGGGCTGCCCGGGGAGGTGATGGAGTCACCATCCCCGGAGGTGTTTAAAAGGAGACTGGATGAGGCACTTAGTGCTATGGTTTAGTTGATTAGGTGTTAGGTGATAGGTTGGACTTGATCTTGAAAGTAGTTTCCAACTTGATTAATTCTATGATTCTGTGATTGTATGCAGATCTTCCTAGTTACATTGGGATAATCACCCTTTGATTTCACTTCTACCGTTTGTCTGAAAGCCAGAGCAAATGTCAGATTTCATACTCTTATGAACTTAAGAAGTCAATGCAGGGATTTCCTAAATGACAGCTTCCTCCGGAGTTTGAGAATCTTTCTTATTTCCCCAAAGGTCTCTTATTTCCCCAAAGGTCTTATTTAGGTTCTTGCAGGAAGAGATATCCTAGGGTGTGGTCATTGGGATTAATAATGCCAACATAAAGACAGACCATCACTTTCTACCATGAGGTAACAGATGAGCATGAAATACCAGTAAATAAAGCTTAGAGAGATCAATTGCTTGTCCCCATTCCCTTCATCCTCTTATTTTTTCTTACTTATTTGGGGCAGCAACAACTTACTGTGTTTTTCACCATTTTACATGGTACCCTCTTAACAGCATACTGCAACGAGAATGCCTAATTTTTTTTTCTTAGGGCCAAATGCCTTGGTGGAAGGGAATAGGAGGAAAGGAATGAATTAGCTGGCATGGCCAGGAATATTTTGGCAGGCAGCCACTTGTTCATTTCCTTTTCATTCCAACAGAACTGAAAAGCCTTTGCTGATCAGCCCACCATGGGACTACAGAGGTGGACCACGATGGCTTCCACAGGTTCTCAAGTCTCCACCTACCCATCTCTTGTTTTATACTGCATCACAGGACAGCCTTTGGGCTTAGTACCAGTATATTGTCTGGAGCACTGAGACTTTCTCTGAGGCTGGGCTTACAGACACTAATATTTATACACACAGCAGAAAAATTCTTTCATTTGGACACTTCTATTTTAGGTGAGGTACAAATACCCTAGAAAACTAAAATAATCTTGCCTGGAATGATAGCCACAAAGTCCAGGTGCAGAGAGACAATAACAGGTGAGGACAAACAATAGAATCATAGAATGATAGGGGTTGGAAGGGACCTTTGCAGATCATCTAGTCCACCCCCTCCTGCTAAATTTCTGCAGTAGAAATAGCTGTAGTATTTAGGTTGAGAGTGAAAAAAAATAGAAATTACAGTTAGAGTTTACTATTCTGCACTGTAAATTGCCTAAATTGCAACAACATGATCATTCACAGCATGGAAAAAGTGAGTCTTTGTAGGATGGGGGTTCTCTTGCTGACAGGCAGAGTAAAAATGAAGGAGCTTGTGCCCAAATTCAAATTATTGCACATGTGGTTTTGTTGGTTTCAGGCTAATTGGAATATTATAATAAGAAAAATTAGATTATAGGCTGTGAAAAGAAAACAATGGTGATGTCTACTTCACTCATACTATCTTACCTCAAGGATCACCTAGTCCAACCTTTCAAGGTAAGAATATAGGTTAAATGAGATGGCTTAGCACCCTGTCAAGCGAGGCCTTGAAGCTGTCTAATGTAAGGGAATCCACTACCTCCCTTGGGAGTTTATTCTGATGTTTAATAGTTCGAATGGTGATGATGAAGGTTCCCTTTTGCAAAATTCTCTGTAGGAAGAGAAAACAAAGAAAAGCTGCTGTGCTCCAGTGAAATTGCAGGTTAAGCATTGCATTAGGTTTGCTTGGCAAAGTCTTGGTAGTGCCAGGGCTACAGGGGTGGCTTCTTAGAGAAGCTGCTAAAGGTTTTCTCTGTATCTGATAAAGTCAATGCAAGCCATCTCCCAAAACAGACACCCTGCTGGCCAAGATGGAGCCATCAACAATAGTGGTAGCACCTCTGAGATCACATTTAAGAATGGGACAAAATCAGAAGCAGCCAAGAGAGAGAAACAACTCTGCAGACACCAAGGTCAGTGAAGGACCTTAGTGGAGGAGGGAGGAGGTGCTCCAGGCACCGGAGCAGAGGTTCCCATGCAGCCCACAGTGAAGATCATGGTGAGATAGGATCAGGCTTCTGGCAGGACCTGTGGAGAGAGGAGGCCAATGCTGGAGCAGGTTTCCTGGCAGGATTTGTAACCCTGTTGGGGGCTCACACTAGAGCAGTCTGCTTCCAAAGGACTACATTCTGTGGAAGGGACTCAGACTGGAGCAGTGCATGAATACCTGTCGTCCGTGGGAATGAATCATGTTGGAGAAGCTTGTCGAATACTGTCTCCTGTGGGAGAGACCCCACAGTGGAGCAGGGAGAGAGCATGAGGAGTTCTCTGCTTGATAAATAGCTGCAGAAACAACATATGATATATGGATTTGATGGCTGGACTGTTCAGTAGATAAGGAAATGATTGGATGATCTTGTCCAATGGGTATTAGTCAATGGCTCGACATCCAGATGGAGATGGGTGGCAAGTGGTGTCCCTGAAGGGTCCATACTGGGACCAGTGCTGCAGGTGTGCGTCGGGACGCGAGTGCGCCTGCGACGGCGGCACCCGGGCAGTGCCGCAGAGCTGCCACAAGGGGGCATCCGCTGCCCTGCTAAGCGCCGCCGGTGCCTCCGCCAGACCCTACCCATCTCAGGCTCTTTCAGCACCGCGGCTTGGGCGGGGGCCGAGGCGGGCGGGAGCCGTTCAGCCGCCCAAGCGGGCACGGAGAGATCGGAGTGGGCTGCGTATCACCGCGGGAGGTAGCCTGCTGATTCTCCGCTAGTACCCGTTATGCTGCTGGAGTACAAAGTAGAGCGCTGGCTCTTCTCAGGGGTACCGACTTGGGACTTTTACCATAGACAGTGTTTGGATAAGTTGACTACACGTGCATTAGTACTCCCAGTTAAACTACGGCATGGGCTGCAGGTTTACCTTTGGAGCTAAAATGCCTCTTCTGTCCAGTCAATACTCTCATTTACACACAGGTATATTCCTCCCCAACCCCCACCACACTGCTTATAAACACTGTGATGGCATAAAGCATTTGGGAACAGGACCATAGCAATGGAATGTATGATGGAGAACCAGGAGAGATAAGTGTGCAGCCTCATCTCGTCTTGGCTGCTGAGGGTGTTCTTTCCTGACTTTTCTGGGGTGTTCAAATCTTTGAGGCCACCTTTAACAAAAAATGCCTTAGCAGAATATCTCTGCCATTCAATGCTCAGCTACTTTGCTGTTGACACCATCTTGACAGAGGGAAAGAAAGGAGAAGGGGAAGAGTCTTGTCTGACTTTTGTGGTGGCATCCTGTGGCTGGAAGGAGTTTCAAAATCCAATAATGACTTTCTTGTCCTTTTTGTTTGTGTTTAAGGACCATACAGCCAGATGAGAAAGAACGAAATCCTTAAGCCATTCTATCACCTGCATATTCAAAAGTATCACATGCTGAAAAATGAAGGCAATCTGGCTCTGTCCAAGCCTTGTTTCATTTTCATCAGCTGTTTGTACAGAAAGTTCACTACGAAGAATAGTGCTGATCTAACTGTACACCAGAGTAGTTGTTGATAGTTGTGGGTATGCACACGGGCAAAGGCATATTCATTCTAGTCTGTTCTACTTTTGTTCCCTTGCCTTTAGAGCTAACATACTAAACCAGACCTCGAAGTACAGAGGGAATTAGATATGCAAATTTATTTGATTAACTGTGCCTAATACTGCACACATAAGGATGTTCTGAAAGACAGTAACATAATTATATGCAAACATATTGCTATTTGACATTTCCTTCCTCTGTGAGCAAGTTATCCCAGCATCTTACTGTTATCAATCTGTTATTTAGCAGAATCTGCTTTGCTGCCAGAAGCTCAAACATAACTGCATAACTTTAGGGGGTATGCTAATGGAATCATAGAAACATAGAATGGTTTTGGTTGGAAAAGATCTTTAAGATTGAGTCCAACCATTATACAACTCTACCAACTCTGGTGCCAAACTCTGTCTCTTAGCACTGCATCATTGCATCTTTTAAACACCTCCAGGGATGAGTATTCAACTGCTTACCTGGGAAAACTGTTTCCATGTTTGAGAATCCTTTCAGTGAAGAGGTTTCTTCTCATATTCAGCCTAAACATACTCTGGTGCAACTTGAGGCCATTTCCTTTCATCCTATTGATTGTTACTACAGAGAAGAGACCGACACTCACCCCATTCTAGCCTCCTTTCAGGGAGTTATAGAGAGCAATGAGGTCTCCTTTCAGCTTCCTTTCCTCCAGGCTAAGCAAGCCCAGTTACCTTAGCTTCTTGGAAGACCCTACTCTCGATACACTTCACCAGCTTTGTTGCCCTTCTCTGTACCTGCTCTAGCAGCTTGATGTTTTTCCCACAGTGAGTACTGCACCCAGTACTGAAAGTGTGACCTCATCAGTGCTGAGTCCAGGGGGAGAGCCCCTTCCTTAGTGCTGCTGGTCACGCTATTCCTGATACAGGCAAGGAGGCATCACTTCTCTTTACATTGTTGGTTTTTTTTTTTGCACTTACTAAACTCAAGCAAGGACTTTTTTCTCCCTTTTGATTTTCTGATTCTCTCCCTCGTACTGCTACAATGAGGCTTTGAGCAGGTGGCTAGTGGGTACTTATTTACTGGCCAGGGTCGACTGAGAACAATTAGAAAGCGTTGCTAATTGTTTACTATCCAACCTAGTATATTAATGATTTCAGAACTGACAATGACTAAAACCAGCAGGTTTGGCTTGAAGGTATGTGTGGAGAATTCCCTTTCATTAGAGCTGGTGGACATGTGCATGTAGCCCTGATAAGGCTGAAGCCAAGGTTTGAAATCAGGAACTTTGTCTCTACATGAATTTCTACGTGAGTCAAAGCAGACTTCTGTGATTTTCTCATCTGCCACTAGCAGGAGAATTAAGTCAAAAGAGACCTTGTTTCACTGAGGGTAAGGGAGAGCTTTAAAAGCAGAATCATAGAATGGTTTAAGTTGGAAGGGACCTCAAAAGGTCATCTAGTTCCAAACCCCCACTACAGGCAGGGACACCTCCCATTAAAACAGCTTGCTCAAGGCCTCATCCAACCTAGCCTTGAATACCTCCAGGGAGGGAGCATCCACAACCTCCCTGGCAACCTGTTCCAGTGTCTCACAACCCTCACATAAACCATATCCCATTCAATCTTTTTGGTTTCAGGATCAAATGGAGGACATGTCTTCTGAATTAATTATCTCTTGAGAACATTATAAAAGGTTAACAACTACTTAAGGAAAATAACCCCTTGAGTTACTTGACTGAATCACTGTTCCTTTCTAATGAAAATGTCTGTCTGTGACTGCATCCAGTTCTGGAGCCCCCATTACAAGACGGATGTGGAGTGTGTCCAGAGAAGGGCCACTGGGATGATCAGAGGGCTGGAGCACCTCTCCTATGAGGACAGACTGAAAGAGTTAGGGCTATTAAGTCTGGAGAACAGGAGGCTCCGAGGTGACCTTCTTGTGGCCTCTGAAGGGGGCCTACAAAAAAGCTGGGGAAGGACTTTTCAGGATATCAGGGAGTGACAGGACTAGGGGGAATGGAGCAAAGCTGGAGATGAGTAGGTTCAGGCTGGATGTGAGGAGGAAGTTCTTCAGCATGAGAGTGATGAGAGCCTGGAATGGGTTGCTCAGGGAGGTGGTTGAGGCCCCGTCCCTGGAGGTGTTTAAGGCCAGGCTGGATGAGGCTGTGGGCAGCCTGATCTAGGGTAGGGTGTCCCTGCCCATGGCAGAGGGGTTGGAACTAGATGATCCTTGTGATCCCTTCCAACCCTGACTGATTCTATGATTATTGTTTTCCCTTAGGGGTTTTTTGCACTTTACATTTCTTTCCTCTCAGTCATCACTTTGCATTTCTGAAGCTGTGTCTCCTGCCTTTACTGATCAGTTTAAGTTTGTTTAATGGGAGAAAAGCAATCATGCACAAAGGTCTTCCATAATATGAACTGGTCACAATGTGTAGGTACTGATATTTCCAGTGGTGTGGAACTACCTATAAAGAAGGAAATAGTTAAGCCAGTAGGGATTTCTCATCAGCTAACAATACACTCAGCAGCAAAAGTGCAGATTGTGGTGACAATGAGTCATATGGTGCCTGGGCTGTGCAGCAGAGTTTTAGCCATCTAGTAATTAATCTAATTGCTTTGATCTACCTTGCTTATCTACTAGAATTAATATTCTAATTACCATAAAGGCAGAAATAGCAGCAAAGAGGTCTTTCTATAAACTCATCCCAACAGCATAAAGTTCACAGTAATAATTCTGTGCAGCCTTCTCCCTCAATCTATAGTTGTCTTTCAATAAAGTTTCTTTCTTATGTCCATTTGAATTAGTTCCTGAAGGCTCCCAGCACCTACTGCTTAGTAAGCCTCTCAGCACAAGTGAAAAGCAATTGTTTATTTCCAAAAAATTATATTTTTAAACTCTAAACTCTTGATAGGGAGTTTAGAGTTTAAATACACAAATGTTTATTAAATCTGTGTTTACGGTGTACTTGGTACAATGAGGCATGGATTGTGGTATACTCCATGGTGCTGTTGTAATGCCATTGACCAGGAATTACACAATACATTTGAACATATCTCAATATGTTGTGGGTTTTGTTGTTGTTTTGTTTGGTTGATTTTTTTTGTTTGTGTTTTTTTTTTTTTTTTAATTGCATGCATTTAGACCTAATACTCTTCTTGTACAACTACATGGCATGTGCCTTACCTTAAGACTTTTGCACTCCAATGCAGTGTAGTAATTACTAAAGCAATACAATGGAATTTGGGAACCAAAGCATTGGAAATAACTACTATGAAAGTAAGGTGTTTCGTTGGCTTTTCAAGATCCAGCTATCTCAGCTCTCAGCTTATTTATCATCTCACAGAATCACAGAATTAACCAGGATTGAAAAGACCTTCAAAATCATTGAGTCCAACCTATCATCTAACACCTTCTAATTAACTCAGCCATGGCACTAAATGCCTCATCCAGTCTCCTTTTAAACACCTCCAGGAATGGTGACTCCACCACCTTCCCAGGCAGCCTATTCATAGAATCGTAGAATCATAGAATCAATCAGGTTGGAAGAGCCCTCCAAGATCATCCAGTACAACCTATCACCCAGCNCCTTCTCTGGGCATGTTCCAGCATCTCAACATTTGTTTCCAATGCCAATCACTCTTCCTGTGAAGAACATTTTCCTAACGTTCACCCTAAACCTGCCCTGGTGCAGCTTCAGACTGCGTCCTCTTGTTCTGTCACTGATTGCCTGGGAGAAGAGATTGACCTAGCTACAATGTGTGCATCTCAGCTCTGGTGTACACTTATTCTGCAGTTCTCTTTGCAACAATGCCTGCAGATCAGCAGCAGGTAGAAGGGAGAAGAGGTATGCCTCTTCTTGCTTCAAAAATCAGCTATTTTAAACTGTCCACAGTAGCATAATCATATTCTGTGGCATGTGTCAGCGTGCAATTAGGTATATTGAGGTCTGGTTCAGAGCTCAAGCAAAATAAAGAGACCTCTTTGGGTCCATTTTCTTACCACAGGCACATTCTGGAGTTCCCATCAGCTACATNAACCCCAGCTCCCTCAGCCTCTCCTTATAGAGGCACATTCTGGAGTTCCCATCAGCTACACTGACAGTGAAGATGATAAATTTAACTATTAATGCTAAAGATGTTGCAAAATTTGGCCTACAGTCAAGTCTGGGGCCGTTCTTAGCATGCATGTTCTGCTTAGATTGAAATGGAGGTATAAAAGCATCTGTGGACAAAAAATTTACTAGAGATGTTTTGAGAAAATTTGATACTCCATGGAAAATGTTTTCCAGTACACAGACAGAAGAAAGTAGGGATATCAATATTTCTGAAATACAGGACATGAAAGAAATGATCCACATAGAGACAAAATGAGCTGGAAGTTTTAAAAATGTAAATTGATGGAATTTGAGCTTTGCTGATTTAGAATGGATTTGAAATGGAGACAGTGGAGTCTGAACTCAGTTTAATTCTGAAATAACTATAGGCAATTTTAATCTATTTCTGATAGATTATTTTTCCTTATATTTTTCAGCATGACTTTTGCCAGTGCTATCCACACAGCAGGAAAAGTGTGCACATGGCTTTACATCTGATGATTTTTCTTGCTGATCAATGTGCTAAGCAACATTTACCATGATTGCAAAGCCTTCACATCATCCAAAGTGGCATGACAATGTTGGAGGATTACCAAGGAGCGTAAATCCACACAGGTACCTTCTAGAGAATTACACAATACAGTACATTCCAGAGAATTAACTGTGTTATTTAGGTACTGATACCAGTATTTGCCAAAGTAAGGTGATCTTAGGAGTCACATCATATAATTTGTTGACCTTTGGTATTTGATGAAATGCTAAGACTAATCCAGAGGAATTGCACATTTTACTTACAACAGAGTATTTTACTTTCTGATTTATGTATCTGTATTGTATTTTTATACTGGAATGTTTGCCAGAGATAGGTACAATTAATCTTGAGATTAGGATAATTTACCTGAACAATTTGTTTGGTAGGATATATGGAGAGAATATCTCCAGTTATGCTTACATTCTTAAATACAATTTCATGCTGAGTGTTTATTCTTTGGTGTGACTATAACTTCATAGAAACATACAGCACAATCCCACTAGTGAATAAAGTGATCAACATTTCAAATAAATACTGTAGAGCTTGTAACTAATGTTTAGTGCTGTTCCACTAATTAGCTTGCAGCTTAGAGAGTAGAATTAAGCAATTAATTTCCTCCACAGTCATGGTTAATGCTTCCAGTGGACAGTGATGTATCACACAATCTACTTATTTCAGGAAGGGATAAGATAATAAAGTTCCACCATCAAATATTTGTATTTATGTTGTAACTTCAGGCAGTTAATGAGATGGGGAGTTGGGTTTATGTAACAACTATCATAAGAAGACAGAAAAAGCCTTCCCACATTTTCATCTGCAAATTTCCTTCCAATTAAAGCCTTATCCAGAAGAAGACACTGAAGGCTTTGCTGCTGACTAGAGTCTAGGAAGTCTTTGGACAATGAGAACTTCTTTAGTTATACCTTGGAGGAAAGCATCCATAGCTATATCATGTCCTTGAGAGCAACGAGGCTTAGTAAAATTCAGTGCATTTAATTTAAGTACTAAAAGCATTGCAAAATAATGTTGTCTAATGACTCACAACTTGTCAAGTTAGCTTTAAGTTGACAGCAATTAATATTTGTGATAGTATTATAAAGAAAGTATGACTTTCGTAGTCATAGTGACCCTAATGGGTCCAGAGGAGGGCAACAAAGCTGGAGAAGTGCCTAGACAATAAATCTTGTGAGGACTGACTGAGGGAGCTGGGGATGGTTAGTTTGAGTAAGAGGAGGCTGAGGAGAGACCACATTGCTGTCTACAGCTACCTGAAGGGACCTTGTGGAGAGGCTGCTGCTGGTCTCTTCTCACAGGTAATTTGAGACAGAACAAGGGGGAATGGCCTCAGACTGAGACTGGGTAGGTCTAGATTGGACATTAGAAGAAGTTTTTCAAAGAGAGAGTGATCAGGCACTGGAATGAGCTGCCCAGTGAGGTGGTTGAGTCACCAATCCTGGATGCATTTAAGGGTCATTTGGATGTCATGCTTAGGGATATGGTTTAAGGTGAATCTTGTAGAGTAGGGTTGTAGGTTGGACTTGGCAATCCTGAGGGGCTTTGCCAATCTGCATGCTTCTGTGATTTAAAAAAAAAAAAAAAGAAGCTTGATAGCAAAAAGCTTAATAGCTGCAGCTGGGTATAATTAAAATGCTCTATTAGGACAGCCAGCAAGCACATGGCCATGGGTTGGGAGAGCTTATTAAGAGGCAGAGAAGGGTTTATTACTGCTTTGTATTGCATATTTTGAAGACAACGTGAACAAGAAGTCAAACAACTATGTTTTTAAGGGACAAGACAAGAAGTTCTGAGTCTTTTAGTGCCAGGTTTATCATGTAAGAGCCATAAGGAAACACCTGGTAGTGCTCAAGCGCTTGAAGTGGTATGAATTAAAAAAGAGCAAGAAATAGCGTCTTCATCTGGAGGGTAATGGGAAACTAGTGGGAGATGTGGTCACCAAAGAGAGAGAAGAAACACTTCCATGAGTGGTGAGGTCAACAGATTAGTACTGCCTCACAGCAGACCAAAGACGTTTAGTATGACTTGCCCACGGTATTGCATTTAGGATGCCATTGTTTTGTCAGATCTTTTCACTTCCCCTGGAGTTACTGGAATTGCCCTAAATTAAGTAGCTGTCTGTTAAAAGCTCCTTTGTAAAACACTAGATATTCTTCCATTAAACCCCTTTAAAACAAGTGTATTTCATATGCATTCACTATTTACTGTGACATCTACTAAAGCCAGATTAACTTATGTGAAGCATAACAGTTGTAATTTACTGTGAGCAGGTAGTTTGATGGGCAAGAAGAAAATGCAAGAGGCAGTTTTGCTTTCAGCCTGATGAAGCTCAGTCGGAAACAATTAGTTTCATGATTTGGTATAAATGTGTAAAGTCAGCGGCAAAACAGCATCGATCTCGCTCAGTTGCTGAATCTTTCAATTTATGGCAAGCATAATTTACAAAGCCAATGACATTAATCATTGCTCCTCTTCAAAGATGAAACATTTATATTCAACTGTCTAGTGCATTTGCTATGGTGACCCAATGCCTTATGGCACCTGCAGGGGTAGTTTTTACACTTCAAGCCATCTATATAAATTATTTTATTGAAAGTGTGCAGTTAAACCTTTTAAATCAAATAATCATATAATAACTCTCTGCTAAATAATGCATATATTAGCTGTCACTCTCATCCTGAAAAGGCTTTGGTTACAAAGCTGTTTTTTTCCTTCTAACATCCCAAGTGAAAATGAAAGGGAAGAGGATTGTTTTCAACAATCATATTACAATAGGTAATTAATAACCTAAGTATTATGAATTGAGTAAGTGTAGAGGAAGATGACATTCCTTGAAAATACAAATGGCAGTTATTTTCCTATCATCAATGGAAACTTTAGAGAAAAAATAATGTAATAGGAAGTTCATGCCTCAAATATAATAATGCTTTATTAAACTAGAATAGAATAGAATCAACCAGGTTGGAAGAGACCTCCAAGATCATCTAGTCCAACCTATTACCCAGCCCTATCCAGTCAACTAGACCATGGCACTAAATGCCTCATCCAGTCTTTTCCTGAACACCCCCAGGGACGGTGACTCCACCACCTCCCTGGGCAGCCCATTCCAATGCCAATCACTCTCTCTGTGAAGAACTTCCTCCTAACATCCAGCCTATACTTCCCCCGGCACAATTTGAGACTGTGTCCCCTTGTTCTGTTGCTTGTTGCCTGGGAGAAGAGACCAACCCCCCACCTGGCTACAACCTCCCTTCAGGTAGTTGTAGACAGCAATGAGGTCTGCCCTGAGCCTCCTCTTCTCCAGCCTAAACAACCCCAGCTCCCTCAGTCTCTCCTCATGGGGTTTGTGTTCCAGGCCCCTCACCAGCTTTGTTCCCCTTCTCTGGACACGTTCCAGCACCTCAACATCTCTCTTGAATTGAGGAGCTCAGAACAGGACACAGTACTCAAGGTGTGGCCTGACCAGTGTTGAGTACAGGGGCAGAATAACCTCCCTCCTATTGTTTAGATGTTCCAAAATGCTTAATGGCAAACTATTAAAACCCCTTCTTGTCTGTGCCTTGGTATCCTTGATTTGTCTCTGTGTTTATAGTTCTGTAGTTAAGCTGCAGGTGGGTTTAGTAGTTCAGGCAAGTGCTCAACCTCTTTATTACTGATGAACAGCACAACGTATTCTCAACATTACAGATTCTTCTGCTTCAGTAGAGAGTCAGCTTAAGAAAAACTGAAAAGTGAACTAGGTTATTTATGAAGACTAAACTGTTTCTTTCATCAAAATAAAAAGTATTTTCTAGAATTATCTTCTTATGAGGTAACCACAAATTTTGCACAGCTAAAATTCAGTGATGTCTTAGGCAATGCCTGTCTTGAAAGAATTCTAGGATGAGTTATTTTTCTTACAGTCTTCTTCAGTTGGATTTAGAAACAGTACCTTGTCTATTAAATGCATCTCAGAAACCTCCTCTTGAAAACAATCACAACCAAGTTGTATTCTCTTCTTGCTCACACTAGTTCTGTGAGAAGATCTCGGTAAGAAGACTGTGGTTCAGTCTAAATTAAATCCCATTTAACCGAAGTAATTTCACCTTTTCAGTGAACTAATTCTTGTTCCAGCTAAAAGCATCCAGAAACTGCTGTGTGAATTCTTAGGCAGTGTTCAGATTTGTACTTAATGAACAGGAAATCATGATAAAGGTGAACTTCTCTTCAGAATCCAGCATTTCCTTAGTTTTCAATTGTTTTGTTTTGTTTATCAAAACTGTTCTCAAAGCACTATTTGAGTAGCAATTTGATTCTTATATCCCTGGAGGAATCAGAGAGCTGGAATACCTGGTCTTCAATTACCTTCAGGAACGGCTATTGTTTAATTTTAGTAAGTATATACTTAGAATTGTTACTTTCATAAAGTTTTACAGTAGTACAACACAAGACTGTGGATGAACTTAGGGCTGAACTTCTGAGGTGTGCTATATTATTTGGAAACAATTGCCACATCAGTGAGGTGAATTTGTGAAGCGGACACCCTTGTGAATACATGGAATCCTTTTCTAGTTATTCTGAGGTTTTCTGGAGTTGTGAAAAAGCCTGGAGGAAGGAGGAGTTCCCCTTGGTTCAGGAGGATCAAGTCAGACATCAGTAAAACAACTGTATATCCAGAATTCCATGAGTCCTGATGGGATACACCCGTAAGTGTTGATGGAGGTGGCCGAAGTCACTGCCAGGACACTCCTCATCATCTCTGAAAGGTCCTGGAAAACAGGCAAGGTGCATGAGGACTGGAAGAAAGCCAGTGTAATTCTAGTCTTCAAAAAAGGAAAAAAGGAAGATCCAGGAAACTACAGGCTTGTTAGCCTCACCTGCATCCATAGAAAGATAATGGAACAGCTTGTTCTGGGCATCATCCCAAAGCATCTGATGGAAATGAAGATTGTCAGGAGTAGTCAACATGGATTCACCAAGGGGAATTAATGTCTGACATTAGTCAGACCTGGGAGATCTGGTGGACAACAGGATGATCATGAGCCAGTTTATTGACCAGGATGTCATGTGGTCATGCTCCTTATGACAGGACAAGGGGCAACGGGTGGAAGCTGAGGCATAAAAAGTTTCATGTAAACATGAGGAGGAATGTTTTCCCTGTGAGGGTGACAGAAGTCCGGAACAGGCTGCCCAGGAGGGCTGTGGAGATATTCAAAACCCACCTTGACGTGTTCCTGTGTGATCTGATATAGAGATTCTGCTCTGCAGCGGGGCTTGGACTGGATGAGCTTTTGAGGTCCTTTCCAGCCCCTGACACTCTGTGATTTTTATTGTAGATATTCACAGTTGCACCACACAGCTGTAAAAATGGTAAATCAGTCTTTCAAACCATTTAATTACTGCACTTTGCTGTCTAGACCTGATTGAAATTGACAGCTCTCAGATGTGAGACAATAGAAGATCCCTCTAATAACCTGGAGTCAACAGTGATTTCAGTGATTCCACTGGTTTCAGAAATTTGAGTGCAATCACAGATCCAGTCCTTGCAATCAACCTAACATAAACACAAATCTTTCACGCATATCCTCTGTTGATTTTGAGCATCTGCAGTGTTTTTACAGGAAGCAGAAAGGGCTAAATGAATCATATGTAAAGTAAGCTCTTACAATAACAAATAGGAAGAAAAGTTCATCAGTTGCAAGTAAGTTATTCATATTGCCAGAGTAATTAGTATCTTCAGAGAATTCTGACCCTTTGAGGTACTTACCAACTGTTTAAGGCTGTCCTCATGCATAAGAGACAGAAGATAAAGTGCTTCTTTCAGAGACTCTGAGGACACTACATCCCTATCTTGCAAACATTTGCATCCAAGTTATTAGTTCTGTTGTTTTTGTGACATGAAGCCTAATTATGTCTGAATATCTTCTCATAAGAGAAGTTACTGACACCATGTCAAAACCATTAATCTGTTCTGATTACATTTGGGTGTTTTTTCAGGTTGCCCTGGTTTTTTTCCTCTTTTGTGTGATGCTTACGCAGCATACCGGAGGATATTTTCTTCCACTGCTCATGACAGCCTGCTTGTCTGGGACCCATTTATATAAATAAATACCAAAAGCAGAAAACTGTGCTCATGAAGACAATTTATCATGACATTACTTATGACAATTGTTAAGGAACCTTTCCTTAGTTAATATTTGTGCAGCATTTTCAGCACAGAAAAGGACCATAAAGTTGCTGTGTTGTAAGAGAAATGTGAGCACTCAATAAATCTCGTCTGCCTTTTGGATCACAATGTGGCATCGCAGAGCCTTGTGCTGTGATCAGAAACAAAACTGGGAAGGAGGAAGGCAGCCTGACTGCCTATGTTAAAGGAAAAATCCCAGTAGGCATTAGCAGTGCGGAGCTGGTGAGCACTAAAACATTTGTGTCTTACTGATTTTTCTGTCAGCTTAATAGGAATAGTAGCAGCATCATAGAATCATAGAACTGTTTGGGGAGGAAGAGGCCTTTAAGAACATGAAGTTCAATCATGAATGTAGCACTGCTAAGTCACCGCTAGGCTAACTGCTCTGTCAAATGTATGGCATGCCTTCTCCACAATTTTTCCTCCCAATGTTCCAGTGGGTTCTTTGAGGACTAGGGAATGCACGCAGACATGGGTACCTCTCTGGGTACAGTTTCAACACTTTATTATAGCTCAAGTACTAAAATCATCAAGAGAAATATATATTGGAAACTACAATGCTTATAGCTCAAATACAAAAATTGTAGAGAGAAAGGTATATGACAGGAATGCTGTCTGACTAACTCTATTGATCAAAGAGCAGGTTATACTCATCCTATCCAACTTACCAGCAAAACTCCTGAGATGAGTAGACTGAAGGGTTGGCAGGCATTTATCTTCTTGAGGTAGGTGTCCCCACTGGGAACTGCACTGCCATGGTGGTAAGACTGGTGCTGCTCCAACCCAGTTACCTAGGCTCTCAGTATGTATGGGTTCTGAATTCTGTGGTGTATGACCTGGATGTCCCAGAAGGCTAAATGAAGGAGAACAAAGCTCCTCCTTTATTTTGGAATCTGTTACATACCATCTTTCCCTACTGCTCATGCACATACTTGCAAGCCCTGTTTTCCCCGGGGTCTTATCTCTAGAAACCTAGTAACTATCAGCCTGTTGTAACTTCTGTTCAAACACATACCAACTCTTCCCTCTTACACCCAAATCTTGCAGGTGTGTCTTCCTAAGAGGCAACCAAATTAGCTTGAGGTAGAAGGTGTCCAGAACAAAGAGAGAGACTAAAAGTTCAGTTTGGGGTTCAAAGCATAAGTAACTTTGTCAGGATTAGGTTGAGCATACAAAGTGTATGGTTAGAATCATAGAGTCATAGAACCATAGAATGCATCAGGTCAAAAGAAATCCTTGAAGGTCATCTTGTCCTTGGAGTGAGCAGGGACATGTCCAGCTACACCAGGCCCCATCAAGTTTGACCTCGAATGTCTCCAGGGATGAGGCTTCCACCACATCTCTGGGCAACCTGTTCCAGTACTTCACTACCTTCATTGTAAAGAACTTCTTCCTAATGACCAACCTAAATCTTCCCTGCTCCTGTTTAAAACCATTGCCTCTTGTCCTATCACTACAAGCCCTTCTTAACAATCCCTCCCCAGCCTTCCTGTAAGTCCCTTCAGATATTGAAATGCTGCTACAAGGTCTTCTCAGAGCCTTCTTTTTTTCCAGGCTAAAGAAAGTCCATGTACCTCTGATGAGCAGTGTAGATATTACAATCCCTATCCCCTGCTTAGAGATGCAAGCCTTTTAATAGGTCTGAAATTCACTTTTCCATAAATACGAATGAGATGAGGAAAAAACTCTTGTTTATGCTGTTCTAATTATTTAGTTTGCTGCAGCAGTTGCTGGTATGAGGCATCATAACAGCCCTCAGAGTCAATACAAATGAGAATGTTACTGAGTAAAGAGAAATTAGGTCTCTGCAAAACTGATGGCTGTATCTGAAGAAGATAGTGCAGAGAGAATCCTGAGTCTTCCAGAAATTAGATTTCTGACCCAGAATTCAAAGTACCTCAATAGTAAGACCTTTACCTGAAGTCTCTTTGCTTTTCTTGTAATCCAGTCAGAGAAAGATACCATTTTACTTTTTCATCTGCAACCAGCTTTAAAAATAAATGTGGTTACCCTGTGCACCAACATCTGGAATGCCCTTTTGGCTCCCGTGTACTTTGCTCTGTGCACATCATTCCTGCACCTCCTCAGTGCTATTCTGCTGTCTTTTGAAAACAGCAAGAGGCTAGGAACTGAACTCCAAGGCTGACATTGTGCTGAGTGAATCAATTAGCAGATAACACCAACTGCTTTCAGGAACTGATGTACATGAAATTTGTCGTGTGCTAGCTCCAAAGGATCTGAGTGACAGTAATGAGTCGTGTGGCTCTACCTTCCCAAAGCCTGACAGTTGCTTTGCAAACACAGTAATCGGAGAGCTACATATTGAGCACTAATGAGGGGGAATAAGCTGTAGAAATTGCTAAGATTCTTTGGGTTGCTTTTTTTTTTTTTTGAATCGTGTTTTTCTTATCCCTGTTAATTTACCTCACTGAAAGAAAAATCAAGTCCTGGCTGTGACTCAACAGCAGACTGAATATATTAAAAATAAATGGCATCCTTATCACTGAATTGCAGTGACTCTGACAGACTACAGAAACAGGCTAGGAGTAGCTGATAGGTCTCACATTATAGTGTTCTTTTTTTGGGTGATGTGAGAAACAAAAGGATTTAAAGAAAGTAATGGCCTTTATTTAGAGTGATGTCAGGTTAACAAAGCTTTTAAGCATATTAGCATCCTGCAGGAACTAGTTAGGAGAGTAATTTCCTAAGGCATACATATACCACATACACATCTGCAAATACGAAGCAAAACCACAAGTATAAGTAAGTATACTGTTGGTACTCAACCTAAAGTAGCTACTAAAAGAAACAAGATTGTGGAAGCCTTGTAGTGAAGCATATGTGTAAGCAGATAAAAGGAAATACTTCCATTTCAGAGCATAAAATCATTCTAGGAAAGTGATTGCCATAAGAACATATCTGAGACATACTCTGTGGTGGAGTTTTTCTTTTGGCAAACAAAAAAATTAACAAAATAGTTATAGGATAAAGGAGCTCTTGAAAAGTACTGGAGCAATAATTTAGTAGTACTCTGGAGCTCAATATGATTAGTTTTCTTTATTACACAGATAGATAAGTATTTCTGTTTTTTCATTGTTTGTTTCAGGATGATTTCAAAGTCAGTTTTTCAAAGACAGGCTTTCAAATTCAGTCCAATTCTGAAATTAAAATGAGAGAGATACAAGCATTCTTCAAGTGAAAACATCTCAGAGTCACAGCTTTATCCTTATCCTAATTTAACTGAACTGACATAAAATGACACTAAAGTTAATGCTAAGTACAATCTTCATGGCATTGTTCCCAGAGAGCGAGAACACTCTCCAAAAAATACAAGATCACAGCATCACAGAAACATTTGGCTTGGAAAAGACCCTCAGGATCACCAAGTCCAACCAATCTATAAGTTCACCTACTCTACAAGCTGCACCCTAAACCATATCCCCAAGCACCTCATCCAAAGAACTTTTAAACACATCCAGGGTTGGTGACTCAACTAACTCCCCAGGCAGCTCATTCCAATGCCTGACCACTCTTGCTGTGAAAATGTTTTTCTTTAATATCTAGTCTAAACCTGCCAAGTTGCAGCTTGTAAGATGATCCTACACATAGGCCTCTCTTCCTTACTCAGGCAATATTTCTTCAGAGTTAAGACATTCACAATTACAGACTCTCTGTGATTGCTTTTCTGGACAAAGCTGGACAAATTCGTAACATCTACGGCTGTATGCTTCTTGTTTCCGTCATTCAAGAACTCTCTCTTTCAGCCTTAGTTTGTCCCTCTAGAAAAGCAGGCCAGAGTTGTGGACAGCATTCCACATGAGATTCTCTGTGCTGTATACATTGGTGTCAACATCTCTCTCTCCTTACTGAAATTGCATCCATATACACATATCCATAGAGCACACTGCCTTTTGTATCACATTGTTGTATCACTTTGCTATCCAATGCTCTACCTTCATCCTATCTGTGTTCAGTGGTTTGAGGGAGCTCTTGCATCTATACTAGGCATCTCCTTAACTGGATTTGGCTTCATAATACTCAGTGAACATATCCTGTCAAGTACCAGATGTTGCTGGAGTTAGTTACATCAGAGTAGCAGAATGAGAGAAGGAGGAGAAGAGCTGTTGGCAGATGAAGAGTAGCCTCAGCCAAGCAGGGAGCCTCTCAGGTCAGCAGCTGTGCTACCTTTCTTTGCTTTCTGTAGGCACATCTCCAGTCACTCATTTAAATTAGTCCCAGTCCCACAGAGTATTTAATCCCTCCTTCCTCATTTGCCAGCTCTGGCTCTTTGCACATAGTAATGTGCAAATAGTGAAGTTCGTGCTCACGAACGGGTGCTGGCACATGAGTGCTGTCCCACCAGGATGCAAAACTGTTGACTAAGGAGGATATAGTAAGAGGAGCTCCAAACAGCTCTGCAGTTCAGTTGGGGAGGACAAAACAGGCAGGCAAGGATGAGAAGGTAAATACAGTTCTGCCAGACACTTCTGCAACTACATTTATGCATACGTTAGACAATTAGAGATTTTTATGGTGATAGCATACAATACCAAAGAGCTGATACCATTATATAGTAAGCTCTGGTGGCTACAGTTGATTGTCTTAGCTACCCAGGTGGTAAAGGCTGTGAATATTTTGAGGAGGATACATTAGAAATTATGTGGGCACCTCCTTTCTTCCAAGTCCCTGCTCAAGTCTGAGACCTCATTCTTTCACAAGGTGATTCCCAGTCCTTGGCTTTTCTCTGTGACTACACACTGTGCGGTGCTTGCTGGTGGTAAGGGGTTATTTGCCAGCCTGGCAAGATGCCTTATCCTGCTGCTCAACTACTTCTTTTAATTCCCTCTCATTTTATTGGCTGCTATTTCTTTTCTTAAAACAAATCCATTCTTCTCCCATATCTCAGGTATTTTTTTTCACCTTCCCAGTCATCTTTATGTAACAGGTGTGAGGTTGGAACTTGAGGGCCAGGCAAATCATGATGTGGATGAAGGTTCATCCAGGAGATTGCCTGGGGTGAGTCAGCCAGCCCCACACATTTACCACTGCTTGTATTCAGTAAAAAATGTTGTAGATGATGCCCTTATGAAGGGAACAGAGGGCCCCATATGCCAACTGGATACATCCTACAGGGAAGGAACAGAGGGCCCCATATGCCAACTGGATACATCCTACAGGGAAGTCTGCTGCTTCCTTGAATATATCCTACAGGGAAATCCCTGCTTCTCTCATAATTCAAAAATAATGGGCAATAAACAGGAGGAGTTGGAAGCTATTATATGCTGCTAGAAACCTATGACCTGATAGCCATCGCTGAAACTTGCTGGGACTAATCCCATGAATGGAGTGTGGCTGTTGATAGCTAAGAGCTGTTCAGAAGGGGCAGGCAAGGAAGGAGGGATGGAGTTGTTACCCTCTGTGTTGGAAGTGGATAAAGTGTGAAGAACTGTCCCTGAAGAGTATCCATGAATAGGTCAAAAGCTTATGGACAAGAATTAGAGACAGATGCAACAAAGGGAACCTTGTGATTGGTGTCTGCTACAGGCTGCCTGAGATCAAGGGGAACCCACTGATTAATCTTTAGCACTCCAGCTACAGGAGCCTACATGCCTGCAGGCTCTCGTTGTGCTGAGGACTTCAATCACCCTGACGCCTGCTGGAAATGCAGCGCAGAGAGCTGCAGGCAATCGAGGAGACTCCTACAGAGTACCTCAACAGTATCTTAAGCCCGACAACAGACGACCCTGCCCGAGCGGATGCAATACTGGACCTGACGGTCACAAATGCAAATGAACTCATCAGTCATATCAAGACTGGGGGCACCTCGGGCTGCAGTGATTGTGCACTGGTGAAGTTTGCAGTCCTAAGAGATATGGGACAGGCAAAGTGTATAGTCAGGACTCTACATTTTAGGGAAACAAATTCTAGCTCCTTAAGCACTTAGTCAGTAGGACCCCATGGGAAAGGATCTTCGATCTTCAGGGACAGAGGAGGAACGCAGCAGAACTGACAAATGTTTAAGGGTGCTTTCCATAAAGTACAAGAGCTCTTGATCCTCAGTAACTTTTTTGGTCTCAGTCTTCACTGGCAACCTTACTCTTCACCCCTTCTAAGTCAATGATGATTACCAGGACTGTAAAGTCCCTCCCACTGTAAGGGAAGATCAAGTTCAGGACCACTTGAAGTACCTGAGCATACATAAATCTATGAGAGCTGATGAGATGCACCAGAGTTCTGAAGGAATTGGTTGATGTAGCCACAGAGCCACTCTCTGTGGTATTTGGAAACTGCTGGCACTCAGATGAAGTCCTTGGAGAAGGGAAATATTGTGCTCATTTCAAAAAGAGGTACAAAAGGAGACCCTGGATATTACCCTGGAAATTGTTTAGATAAGCCATTTAGTCTCTGTGAGACTAAGTTAGCATAGGAGCTATAGGGAGAAGTTGGAATTTGAGGTATATTGCCATGACTTAGCTATAAACCTGGTTTTTCTTTGAGGACTAGAAGTCTTGCCAAGGTCTCCAGAAGTATTTCAGTGCTTTGATTGAGATCCTTCACAAAATTAACCACTCCTGGCTAGAATGTGTGATGTACAAATACCAGAAGTTCTACTTGTCCCCTAAGATTCTCATTAAAGCATTTCCAAAATCTTACCTCCTTGACTCTTTCACTTGAACAAATGAAGGACCCATCAGTTCTCTGATGCAAGGAAGGGCTAGACTTCCAGTCCCCTGAGGAGGAGTAGCTGGCATTGTGAACTCTGTAAATGTCTGTAAAGGACAACTGCAAACTCTAGAAACAGACTTTTCTCCACAGATATTTGATCAGCTCTCTGGTGTGTGGTCAGTGGATCTCACACAGCTTCCTATGGCTATGACTGCAGCAATTATTCCAAATTAGTAGATGCTTCTCCTTAGCCTTTGACAATAAGGGATTTATTTACAAACAGAAATAGTCATTCCTACAAATAGACATGGTAAATATCCTGCAGATTTTTTTTGGCATCTCCCTCTACACTCTTGTGCACACAACCAATGCAAAGCAGCTGCTACAAATCCAACCTCATGACTCCTGTGTAAGTGAAGACCTGACTGTGATCTGTCATCAATAAACAGATACAAGAAAGGCTTTTCTGCCTATGGAAGCAGTACTGTTTCCAGGTAACCAGGTCCTTTCCTCATTGATCACTATGGAAACTCGATTCCCTCCTCCTGTTTCCTCTAAATGAGAAAGCATATTTCCTAGCTAGCAGAGAGGGGAACTCTTTGATTTCCTATTCCAGTCATTGACTCTCCAATAGCAGAGGGTCACTTTCAATTCTAATGTGAGATGCTTACATTTCAGCAATATTGAAACAAACAGACACCCCAGGCCATCTTGCAGCTGCTTCAAAATAACCTGCTCAAAATTCATTGAAAATAAATGAAGACCTTTTTTATCCCGAGACAATTGTGCTTTTATGCACAAAGATATGGAACACAGTTCGACTCCAGTACCTTCCCCTAGCCCTTCCTGGTTGATCAGGCATTTCACAGATTACAGTGGATTGGAAGGGACCCTCAAAGGTCATCTTGTCCAACCTCTGTGCAGTTAGCAGGGACACCTCCAACTAGATCAGGCTGCCCAGGGCCACGCAGAGTCTGAATTTCCATCCATGGATTAATTACTAAGAATGGTACAGCAGTGTGTCCTTGTGGCCAAGAAGGCCAATGAGATTCTAGGGTGTACTAGGAAGAGTGTGTCCAGCAGATCAACAGAGGCTCTCCTGGGCCTCTACTCTGCCCTGGTGAAACCCCATCTTGAGTACTGTGTTCAGTTTTGGGCTCCCCAGTTTAAGAGGGAGAGGGATCTGCTGGAGAAGGTCCAGTGGAGGGCTACAAGGATGATTAGGAGACTGGAGCACTGCTCCTGCTTTCTAAGCTTGCATACTGAGATCTTAGTCTCCCACATATTCCAGCTTACATTTATGTACTTATGCTGAGAACTTTGCAGGCCTGTGGTCATAAATGGCATTATGCATTCACCCTCAAGTTATCATTATTGCTTTAAAGCTAAAGCTGTCTGAAGTTCCACACAACCAAGTAAAACAGAACAGTCCCTTCCTGTAATTAGCTTCCATGGCAATCAGAAAGTTAGTTCCCAGTCTAATAGCATACTTCCAACAACATTGCATTGCTCTTTTAAATTGCTGTCAGTGAGGTTGGGAGAACTGCTCCACCTCTATTCTGCCCTAGTGAAACCCCATCTTGAGTACTGTGTTCAGTTTTAGGCTCCACAGTTTAAGAGGGACAGGAATCTGCTGGAGAGAGTCCAACAGAGGGCTACAAGAATGATTAAGGGACTGGAACACTGCCTTATGATGAGATGCTGAGGGACCTGGGGCTGCTTAGTCTGGAGAAGAAGACTGAGAAGGGATTTAATAAATATCTGAGGGCTGGGGGTCAGGAGGAGGGGGACAGGCTCTGCTCAATTGCTCCCTGGGATAGGACAAGAAGCAATGGATGTAAGCTGCAGCACAGGAGGCCCCACCTCAACACAATGGAAAACTTCTTTACTGCAAGGGTCACAGAGCACTGGAACAGACTGCCCAGAGAGGTTATGGAGTCTCCTTCTCTGGAGACTTTCAAAGCCTGTCTGGATGTGTTCCTCTGTGACCTGAGATAGATTGTATGGTCCTGCTCTGGCAGGAGATTTGGACTCAATGATCTCTTTGGGTCCCTTATAACCCCTAACCTTCTGTAATCCCATGAACTGGGCAGAAAGTGTTTTGTTCCATGTTGCTTAAACACTATTTTTCATATTGAAATTCCCATTTTCAAGACAAGGGGAGTCTTCCAGTGAATAACTTGAACTGAGAACCAAGAGTTTCAGCATTTTTGCATAAAATCAAGTAAACTTAAGCTATGGCTTGCATTTTATTGGGATTTCTTTTTAAATTTTGGAGTGATTAAAAAAAAGATACCTGAGCAGCCTCTGGGTATTTTAAAGATTGGTCTTGGTGCGACTCCAAGCGTGCTACAGTTGAAACTGTCAGAGATCAGACACACCCTTTGTGCAGTGTTGGTCCAGTTCCACTTTTAGAAGGAGAAGCAATTGTGGCATAAGTAAAAAGCCAAAGAGATTTTCCTCAAAGTGTGTTGTCAGAAGCTTTTTCTCTGCAAGAGAATCCAGTCTTGCAGGTCTCAGAGAGATATGTACAGGGGGTTTGTTACAGACTTCAGAGGGCCAGAATTTCACTTCTTGGAAATGAGCCTCACTTTGGCCACTGCATCAAAGGACTGGAATGATTTAGAATGAAAACTAAAAAGCATCTTTTCTAGTCCAGAGGACAGCTTGGTCCAGCAGAGACACCACATAAACCAGCAATTGCCTCGCTCCAGATGCCTGTGCATTGCTTTCCTTTGATGGATGCTAATCTGAGTTCAAGAATAGCTCCAAATCATAGAAATGACTTTGATTTTATTTCAACGTCAGATGAACCCTTGTCTCTAAAACATTGTATCTTCTCAAAGGCCTAGTCTCCAGAATAGTAGAAGCTTGTGAACAATACTAGAGGAAAAAAAAAAATGCTTTCCCCTTGCATATCTGTACATAGCATGCAGTACAGGTCTTAGAAAATATCCTGGAATTGTACTGTCAGATGCTGATTGTTTTATCATTGAAAGAGCTTCCACTGTGGTAATCCAAGTTGCTACTTCATATTTTATCATTAGCATACGAAAACCTCCCCTCATTGTACCTATCTAACTTTCACTAACTGTCCTTTTCAATAGGCAGCAAATTCCTCTTTAATGAAACTAACCACAAGCTAGCTGGGAGGAGGATTAAAAAGGGATTTGTGATTTTGCTACCAAGCTCCTCTTCAGTTTGACATGAAACTTAGGGTTTTTTGTTGCTGTTTGGTTTTATACTGCAGTATCAAAACCTGCAAGAGTAGCAGTTCTGAAGAGTTCTTCAAGGGAAGAACATGTTTCCATATAGACCACAAAAACATCAGCAGTGGCTTTTGCAAACTGAACACAGATGTAGGCTTGCAGAATTCTTGGTAGGATAACAGAAACCCTGTTAACTGCTACATTTTGTATATGTGGATATAGAAATATGCATGCACATGTTTGTGTTCCAATGCCTTACAGGCATAAATTCATGTTGTATTAGGAAGAAAGAGAACCATAGTTGAGTTCTTGAACCACCTTCCTAGAAGAGATATCTCTTATGGTAAATACTTGCTAGCAGTGCATGCCACATGCAGATGCTCACCTAGAACCCTGCCAAGTAAGCTCCAGGACCAGCACAACTATTTCCCTTGCAGAATTCCTGTGAAACACCCACTACTAAAACCACTGTATTAAACACATCAGAAGTGCTTGGGAACAAAAAATTGCTACCTCTCAGTGTGTAACAGCTAGGTGGCCTCTACACCCAGTCTTGTAGCAACTACACAATATTCCTTGTTCCTGCATTTTCACAGTTGCAGAATAGATTTCACAGCACAGCTGAGGATTTGGAAATGCTTTTGTCCATGGCTGTTCCCCCACAACTCTTTCAAACCTCAGTATTCTAGGTGTAATATTTCAGTGATTGCTTTGGTTGTTTTTGTGGTTGGGTAGTTTGGTGGAGTGTTTTGGTTGGTTGTTTGGGGTTTTTTTTCAGCAAAGGACAAAATATAACTCATAGGAAAGGAAGCAATAAATCATTTTCTTTTCTCACAGAAAAGACAAATGACAAACTTCCTTCGTAAAGAAGCACTCTAGTAAATAACATTGCTTGCAAGTATCATAGATTTGATGAAGTGGCAGAACTGGGAACAATGTCAATACAAAGTGTATAAAGTTATACTCAGCCCAGTTAACACACAGCAATGAAGACATCCAGGAGAGCAGCCCTCAAGAGCAGAAGGAAGAGCAACAGAGTAAACAAAATTCCTAACAAAAGACTCCACTCTCCTCAGCAAATTTGCACCTTTATGCTGAATGTGATGCTCATGGTCTGAGAGGCACATGTGAGCCAACTCAGATCAGCTGTCTTGGCTGACTCAGAGCTGCTAATGGCCTTCAGCCCATGGCTAGCCTGGGATTCTGGTTCTGCAAAAGCAAATCTTAGGTGGAAGCATTGTAGAAACAAAATTAACATAACAAATCCTACAGAAAACTTGTTCTGTAATAGGGTTAAAGTTTATCCAACACACAAACAGAATTAAAGCAAGTCACCAAAATTTTAAAGGACTATTGTAAAACAGGATGCTAAGTGCAAAAGAGGACACTTTTATTCTTAGAAGTTGCTGCCTATGTAGAAACTTAGTGCCACAGTATCTAATGTTTAGAGGTGCATAACTCACTCCTGAAAGTGTTATCCATCTGTCACACTGCTTTTCTTTTTTTTTTGTTAAGTTTACTATTAATTAGATAATTAGGCCACTGACTATCTCCATCTGTGTTAGCCATTACCAGAAACTTCAAAGAACATTAGCACCAGTTTATAACCCACCTGTGCCCCTAATCACATTGTAGCAGTAGAGGAGGGCTGATTTGTGTTGCAGCATGCTTGTTTCCAGTGGGGTTGTCAGGAAGAGACAGGCTTCTGAGGATTTCAGGTCTTATGTCACTGTTGGAAGGCAGCGAAGGGGAAAAGGATCTGGAGGTCTTAGTGTATAGGGGGTTGACCATGAGCTGGTGGTGTGCTCTTGGGATATGGCTGTGGCTAGCAGTTCGAGAGAGGTTCTTCTCCTTGTCCACTCTGCCCTGGTGAGGCTGCATCTGGAGTACTGTGTCCAATTCTGCCCCCCACCCAGTTCAAGAGTGACATAGAGCTGCCTGAGAGAGTCCAGCACAGAACCACAAAGGCAATGAAGGGGATGGAGCATCTTTCTTATGAGGTAAGACTGAGAGAGCTGGGGCTGTGCTGCTAGGAGAAGAGGAAACTGAGAGGTGACCTCAGCAATGTTTATAAGTATGTAAAGAGTGAGTGCCAGGAGGCTGAAGCCAGGTTCTGCTGGGTGATGCCTCATGACAAGGGGTAATGGGTGAAAACTGAGGCATAGGAAGTTTCATTTAAACATGAGTCACTGTGAGGGTGACAGAACCCTGGAACAGGCTGCCCAAGGGGATTGTGGAGTCTCCCCTTCTGGAGATATGGAGATATTCAAAACCTCCCTGGATGCATTCCTGTGTGATCTGGTATAGGTGATCCTGCTCTGGCAGAGGGGTTGGACTGGATGAGCTTTTGAGGTCCCTTCCAGCCCCTGACATTCTGTGATTTTGTGATAACCCCAAAAACTTCGTGATTATTATTTTTTTTTTTTTTGCCACTGCAAGTAAAAGTTAAATTGTCAATCCTGAAAGCAAATGCATTATATGAGAGAAGAACTTCAGCTGTTTGGGTGCACACATTTTTTCACCCCTTTCAGCCTCCTGGTGCAATGTAATTTCCCTTTGTTCCAGTAGGTTGAGCTATGGCCTCAAATATTTCCCAGAAAATCAGCTGGTCATTTGGGTTGAGAACTGCCTCTCCAGCTGCATGACTTCTGTGTTTTAGGTTAGAACTCCGAAAATAACAAATCCAAACTAAAGCATGAGTATTCTGCTTGCACTTCCATAATTGGTAGGAAGCTAAAACTGGGATCTCATCAGCTGGACAAGCTTTAACCTCACTGTGATAACTGTAAGACTGCCTACAAACAAATAGCTATATGGGCTGAAAAGCCATGCTAAAAGCACTGTGCACTGTGAGGCAGTACGAGGTGATATGATTTTCTGTCTGAGAGGTGGGACATCCAGTCCTTAAAGTCCCAAAGCATCACCAGCAAAACAAAACCACCACCACCATTTATTATTTTTTCCCAGGAAGGGACAGATAGTAAACTCTTCAAGGGTGATGGTAATCTTGTGGATTGATGTTTGTTGCTTTGTTTTTTGTTTTGTTCTTTTTTTTTTTAAATTAATTTTTAAAAGTTAAGTCTCCAAACACAGAACAAAAGAGAAACTTGAAAACTTTTATTTTTTTAAATCATAGTTTGTTTAAGCAGTATTTAAACATGTTTATTGCCCTAGATTGTCCACATATTTGCTGTCAGTCAGAACTAGCTAGTTAAGACAGAGCCTTACCATATCCATAGCATGTTGGGGACTGACTTACTGAGAGTAGTGAAAGGGAGAGGGACTTGGGAGTCCTGGTGGATGGAAATATGGCCATGAGCCAGTTGTGTGTTCATGTGGCCAGGAAGGCCAATGCCATTCTGGGGTCTATTAGAAGGGCTGTGGTTAGTAGGTCAAACGAGGTTCTCCTTCTCCTATACTCTGCCCTGGTGAGGCCTCATCTGGAGTATTGTGTCCAGTTCTGAGTCCCCCAGCTTAAGAAGGACAGGGAGCTCCTTGAGAGAGTCCAGTGCAGAGCCACGAAAATGATTAAGGAAGTTGAACATCTTATGAGGAAGGAGAGAGCTCCTGAGGGAGCTGGAGCTTGTTAGCTTGGAGAGAAGACTAAGAGGTGACCTCATTCATGTTTATAAAAATGTGAGGGGTGAGTGCCAGGAGGATGCAGCCAGCCTCTCCTCAGTGATGCCCAGTGACAGGACAAGAGGCAATGGGTGGAAGTTGAGGCATAGAAGGTTCTGTGTGAACCTGAGGATGAATTTTTTCACTTTGAGAGTGACAGAGCACTGGAACTAGTTGCTCAGGGAGGCTGTGGAGTTTTCTGCTCTGGAGATATTCAAGAATCATCTGGATGCATTCCTGTGTGCTCTGCTCTAAGTCATCCTACTCTGGCAAGGAAGCTGGACCCAATGATCTTTGGAAGTCCCTTCCAGCCCCTGACATTCTATGATTCTGTAATTCTATGTTCCCATTTGTAGATTATTGTAGATAGTTTATAACCCCCAAATATTAGCAGTTTCTTGACCTAACCTTTTCTGAACCTGAACCAGGCGTGCAGTGATTATTACAAAGATGTTTACTGGCTGTATAGGATTAGATCTCTGGTCTTCTTTCAGTTTCTGATGAATAGCTGTCTACCAGAAAGAGAAACATACCCTCTGATCCTTCTCAGGAGAGCTCACACTAAACATGAAGATTGAGTTGCAAGACATTGTCTCTTCAGCCCTGCCCTGAAATGTGGTGCCAGACAAGCGAGGATGATGGTTTCTTTGTACAGAAACCTAGTCCACACTGCCTGAGCAACAGCTTTAGAGGCTGAATCAATATCTTTGAGTAATGAAATAACCTCTAAACACAGAGACAACTATTTGCATTGTACTACTCTTTCTGGATTTAATTGATAGCTGTATAATAATTTGTTTATTCCTTTTGAAAAACGTCAGTAGCAGAACTGCAATTATTGGGCTGTTTGTAACTGCTCACAATTCACAGTTAGAGGCCCTGCAAGAAAATATTAATATTGGGTATTATAAAGAGAAAGAATGGCATTCAGAATGCCTCCAGGGCTGTGGTAAAGAGGAATTGAATTAATATATTCTGACATCAGTGAGCAGTGTTTTCAATGCAGGCAATGTTAACTGTACTGGTGTATTCATGGAATTAGTGTGGCAAGTCCAGTTTGTTGGAGCAGAGTTCTCAAATGGTAGAAATTAGTGTAGTTCCATCAAAATCAATTAATCTGTGTTTGCAGAGGATCAGAACTGCAGCAGCTTTTTCCCTTTCTCCCTATAACCTGCTGATATGTTGTTTTACTTTGTTATCTTTTGTTATCAACTTCATTTGATAAGAGTTCTTAACACAACTGTGCCATTCATAAATAGCAGAGCTACACATGCTGGCTTAGGCAACACCAGAGCTGATGCGTTAGCCTCAGTACTATGTCTTCCTTAGTCCAATATTAGAATCGCCATGGAAACCTCTTAGCAACATAGGAGATGAAAATGGAATGGGAAAGCAAAGATGCAGTCAGCCCAGATGATAGTTCTAGGGGCAAAAATCCCAAACTCATGTAGATTTACTAGCCTTGGGAAAAACACAAGAAGCAAAACTAAACTGCATCTGAGAAGTTAATCGTTCAGATTTCTGGGTTGATTATCTCTTCATGTCTTTCATGCCCTTTTGCTTTTTGTTTTAGCAAGCAAAATAGCCAAGGTGTTGTGATGCCTGCCTTGGACATTGTATTACAGATTGCAGTGGTGTTCTTCAGCCCTTGCTGAGGCTTGTTGTGAAACAGCAGTTCATTCTGATATTTCTATTTCTCTGTGGCTAATCATCCTTTTTAGCATGATCTTTTAAGATGCACAGTGGTTGAGATACTCAGCCCTTTAGTTTTAAGGATAATCAGTTCTACTAGGAGCTTGAACTGCCTTTTTTAAATGGGAATTTCCTTTCTCAGAATCTGTATTATCCTAAGAATACATTGAATATTGAGCAATATACATTTATTCAGCCACTGACAAATGGTTCCTCTGTGGTTTGAGAGATTTTGACTCCATGGGCAAGATTTAAAAGATGATTAATGAAGTTGGATAGCTAAGCTGACACATGTTGAAGGTGCCTGAGGAAACACCTCAGGCTGACTGGACATGAATCAGCCCCAGTCTGGGAGCCATGGAGCCATTATAACATCCATGATAATATATAAGTTGAATATTGAATGTATACATTCACAGAGCAGACAGCAGTGAGATGACACAAATATAACAGCATTTCAATCCAGCTCGGGACTTGCATAAAGAAAGATTAATTTGTCCTTTTTATGACTTGCAGATACCCTAAATTTCAGCGGTCCAGTCTTTAGTGTTTTTGAGAAATCTGCTGCTGATTTTGATCCTTACTGTTAAAAATGCTTCTGACTCCATTCACCCACATATATATACTTCAGGCTCATGTCTTTCTGCCTATTCACAAAGTGCATATACAGTAGGTATAGTTATGGTTTTCCTCTAAGAGACCTTTGAGAAGCATGTGCAGCAGCCACCAAAAGTAGGCTATGTAAAATGATTCCAAAATTAGGATTTTTACAGGATTGACATCAGTTATTGTACAAATAAGTTTCACTCCTAATGGAATTCAGAAGACTGATACGGTGATTAGGGCCAACCCACATAAATGCCTAAGACAAGCCAAACTAAAAATAGTTTATAGTTCTCTGATGTCTAAATGTCCTGTTGGAAATCACAGAAAACTGCTTAAATAAGGAAAATACATTTTATATATATTTTATACTACTNTTTTTCATTGCCAGGAGACATCAAATAAAATATTCCCAGGGACTAAAAGCAGATGGACAATTGTCTTTAAATATCAAACACAAATTACTCAATGATGTCCAATTAGGTGAAAAAGTAGTATTACACTAGTAAGATGTAAAGACTATCACAATAGATGGCCAAAAGTTTCCAAAGCAAGTGTGTTGTGTAGATACTGAAGAGGTAGGCATTTCCAGTCACCAATAGCCTTCTGATACTCTTCAGTTTATCAATGGATAAATAAATGCAATTTTGTGCAGGTGCATTAAAAATGTTATTGCAAATCAATAAAGCAACTTTTAGTTATATCAGACTTGTGATACTCAAAGATTTACTGTCAAGTTAAACCTTTAGATGTCCTCATAGCGTTATTGCAAAAGCTGATACAGATGGGTAAAAAAATACTGTCCTTACAAGTAATTGGAAATTTGACTTCAAGATATTGGCAAACTATCAGTTTTACCTTGTGTTCAGGTGTAGTACTGCCTCATTTTTTTCTGAGCATGTGATTTCCAAGCCTGCTTTGAGACAGTTGCCAATCCTACTTCCTTTAAAACACTGTGTCTCATTCTTTATCTATTACATTTGGTGGAACTTGAAACATTAATAAGTAAGATGATTCTTATAATGCAAACTCAGTGATAGGCTGGAACCTTTTTGGTGTGCTTTTAAAAGGAGTGAAGGTCTGAAGCATCTGTCAGAGACAAACTGTAGAGGGGGAAAACTGATCACCTATGAACAAAAATACACAATGTGGCTCTCTGCAAGCAGGAGACTTGACATGATGCCTCAGAAAATCACTGTCAGCATAAGTCTTTGATTTCCTGACTCTTTAAATGAGGTGATGAGTGATTTATCTGTCATTTGAGAAAGCAGCAAGATAGTAAACTTCTAATATCATACTTGTGCAAAACCCTACTGTTCTGCTGCAAAAGTTTCAAAGCCATTCTATTTTATGCCCCCTCCTTTTTTTTTCCCCTTGCTTTTGCTGAACTTTTTAATTGCCAATGCAGTCTACATTTTAAAGTATGTGACTACTGCTTATAAGACTAATAAACAGACCCCAATACCAGAAAGGTTCTAGAAATGCAAACATTGTCATAGAGAATAGTACAGATTTAGCTAGGTTTTTAATGGAAACTGGAGGTAAATGGTGGCTGAATTACTCTTCTAAAACCACTTTTAAAAGTCCAATGGAAAAATAACTCCCTTAGAAATGACAGGTTTTGAAAAGCTGTATTTGAGTGTTATCTTGCTGTATTCCTGCCTATGGTGTTAAAATTAGGCCAACTGAGAAAGCAGCATTTGGTTGTATTGGCAATGAGGTGTTACACCACTTTCATGTAGTATGTATACCATTTTCAACTGCTTTCAACAGTCACATAAACAGAGAGCTTTAAATTTCCCGAAACAAGTTCCTTAAGTGCAAGAAATGAAGCTGAAGAGGCTGGTTTACAGGGTGGAGAACTCGCATCTTGATGACAATGTGGCCTCATTTGTTTTTCCTCTTTTTATTTCACATGTGAATTGATTTGGAATAGTTTGAGGCAGGAATTATAAATATAAGTTTATTTTTATTTTCCCCAAAAGCCCTGCCCCGAAACCATATACTCCACCCTTCTTGAACTGCATCTCCAATAAAATAAAGCTGAGACTTGAAAGCCAACTGGATCCTCCTCGGCCAGTAACTGTTGTTGTGTTATCAACAATGCATATGCAGTAATGCAAGTTCTATTAACTCACAACTCCCATTATATTCTTATTCTTTAAGATATAATTGAGGGCTGTAACCATCCTTGCTACAGCTTAATTAACATCTCTGTTGATGGACAAGCTATAAAAGAACATTTGTAGATCTGTGAATGAAAAAAGATCCAAAGAGTAGAAGAAACATACTTGCATGTTTTAGTTAAGCAGTTATGCTTTGAATTGAATCTGATAAAGTCTAGTTTTAAGACTAAGATTTGAGGCTCTGCACCCTGGAGAAGAGAAGGCTTCAAGGAGACTTGTAGTGGCCTTCCAGTATCTGAAGGTGGCCTGCAGGAAGGCTGGGGAGGGACTATTTACAAGGTCTTGTAATGACAGGATGAGAAGTAATGGGTTTAAACTGGCAGAGGGGAGATTTAAACTAGATGTTAGGAAGAAGTTCTTTCCAGTGAGGGTGGTGAGACACTGGCACAGGTTGCCCAGGGAGGTTGTGTGTGCTCCCTCCCTGGAGGTGTTCAAGACTAGGCTGGATGAGGCCTTGAACAACCTATTCTAGTGGGAGGTGTCTCTGCCTATGGCAAGAGGTTTGAACTGGATGATCTTTGAGGTCTCTTCCAACCTAAACCATTCTATGATTGATTCTATTTCCCTTATGTAGTATTAAAGTAAGCCAAAAAACTAGACTGTACTTTGTGATCTAATTTGAATATATTTTTCAGGCCTATGTCCTTTCCTTTCCTCTGTGCAAGGAGAGAGATTCTTCACCCTACTCTCTAGTACATATTTCCATCTCCCATTCCTTTCCCTAACTGCCCTGAAAATGCTTTCTCAGTTCCTTCCAGTGCTATATCTGAAAGGGAGCAGCAGGCTAATGATCACTGCCTTGCCCTCTTTGCACAGACTGTAGTCAGGTGAGCACTTGGGATTTCCTTATGACATTCTTTGCCTTGGAACTGGAATGCAGCTTTTTATAGCTAATCTCAAAGGTCACTTTTCTTGCTCCCTGTTAGAAAAAAGCATCTTTCAACTCAGGTAATGCTGGAAAGACATATTTGCAGGGGAAGTTATTTACCTTTGCCTATTCTGACCATCACATCATCAAAATAAGGGTTCTTCTTGAGTGATGTTGACTATCCATTTTGTAGCCACTTGACTTTATCAGACACATCAAAAAACTGCTTCATTGGTGTTAGATTCCTACTCACAGAAAGGAAAGTGGTGTGAGGAATAATCATGAAACCAAGAGAAGGCAGGCACATTTCATGCCTCATGTAATGCTTGTTCTGCAGGGGCTGTCTATCGTCCTGCTTTACCTGTTTGTATGAAGTTGTGTATCCCCTGTGGTCTAGGATCAGAATGTCAAGGGACAAAGTAATGTATACCTTTGCTATAAACAGCAACTGTATGCAACGCTGTTGAAAAGGAGAACTCAAAGCAGGACTTCTTTACTCCTTTTGAGAAGCACTGCACAGGCAAGAACGGCTGATGAATGGTTCCGTGTTGTGCTCTTGATTTGTCAAAATAGGAAGTAAGCAGGAAGCAGAGGTTATTTTTCAGTCAAGTGAATAGCACAGCTAACAATCAGGACTTCCCCTGAAGATGGGAAGGGTTTTGTGCAACGAGATGAAAGGGGAATCAAAATAAAGAACGTATTCTAGTGAAAAATATTGATATGACTATCCTGAGACAAATTGTCATTTGTGTAATCAGAACTAGCAGTCATCAGAGGATGGGAATAGTGTCATAGATTGCCTGACAGAACATGACAACTTGGTTCATAAATAGCTTCTTCTGTGAAAACAGATCCTACAGCAGAGAAGCAAAAACATATTGTGAAGAGAATCAACTCTATGTTGTGTTAGCCTCATTCTAATTAACACACTAGTCCCTGGGCAAAAGAAGCTTTGTTCTGCAGCCCACACTCCAGATTTCTGGTGTCTCATATCTTTTAAAACAAAAATTACAACGTTAATTTTTCTAGATTAAAATGATCTATGAAATCAGTATAGTCAAAACCACTTCATGAAGAAACAGAATCCCTGCCCTAGCAGCACTGACTAAGCAGGAACTTCAGAAAAGGCTACTTTTCATTTCCACTTACTGCTTTTTAGAAGACAGGTATAAAATGCAAGGATGTTTCTAAGAGCTGCAAAACACCGTTGGGAACTAGGACTATAAAAAAAGGAAATGAAGTAAGAATAAAAAAGATTGCAGTGCATTAGAATGAATATGCAGGTGCAACATGAATATATCAATTTTTAATGACACCTTTTATAACTGTTAGTGAAGTAGAAGGTTATGGAGTTCTAATTCTGAGAGGATGAACAATATAAAATAATGTCTTCTTCAAACATGGTCACCTTTATAAAGTGGACATGTGCCCGAGCAGCTAGATATTGCTAGTCCACTGCACCCAGTACTCACAATACAAGAAAGCAAGGTGTGTTCTTAAGAGCTGTGAAAAGAACTGTGGTAATTATTTAAGGGGAACTCATTACTTTTTGTTCATACCAGGCTATGCTGTCATAACTGAAGCATTCTACCTTCAACTTTTGGTAGAGATATAGCTTCTTAGATGACACAGCAATCATGTTTCTTTCTATTTAAACCTATTTTTCCTTGTTTTCATTGCAGATTAAATGCAAGAAAAAGTTACTTAACATTCCTGCAATGTTAAATAGCATATCCAAATGCTAAAGGACATAAAAACTGAAAGGAAATATTTTGATATTTTAGGTAATGGGGGTAGCAAGCAAAAGAATGGTTCTAGTATTTCGTTGCTCAAATAATTTCCTACGTTTACGCTGACATTTTTTTCCTTGATGATGACAAATGCTTTGGTTACTAACTGTGAACATGACAATGTGTCATTTGGGCAGCATTCTTGCTGATGCCTTGCATGAAGGGGCCAGAGCTTGGCACAACTGGGCAGACAAGAAGATGTCCTGTTCTGTCAGATGTCCCACTGTAGTGGACTTGTCTGCCATGCCTGTCATCTACAGCCAGTGTGAGTCCTGGTATGATGAGATACTGGAGGGACCAGACCTCCAGTATCTTAGAGTACGAAACAGCACTGTAAAAATGCAAGTCAGGCTCACAGAACAACTGCCCTTGTAAAGAAAGGAAGCTTGTGCAAAGAAAGTCAGTTCTTCAATAACACGCTTCAGTTTTCTTCTGCTGTCTCAGAGCTTAGCAAAACTGTGGCTGAGCAAGGCTGAAGCAGAACAAAACAAGGGAGGAGCCCAGTTAGTTGCCAAGCTGACCCAGGGATTGCAGACCCCGTGTGGCCACCTTGCTGCTGGGAGAACTGAAGCACCATTAAAGTGACTGCTCTGACTGGTTTGCAGGGCAAACCTTCTCTGCAATTGCAAACCTGAAGTGACGCTTTTAAGGTTTGAAAAATTTTACCTAGTAGCTGTCACCATAATAATTTACAGAAATTTGCATGTTCCAGTGCAGGGCACCAGCAAGGATGCCAAAATATAGCTGTTCAAGTGCCATATGTGGGCTCAGCTTTTTGATAAATATTTATACTAAACATTAGTTGACAAGCATATGTGAAGGAACAGCTAATTCATCTCTAATTGTACAGTCATCCAACAAATTCAGCTAAGAGCTCTTCTTTCTTTGTATTTATTTGCCTTACCACTTCAAGTCCAGTGCTAACAGGCATATGTGGTAGCTTGAGGGGGGGCCCAGGTTCCATTAAGAAGACCACAGAGATGAAGTCCTGTCCCAGGCAGATGGACCTGATCATCCCATGATAGTGTAATATTGTTACTCTATTCTGCTTTCCAATGTCATAACTTATAAGGCAGTGCCTGGCTGATATCTCGCATCGCCTCGCCGCCTCTCCTCCACTTCTTTTCTCAGGGCAGAGCACATCCCTCCTTGTCTTATGGTCTGTGTGTGGGAGATGGCTTTGAGCTGGCAGGGAATTTTGAGCGGCATCATGTGGCCTGCTGAGGCCTTGTAGGCAGTAAGCAATTCTGGCTTAGTCTCATGCCTGCTGAGAGTGGGAAGGGTAGAGGATTCTAGAAGGTTTCAGTCCGATAGACTTGACCTAGCTTGTGGATGTATCCATTCTACCCGATTGCCTTTTGCTTATATGCACATATAAATAGATCCTCCTTTAAACTTCCCATCAGTGTGCAGTATCTTCATTCTTACTCGTCAAAAGGAGTAAGTGGCATTTCTGTCCTCCAGTCCCGGCTAGCTCACGGCCATAAACTGGGACAACATGTCTGTGTTCACGCACCTTTTAAAGCTTCAGTAATAAATTAAACAGAATCTGTGGTAGTGTCACCTGTCTGTCCAGAGACAGGCGCTCGGAAGGTCCAAGTAAGGAACAGAGAGCTTGTGCTGCAGTCAACAAGTGAGTCCATCTCAGGATTAGAACAAGCACTGTCCTGGGAGTAGCAAAACAATCTGCAGGCTGGCAGCAGTGTTGCTTTTTATCCCCTGCTCAGGGTCTTTTATCAGCATTTGTTTAATTTTTCATGTGTTTGATTTTTTTTTTGCCCCAAAACCTGAAGAAAGCTTCCTCCTTATCCAGCATGAGGAAGAGTAGCCCTTTAACCCTGAGAAACCTAATACTTGCATTACACGTGGGAAGAAGGGACAAATTATCTGCACAGCCTCAGTGTTGAGTGGTTTGGGATTCAGCTGCATAAATAGGAATATTACAAATCCCTTTGCTACTGCTAACATATTAGGAGAAATTTCTCCACAGAGAGGGTGATTTGCCATTGGAATGGGCTGCCCAGGGAGGTGGTGGAGCCACCATCCCTGGAGGTGTTCAAGAAAAGACTGGATGAGGCACTTAGTGAATCTAGTTGATTGGATAGGGCTGGGTGATAGGTTGGACTGGATGAGCTTGGAGATCTCTTCCAATCTGGTCGATTCTATGGTTCCATGACATGGCAGAAGGACTGTTTGGATGCTTGGAATGTTGCATGTTAAAGGGTCTGCTGCACATCTGGCTGCATGGTAGAGGCATATTTTCAGGATTTTCTTTTAAATCAGGATCAGTTGGAAAATTGTGGGCTAGAGTTACAGGACTTTTGTAGTGTAATTGTTTATTTTCTTAATCACTTGGATTTCTGTGTGCAACACACCTCACAGGAGAGCTATTAACATCATTTCTGAGGCCTTTTGAAACTGTCTCATGAAAAGCACCTGAAAATTGAGCATATGTTATGAAATGCTTCCAGCCTATCAGGATGCAATGTTTCAGCCTCTGCTCCTGTTACTCTGAGCAGCAACTCTGTTACAGTTGGAGGAGAGATAAAAGAATTATAGAATCATTAAAGTTGGAAAATACTTTTAAGATATTCAAGTCCAACTCTAACCTAACTATCATGACCACTAAACTATACCCTGAAGTGCCACATCTATGCAGTTCTTGAACCCCCTCAGGGATGGAGACTCCACCACCTCCCTGGGCAGCCTCAGCCCTCTATGTGCAGTTGAACTTGACCTTTTCATTAGCATCAGGCTAATTGGTCTCACGAATTGTTGGGATGCTAAACAACAAACTAAGAAGATAATCTTGGTAGTCCAGGTGGAGGGGAAAAGGGAAGGGTGGGGAGAAGAAAAAGACCACTCACTTGCTTTGTTCTTTCTTTGTGCAGCAATATCCATTTCCATTGTGTTTGACACTTTGGTTCTGATAACATGCATAGTAGAGGCTGCTAACACAGTAGTTTAATAACTTGCTCTGTTCTCTATCATACAAGTTGGGTCTAACAATAAGTATGCTTCATTAGTTAGCAACCAACAAGGCAGAGATAATAGCTCCTTTTTATTTTTCCATTTAAAGCACATTGCCTGAGTTGACTTTGATAGATAAGCCAACTCAAAGTTTAAGAATAGAAAATGAAATCCCGAGGATAGTCAAAATGTTTATTAAAGCAATGGATCTATTTATATCAGAAAATTCAGTAAGGTAATTGGAATGCATTCATTTGCATTCATCTCAGAGTCCTTTCCTCCAGCTTTTACACTACAAATTAGTTTTTCCATGATATAGATAGTTTGGTAGCACAGGCATTTAAGTCTAGATAGCTTGCTCTGTTCACTTAGTTTCCTTTTATCCTGGCATTTTTGTTGCCCTTTTGGCCATAATTAGTTAAGTAGCCAGCACTCTCATGGTACACGGTTCCAACCTAGTATGAGGTGGAAAGTGACTGAATGCTTAGCTGGTTTCATAGTGAAATATTTGACTAATTGTTACAGGACTTCTCCTTGTGAGAATTTCAGACATACTAGGAGATTCCCTATAGGCAGCCCCTACAGTGTAAAGGACAGTTCACAGGCACTATTTGTGTGCTCCAGTGTGTTGATTACTAGTGCTAGGAGGACCAAGGGACAGCTGTATATAAGAATGTGGCAGAACAGCAGTTCAGGGAGATTCACCCAGCCTGGATGAGGACACCGGGGACTCTAGTTGCCATCTAGACAGAACACAATCATTCTGTTCAGGATGTTCTCCGTATGAATGTTACTGTATGCAAAAGATCCCAGTAGCTTAGGGCTTTTAATAATCACTGTGTGTCTATACAACACTAGAGAAAAGTTATATCATGATAGAAAGTTATACTAAGATTAGATGGCTTTGTCTCAGACCTTTTCAATTCAATTTATGTGCCATGGCAGATGTGATTTTACATGAAACCAAACAATGCAATAGAAGACATATTTTGGTGTAATACATGTCACTGATTATAGATGATGGCATATTAGTATGCAACACTGGAGGGACATTAATGAGTGAATTTTGTTTATCAGTTCCCTAGTGCTGATTCACTATAACAAGATTTAATGTCATAGGAGTTCATCAGTATGATTTCTGTTAATCAACTGAGTCTCTAGCCAAATGTTTAATGTAGCTTCTTTTCTTTACGTTACTCCTAAATACCTGGAAGTATCGGAACTGATTTCAGGTCTTGCAACTTTCATAAAGTATGGACAAAAATCTACTAGCAGGGAATATTGTTAAGTTTTATGATCATGCCCAAGTAGCTTTTCAATACAGAAACAACGTGAAGCTGTTGGAGCAGGTCCAGAGGAGGGCCACAAAAATGAACAGATGTCTGGAATGCCTCTCCTATGATGAAAGTTGAGGTTGTTTAGCCTGGTGAAGAGAAAGTTCCTGGGAGACCTTATTGTGGCCTTTCAGTATTTAAAGGGAGCTTATCAGAAAGAGTGGGATAATTTTTTCAGTAGGACCTGTTGTGATAATACAAGGGGTGATGGTTTTAAACTAAAAGAGGGTAGGTTCAGACTAGATTTAAGGAATAATTCTTTTGACAATGAGGTTAGTGAGACAGTGGAACAGGTTGCCCTGAGAGGTGGTAGATGTCACATTCCCCCAAACATTCTAGGTCATGCTGGACAGCACTCTGATCTAGTTGAAGATGTCCCTGTTCACTGCAAGGGAATTGGACTGCATGACCTTTAAAGGTCCCTTCTTGCCCTAAGTGTTCTATGGTTTTATGCTGAATCCCTGAGAGCCTGCACCTGTGAATGGCATTCACCACTAATACTTGTTTGCATGTAGCTCGCCTGTTGTTAAATTTTTAGCTAGGTAACATTGAAGACTCAGCTACACTACAAAATTCTGCATTCCAAAGTGATTATCTGCAGTAATTCACTGATTTTCCTGTTAACAAATAATCTTTTCAGTGTTGTGTCATGTCATCAATTTGAATGGTGTCTTGAAGAGAATCACACTATCAAAGTATTACCAAGGTTGGAAGAGACCTCATAGATCATCAAGTCCAACTTGTTACCACAGACCTCAAGGCTAGACCATGGCACCAAGTGCCACGTCCAATCCTCCCTTCAACAGCTCCAGGGACAGCAACTCCACCACCTCCCTGGGCAGCCCATTCCAGTAGCCAATGACTCTCTCAGTGAAGAACTTTCTCCTCACCTCAAGCCTAAATTTCCCCTGGCGTATCTTGAGGCTGTGTCCTCTTGTTTTGGTGCTGGCTGCCTGAGAGAAGAAAGCAACCTCCTCCTGGCTACAACCACCCCTCAGGTAGTTGTAGACAGCAATAAGATCTCCCCTGAGCCTCCTCTTCTCCAGGCTAAACAATCCCAGCTCCCTCAGCCTCTCCTCGTAGGGCCTGTGCTCGAGGCCTCTCACCAGCGAAGAAGATGCTTTAGACTGCACCATTGCCTTTCATAGAATCACAGAGCCACAAAATGGCTAAGGCTGAAAGTAACCTCTGAAGGTTATCTGGTCCAAGCCTAGTTCTCAAACAGGGCCACCTAGAGACAGTTGTCCAAGACTGGGTCCAGATGGCTTTTGAATATCTCCCAGGAGGAAGACTTTACAAACTGTGCCAATGCTGCCAGTAAAAAAAAAAAAAGAAAGGTCACTTCCAACCCCTACTACTGATGATCATCTAGTCCTGCTAGAGCAGGAGCCCTGGAAGTTTCACACAGGAATGCATACAGGAAGGGCTGCTGGGGCTCCTTAATGATCTTTTGCAAACAATGTTGTCATCCATATATCTGAACCTAATTACAGATTTTTTTTATGTATACTTTTTGCTTTTCCTTTGAGATCCAACGTACAGCTTTTTTTGTCTGTTCTCAGTTTTAAAGGTCTTGACTATAGGATATTAATATACATCCTTCAAACACTTTGCACAGTGTATTAAAAATGTGCTTTAAAACTTACTGGTATTGCATCTTACAAAAAAACATATCAGTAATGTGTAGGTTAATTCCTGTGCTGTCTGTGAGGATGCAGTCAACCTTTAGGCAGTGTCATCCTCACAATGTTAGACTAAGCAAATGTTCTGAATAAAGCCCAAGTGTAAAAGGATCCAGTGAGATAACTCTACAGGTGAAAAAAAGTGGGTAAACCTTATCTGGTTATCTTTTCAGGCAGCAGCCTGATCTGATGGGCATTGCAGACAAGTTTTAAATTGTATTAATGCAGCTGCCTAAAAATCATGCAGTAGGAAAATATTTTGTTGAAAATTATAGTAGTTAGGAAATATTAAATATTATGATTCATCACTCTTAGATTCAGCAATAAATCTTGCTTTATCACTAAATTAAAATTAGGATTACAGAATATGTTGCTCTTGAATGTGAATGTAAGAGCTGGTGTACTGGGACATGTCTAAGGGCTGGTGTACTGGGACAGGTCAAAGATCTATGTACCATCTATCTGATAAGAGATGCCTTGATGTGATGGTTTGGGTGTTAAACCCCCCACCCCTCCCTTTATAAAATCACCCAGACTACACTCAGCACGCTGGAAATTAAGGAATCAAGTTTTATATTTACAGTTTAGCACAATATACAAGCAGATATTTACAATATATACAGCTATATACAGAAATATACAAGGTAAAGGTAATACAGAAACACAACAGCACTCCCAGAAACCAGAGCCCCCAGGAGGGCCAACCACCCTTCCACCTCCTTTCCACCCCTCTACCTTATCTCAGAGTTTGCCTTATGTGCAAGGTGAGTTTGGGGAATTGACCAGTGGGGTTAGAAAGCAGAAGGATTAGTTACAGAGAACGCAGACCAGGGAGAAAAGTACAGGCACCCAGAGACACACACCGATTGTGTTATCTATGTTTGTGTTGTTTTTATAGATCTCATCAAGCCTATGAGTGAAGTAGACATCACCACTGTTTCTTTTTCACAGCCTATAATTAATGTCTCACTAAAATATTCCAGCTAGCCTCAAACTAGTACATTTGGTTAAGAGGGAAATCCTTTCCTAGGCAGCTTCCAACAGTTAGCAATTAAGGGACTTTCCTTTCTGTTTAATAGATACTGTAAAGCCTCAAAACATCTACATCAACCTCTGCAACAACAAAATCTGGAATATTTCCTATGACTGACTTTAAATCTGTTATTCGAAGGACCTGGTGTCCCTAAGTTCCAGTACTGTCAGGAATAAAGTATTTATGCCCTCATCATTCACAGTTTACAGGTTACTTATACCTAGTATTCTCTTAGTAATTTATTTTCCAGGCTAAGACATTCTCATCCACTTAGCCTTTCCTTTTTCAAAGACCTTGCTGTGCTTCTCTGATCATCTGTGTCACTACTTCTCTAGCATTTCCAGATATGCCGGGGGTGGGCTAATCACAATGAGAAACAGGGGATGAGATTTAGGAGTCCAGTGGATAGAGTGATTTAAGAAAGCTCCCTATTTCAACCCTAACAATGCCCTTTTCTGTTGCTGAGAATTATCACCATTCTGGAGAAAACTGTTGTATTGGATTTGTGTGGTTTGATTTTTACTGTCCATGGTGATTAAGATCTTAGTCTTGGTCTATTGTGATGTGCATATAAAGTGGTGTCTCCTGCTGCTAATTTCTAATTTAATTAAGTCTGCTAATTTTATCACCTGCTGTTGTGATAGCATTTTAGCTCTGTGTAGTCTGTAGGATACCAAACAACTTCAGTAATATTGGCCACTTTTTGTCACTTTTTGTCCTCTCTTCTAATGTGATCCTTGAGAAATCATAAAAGTGACTTCACTTTGCCATGGAACCTAGTAATGGTTTTGTCTTTTTGTTTTCTCTTTTTTTTTTTTTTTCCCCTCCAGATTTATGGTTTGTGACAAATTTGAGGAGGAAAAAGTGTTTTGACCAAATTAAACACATACTTATTTTCTACTGAACTAGTAATTTCCTCTATATAAAAATGCTTTGAAATCTGATTGAAGTCTGATTAAAGAAATTGAATTTTGCTCATAAAACTGAGTGAGCTATTTTATGGCTTAGCCTTTTCCATTTCCTGACTTTCTAAATTACTAAAATTGCCCATAAGCATCCTTGTGAAAATTCCCAGCCGCATTAGAACCTGTAAATAAATTGTAACTAGTTTTGCATCTAGTTTTGGTGTGGGGCTTTTTAGGAAAATAATTCGTTAAAAGTCTTTGTAATTCCTGCTTTGTCAAATTATTCACAATCAAATCGAGCACTCCAGGTGGGGTCTCACCAGAGTAGAGGGGGAGAGAATACTTGCAAGATTTTGTACAAGACTAGGCTTTGTCTTCTCACTTGCAATAGTAGGACAGAAATTAACTTCCTAGATTTGCACATACTCTTGACACCAGCTGCTCTTGCTAAGCTCTTCCCTGCATCTCCTGGGTCCTGGTGGATAACAAGTTATCCATGGCACAGCAGTGTGCCCCTGTGGCCAAGAAGGCCAATGGGATCCTGGGGTGTATTAGGAAGACTGTGTCCAGCAGATAAAGGGAGGTGCTCCTCCCCCTCTACTCTGCCCTGGTGAGACCTCATCTTGAATACTGTGTTCAGTTTTGGGCTCCACAGTTTAAGAGGGACAGGGATCTTCCGGAGAGCGTCCAGCAGAGGGCTAGGAGGATGATTAGGGGACTGGAAGGCATAGCTTATGAGGAGAGGCTGAGGGACCTGGGGCTTTTTAGTTAGATAGTATTGTCCTGCTCTGGCAGAGGAGTTGGACTCGATGATCTCCTTAGGTCCCTTCCAACCCCTAATGTGCTGTGATTCTGTGATCCTGAACACTAATGTGAACATTTTGCAGGTAACTTTCTGGTGATGCTTGATAGTTGTGTAGAAAGTCTTTTTGTGTAGTCTGTAAAATACATAGCTTTTATTCCCCCCCCCACCCCTGATTTGTTTTATGCTCATGAAGATGCACAAATGTGTGTCTGTCTGCTTAAAACTAGTCATTCTACATGAAGCTATGTTTATGTTTCTGCTACTTTGCTGGTTTTTAATCTGTTATTTGCAATGGCTTTGACCTTTGCTCCAGCTGAAGATGCCTTGTAGTGGCCTTCCAGTATCTGAAGAGAGCCTACAGGAAGGCTGGGGGGGGACTATTTACAAGGTCTTATAATGACAGGATGAGGAGCAATGAGTTTAAACTGGCAGAGGGAAGATTTAAACTAGATGTTAGGAAGAAGTTCTTTACAGTGAGGGTGGTGAGACACTGGAACAAGTTGCCAAGGGAGGTTGTAAATGCTCCTTCCCTGGAGGTGTTCAAGGGTAGGTTGGATGAGGCCTTGAACAACCTATTCTAGTGGGAGGTATCCCTGCCTATGGCAGGGGTTTGGAACTAGATGCTCTTTGAAGTCTCTTCCAACCTAAACCATTCTGTGATTCTATGCTGATTTGTATAAAGAGAGCTAGGATACTACAAAGCACACATGCATGCCCCTCTCCCTTCTGATAAAGGACTGTATAGAGTCTTCTCCTGGAAAACCTTTCTCACAACTTGAAATTCTCAGTTGCAAGCCCCCAGAACTGCAAATATTCAATGACTTGGACAGTAAGGTCACTTTGATTTGAAATGTGCATGTATCAGCTTTTCATTTAGCATCCTTGCCTGAAAGTTTGACTGCAATCCTTGATGTCAGTGGATAAAGACAAAGAAATCTGTCAGGTTTAATTAGCTGTGCAATATAACACCACTGAGGGAAATACTCTCTCCTGGCTCCTAATCCTTCTTATCTTCAGTACGTGTTAAAGCAGAAGGGCTGAGTTTCTTTCATGAATTGCCTCAAGCTTATTATCATGGGGAAACCTGTCACACATGATTAAGTAGCAATGCAAGTCTGCTTTAGGAATAATTTCTTTGACAATGCAGGTAGGTAAAAATGTTGCATTATACTTGATGTTTCCTAAGTTGATAGTAGACACACAGGGTCTACGTTCAAATGTTTCGCTCTTGTCATGCCTGCTGCTTCTCAAAAAGAAAAACCAACACAAATAGCACCCAAACAACCCAAAACCCAGTTGTGGTTTGATTTTAAACATAAAAAATAGAGGTGTAAGGAGAATCATGCCAGTTTTAATTGCATAATGTTTACCTTTAAAATGTGACTATTTTTAAGCTTCTAAACCACTTATTCTTTCTTTTTTTTTTTTTTTTTTTAAATTTTCCCACAAGTGTAGCGTTTGGCCACAAGAACCCCAAGCAACGCTACAGGCTGGGGACAGAGTGGCTGGAGAGCAGTCAGGAGGAAAGGGACCTGGGGGTACTGGTGGATAGTAGGCTGAAGATGAGCCAGCAGTGTGCCCAGGTGGCCAAGAAAGCCAATGGCATCCTGGCCTGTATCAGGAACAGTGTGGCCAGCAGGACAAGGGAGGTTATTCTGCCCTTGTACCCAACACTGGTCAGGCCACACCTTGAGTACTGTGTCCAGTTCTGGGCTCCTCAACTCAAGAGAGATGTTGAAGTGCTGGAACGTGTCCAGAGAAGGGCAACAAGGCTGGTGAAGGGCCTGGAACACAAACCCTATGAGGAGAGGCTGAGGGAGCTGGGGTGGTTTAGTCTGGAGAAGAGGAGGCTCAGGGGTGACCTCTTTGCTGTCTACAACTACCTGAAGGGAGGTTGTAGCCAGGTGGGGGTTGGTCTCTTCTCCCAGACAGCCAGCAACAGGACAAGGGGACACAGCCTCAAGTTGTGCCAGGGGAAGTATAGGCTGGATGTTAGGAGGAAGTTCTTCCCAGAGAGAGTGATTGGCGTTGGAATGGGCTGCCTAGGGACGTGGTGGAGTCACCTTCCTTGGGGGTGTTCAGGAAAAGACTGGATAAGGCACTTAGTGCCATGGTCTAGTTGACTGGCTAGGGCTGGGTGGTAGGTTGGACTGGATGACTCTTCCAACCTGGTTGATTCTATTCTATAAGAATTTGCAGATGTTCAAATAAAATGCAATAGTGGAAGCAGGTCTGTTTTGAAATAAGCTTTTCAAGAAGTTGTGGCAAAAGGGGAATATAGGTAAACTTTTTCAATTAGTGTTATCAGCAGTGAATAACTGCAAAGTAAGGTACTCCAAGACAGCACAAATATAGAAATGACTGAATTAAAGTTGATGCACATTTCCTTTCATTACTATGGCACACAATTTGGATGGAGTTCTGATTTAAAATTAAGAGGAAATGGCTAGACTGTTAAAATGCTTCTAAATGGTCTAAATAATTTCCTCTGTAATGCACTACACTGAACACAGGTTTGACAAGGATTTGAAAACCATTTGGGGAGAGTTCAGAGTAACAAGCTGAATAGCTCATAAACACTGTTCAAGCTTCATCCCAAATGCATCGTTGTCTACTTCACCACATGCATAAGGCAGCAGGACAACCAAAAGTGAAAGTGGCACCTAAATAAAGAAGGTTTATACTTTCTTGTTTTTCACAGATTGGGATAGAACTTCATTTCCCTTTAAAAATCAGGCTGGTAAGTTGAATGTGAATTGCCTCTAGAGCTCACCTGACCTTGCAGACCTTTTCAAAATACCAATCTGTTACAGAGCCAAGGAAAGCCACTACCATGCATCAATTCCTCTAAAAATGTCTGCTTGTTCAGACCTCAGACTCCTGTGGTGAAGCTCCTATTTTGCTCTAATGAGACAGTGTCAATATGTCCCTCTAGGAATGCTGAGAAGGTAAATACAGAGATTTTGCAACAGCTATATAGTAAGATTTTAATTAGAAAGTGGTATCATGACGATATGAAACATGTCTTTTAAATAGCTGTTAGAACAGCTTTAGGGAACTCGTGTGAAATCAGACATTGGTTTATTTTAACCACCAGTTAAATCCTCTCTTTAATTTGTTGACCTCCAGAAATCCAAACCAATAGATATTTTTAGATATTTATTTGCGTCAGATAGGAGGCCAAATAACAAACAGTCTCCAGGGTTTACATTAATTTTTATTCCAGTTTGGCTTGACAACTTGACTGTTTTTAAGAACACTATAGTGGAGGCCCTGGAATGAAATCCCAAAGGAAAACTTCACACCACAAACATTTAAAATGGGGTCTGCAGCAGGCATGACAGAGATGTTTAGACAACAACTATCTTCTCTTGATTGTGCAGTGCACAAACAATGACCCCACCATTCTATTTCTATTTCTTTCTTCCATACCTTAATGATTGTATTCCCAGCAGCCTCTACTGCTTACTTCATGTGTACTTTTTTCCCTCCTTTCCTTAATTTTTTTTTTCCCCCATGCTGCTTGGAGTGTGGAGCATGGATGCAGCAGTTAATGGCAGCTATAATGATTAGGGCCTTACAAAATCAATGTCACTTTGACATCTTTCTCACTCATTTGGTCACTCTGTGTCAGCTGCCTTTATAGACCCAGGGGGCAAGAACTTCATTCCTCTCAAGGGTATTTCAGGTATTATAATTAGGTACCATGTTGGCTTGGTAACCATTGAAGTACTAAATTAAGACTGACCAGAAAATTAAATTACTCAGATGTGTAATGGTTACAAGGATCCTTTTCTCACTTGTCAATTGCAATTTGTTTAACTGGCAAAAGTAAAGTTTGCTGGCAGAAGAATGCAACCCTTACTGCTAGTTCCTGTTAGATGACATTGCAGGAATTACTTGAAAAGGGCATGAAAAAAGAAGTCTGACCCTCGTTGGTTTTTGATGTCACTCCAGAATGTGCATTAGTATCAAATGTATTAGTAGCAGTGTACTAATTGAAGTACTCAAGAACACATTTCTGCTTTGCTATTTTACCTACCTGTTAAAATGTACAGGCTCTGGCTACTTGCAGCATAACATTTTTGGCAATAAGAGCCTAACTAGTGCTTAGCTTGCCAAGACTGTTTAGAGTAACACTTCTTTGTTTATTTAAATATCCTTCAGAGATGATAGCAGAAGGGTTGTCAGATTTTTCTGCACCAAAGACTGTATCAGTTTATCAATGCCAGGAAGATTGAGGCATCTGAAAACAGACTAGTGAAACAGTCTATGATGCAAGTCACAAATGGTGGTCAGCTAATGGGATTATGATGTCAGGCTGTTTGCTGATGTGCACACAGTATAAATGACTGCAGGTGATAGAGAGTACAAGCCAAATGGTGTTCATTTGCAATGAAAGATGGGAGCTGGACAAGCTGAATTAATGAGCTCAGGCCAAGTGTGCAAAATTCAACAAGGCCAGATCCTGGGTCCTGTACTTGGGTCACAACAATGCCATGCCATGTTACAGGCGTGGGGCAGAGTGGCTGGAAAGATGCCTGGCAGAAAAGAAGTTGAGGGTTTTGGTCAACAGCCAGCTGAACATGAGCCAGGGGTGTGCTCAGGTGACTAAGATGGCCAAATGTATCCTGGCCTGCATCAGGAATAGCTTGACAAGTGGGAGTAAGGACGAGATTATCCCTCTGTACTCACCACTGGTGAGGCTGCACATTGAATGCTGCATTCAGTTTTGAGCTCCTCACTACAAGAAAGACGCTGAGATGCTGGAGAGTATGGGAAGAAGAGCAGTGGAGCTGGTGGAGTGTCTAGAGCACAGTTCTTTTGAAGAGCAACTGAGGGAACTTGGGTTGTTTAGCCTGGAGAAAAGGAATCTGAGGGGAGATCTTTTCTCTATAACTGCCTGAAAGGAGATTGTATCAAGGTGGGGGACGGTCCATTCTTTCAAGTAATGAACAATAGTGTAAGAGGAAATGGCCTCAAATTGTGCGAGAAAAGGTTTAAAATGGACATTAGGGAAAATCTTCTTCACTAAAAGGATTGTTAAGCATTGAAAGAGAGTGGAGTCACCATCCCTGGGGCTATTTAAAAGACTGTAGAACCATAGAATGGTCTGAGTTAGAAGGCATCTCCAAAGGTCAGCTAGTCCAACCCCCTCTGCAGTCAGCAGGAGCATCCTCAACTAGATCAGGCTGCCCAGACCTCCCTGGGTAATCTCTTCCAGTGTTCCACTACCCTCATGGTAAATAACTTGTTCTTAACATCCAATCTAAATCTACTCTCTACTTTGAAGCCCTTGTCCCTTGTCCTGCAGGCCTTTGTGCACAGTCTCTCTACATCCTTCTTATACACCCTCTTTGGGTTCTGGAAGATCTGTATTAGGTCTCCCTGGAGACCTAATAATGAGCTTAGTACAGGCAGCTCTGTGTATATAAAACAGATATTTTTGCATATATGGACAGATAAACATACACATGTGTGAGGGGGCCTTGGTAAAAGTCTTAATGTCATGTTGTTTTGTACATTTTTGTTCAAAACATGCAGGGAAAAACCCCCAAAATACTGCAGTTTCTGAAAACTTCCCCATGGGTATTATTTTGTACAGTAATTAATAACTACATGAGCATCTGCACAACAGTCAATAACCTTTTGACAAAGGATAGGAAAAGTAGTGAGGCACTGGAATATCTCTGTTGCACTGCCAACTGCTCAGCTTCAGAGCTGACAGTATGCACTAATCACTTGACTGTCAAAGTCTTTCTTTTCACTCTCCGAGGTCTGACAGTGTTGAACTGTGCTTAGGAGTTTGTGCAAATTGCATGCAGTTTGCATGGATAAAGCTCTACCATTTAATACTCTGATTTAATACTGCTACTTACTACTCTGTTTTGTGGGACATCTACTTGTCATTTTGCCATTTAAGTCCAGATCTATTCTGCATTGATTTTGAGCTAGTGAAAGGTATCATCATAAATTTGAGCAGCTGTCAGTTGTATGAAAACAAGGAGGTTTAAATTTCAACTTGTTTAGTGTTCTTAACACAGTTTCAGAAAAAAAAGGTGAAGACAATCTCTGGTCATTCAAGGTCTTGGCTTATCCTGAGATTTGCCTTAAACAAGTTCTTTTTGTTCCGCTGAAATGAGCTTGGTTCCATGGTTGGACTTCATGATCTTAAAGGTCTTTTCCAACCAAAATGATTCTATGAAACTTACCACACAGCCTTATTGAAGAAGGTCTTTGTTCACTGTGTAAGGCTTAGAAATCTTTGCAAACCTGCAGGAGGAACTGCTCTTTTAAACGTGCAGTAACGTTTCATCAGGTAACTCTTCAGTTATAATGCCACCTGAATGCAATCTGGTGTTGGTTCCTTCAGAGGCATAAGCCCTTTGTGTGCTACTAGAGATAACAAGAGCTGGCTCTTGTTTCTCCACCCAGAACAGAGAACATCATCTGACTGCAGAAGCAAGAAGAGGTTTAAAAAAACTTGAACCACTCCAAAACCTTAATTCAAAAGGAGATAATGATTTTTAGTGTTTGGATCAGTGATTGCTGAGGATAATGGCAACAATTGTTGTAGTTAAAACGGAAGGGTTTTATTCAATACGAAATGGATGAGGACATTGCGACAAAGAAAATGCAACTCAAATCAGTTGAGCAGAGTGGTAAGAACAAGGCTAACTTGTTATCTTTAATGACAAGAAATCAACTCTGTACAAGGCCCTTATACATTAGCATATAAACTGAATGCCTTATATACACAGAATGAGCCCAGAACATCTAATTTTGTTTCTCTGCTATTTAACTATAAAGACATAATTTCTTCAGTGCCATCTGTTGTACCAGAAAGCTATTAGAAATAGTAAGAGAAGTTTAGATTCAAGTCCATCATGTTCTTACTAGTAGCACATACTTTAAATGCATGTGCTGTTAGGCTGCAGTTTGATCCAGAAACAGTTTTATAGCTCCATATTACATATGATGAAAACATTGTTTTACAGTTCATAGCCTTAAATTGATTCTCCAGGTGCCAAAGCACTAAGGACACAAAGCACTGATACTTCCCTGCTTTTGAATTTTCAGTGCTTGCCTCATTTATAACGTTCTTTAAATACAGTTAGCTTTGGTTGTGTTTTGTTTTAACATACTTTACTGGGCATTTTAAACCACTCCAAACTAAACCCAGAGAAATGATTCCGTGTACAGCCGCTCTGGCCTTTGTGAGTTGCCTTTATTTTGGATGCCTATGGCAGATTTTGTAATCTTGTTTTCATTATAATCACTTTTCTTTTTTGGTATCTCATATTTTCATGAGACTTTTCACAGTGGAAAGCAGATTTGTGTAATGTTTAGGGAATTCTAGGCTAGTACAAGGAAAGCTATAGTAAAGGAGAGCAACATCTTCCTCAGGTGTGACACATGCCTCAAAACCCATGATTCTATTAATGTCTATGAAATCTTCTGCTACCACAGAAACTTAATAGAAAATCTGTGACAGCAGAACTGCCGTCCAGAGCAAAGCCCAGGTTGCACAGGAAAAAGAGGTAGAAAGTCAATGTTTTGCTGTTCATCTGTGTCACATTTTGGGTAGGATCTACCCACTCTTTGTTAATTGCTTTGGTCCTGAAGTTTATTAAGTCAACTTACCTCCCTGTGTCAGAGTAAGCCAGGCAGTTTTCCCACACTGTGAAATGAGTCCTTGGAGGAGCTTCCTGTAGATGCTGGGGAGGGAGTGGAGTTGTTTTTTTTTTTAAATTTGTTTTTGTAAATTCACAGTCAATAAAAAGTGACTTTCAACCTTACAAGGAAGAACATATTTAATGTGTTATTACTCTCTATAACTACGTGAAAGAAGCTTGTAGCCAGGTGGAGGAGTCTCTTTTCCCAGGCAACCAGTGATAGAACAGGAGGACACCGCCTCAAGCTGTGCCAGGGCATATTTAGGATGGATGTTAGGGAGAAGTCCTTCACAAAAAGGCTGATTGGCATTGCAATGGGCTGCCCAGGGAGGTGGTGGAGTCACTGTCCCTGGAGGTTTTTGAAAGGAAATTGAATGAGGCACTTAGTGCCACTGTTTAGTTAATTAGAAGGTGGTAGGTTGGACTTGATGATCTCAAAGGTCTTTTCCAAACTGGTTAATTCTGTGATTCTGTATTCCGTAATATCCAACAACCACTACACTATGGCTGAAAATAAACATCCTACTTTTAGTAAACCTGTTTCCTTTTAAAAGCAGCTGGAATGGCAACAAATAAAAATGCATTGTATTAAAAGCCCTTGACATCCCTTTTCACCCTAGTAAAGCTTTAGTATTTTTTCTTTTTCTTTTTCCTTTCTCTTTTTTTTTAAAATTTTTCTTTTTTCTTTTTCTTTTTTCTTTTTCTTTTTTCTTTTTCTTTTTCTTTTTCTTTTTCTTTTTCTTTTTCTTTTTCTTTCTTTTTTTTTTTTTTCCCCTCTGAACTGTAGCAGATTAAAAGTGCAATTAATGTTCAACCAGCATGTGAACGGAATGCTACTTGTAATTACATCACCTTGGCAATGCAGTAGGATATTACACATGACTGATTTTGGATTTTAACTGGATCTTTACATTTGATTTGCTCATCAAAAAATGTTTTGAGGAAAACTCTATGGCCACCTCGGGCATAATGTGCACTTGAGAGTAATCAGGCTCATAGTCAGCTCTGATACTGCTTTGCACATGACTTGAAAGAGTTTGGGCTCTTTATCATTTGACTTCCCAAAAAGTCAAATGAAGAAACCATATGCTGGAGGGTCGAGAAGTAAGGATGTTTGGGGTTTTGGGGTTAATTTTTGTTTGTTTGTTTATTTTGGGTTTTCTCCTTAAATTTGGCAGGGGTTAGCAGCCTGTCTTGCTACTGGGAGCAGTTTTGCAAAGAAATAGCGACAGTAGCACTCAGGTGACTAAAGAAACAGATAGGTGTTTAGAGAGATTTAGAAAATATCTAATTAGGCAATTAGACTTTTTAAGCTGTATGTAAATTAGGTGTTTGACCTACTTCTGTAACTTACAGCTGTAATGGACTCCTGCATAATTTTGTCGTTCTGGACTCAAAACTGCATTTTAGCAAACTCATAAAGCATTTATGCAAACTACCTGTGAAAGTGGAACAAAACTCATCACTCTTCCAGTGAAAGATGTTTCCATGATTATTACTGACAAGTGGAAGACTTTAAAACCATGGTACAAGCAGAGGGGAAACAGCAACTTTATTTGACTGGGAACATCTTTCTTAATAGAACTACTTACACTTCATCAAACAGGGAAAATGACTGCTATGGTGACTGGCTGCAGATTTCTAAGCTTACATGAGATCATTGGGAACAGACGGTAAAGCTTCTTCCCACTGGTGGGCTGAATCTCTTTCCTACAGCTATCTCCAGAATATTACCAGATTGTGAGTTGTCTGAGGGAGCATCAGGCATGCAATATGGGATATGGATCTATATGCAAGCATTTGTGGGTGATATTCCATGTTGGAAATTGGAAGGGTTTTTGCAAATCATTGCTAAGTGTAGTTTCTGCTTTTGATAACTGGAAAGGCATGAAATGGAAACAAGAATGAAATAGCATTTTTAGTATCTCTCACAAAGAAGTCAAAATTCAAATGATCCTGACTCGCCTTGGCACTCTTGACAGCCTTAGTGATGTGCTATCAAGGTGGGATAGATCCACAGTGTCAAAATCCCACCAACTGTTGAAAACTCATTGGTTTAGTGCCATTCAGATTTTGATTGCTCAAGCTGGAACGTGAAAAGAGCACAGCTTTTCAAGAGATGCCTGCAGAGTGTTGTTTCCTTTTCTGGGAAAACAAATCCTTTGAATTTGGTGCTACCCCTAGCATCTTTTTAAAAAATTCTGATCTAGAGCTACATCACTATTGAACATTTTTCTACCACAAGTCACATAAAATTCACTGATGATGTTAGTGCAAGTATTTGAGGCTTTCATCTTCCCAAAACAAAGGCATGTAATGAAGTCACACAGATAACTTCATAGATTTTCCTCAGAGTTTGCCTGTAGAATNTTTTTTTTTTTAAATTTGTTTTTGTAAATTCACAGTCAATAAAAAGTGACTTTCAACCTTACAAGGAAGAACATATTTAATGTGTTATTACTCTCTATAACTACGTGAAAGAAGCTTGTAGCCAGGTGGAGGAGTCTCTTTTCCCAGGCAACCAGTGATAGAACAGGAGGACACCGCCTCAAGCTGTGCCAGGGCATATTTAGGATGGATGTTAGGGAGAAGTCCTTCACAAAAAGGCTGATTGGCATTGCAATGGGCTGCCCAGGGAGGTGGTGGAGTCACTGTCCCTGGAGGTTTTTGAAAGGAAATTGAATGAGGCACTTAGTGCCACTGTTTAGTTAATTAGAAGGTGGTAGGTTGGACTTGATGATCTCAAAGGTCTTTTCCAAACTGGTTAATTCTGTGATTCTGTATTCCGTAATATCCAACAACCACTACACTATGGCTGAAAATAAACATCCTACTTTTAGTAAACCTGTTTCCTTTTAAAAGCAGCTGGAATGGCAACAAATAAAAATGCATTGTATTAAAAGCCCTTGACATCCCTTTTCACCCTAGTAAAGCTTTAGTATTTTTTCTTTTTCTTTTTCTTTTTCCTTTCTCTTTTTTTTTTAATTTTTCTTTTTTCTTTTTCTTTTTCTTTTT